>JANRMT010062819.1:26618978-26650405 GCA_026402145.1 Polypterus bichir lapradei
TAATAAAGGCTTTCTTTTTGGACCCTTAGGCTTTGTTTACATTAATATTTTAGAAAAGAAAAATATATCCGCAGAACTTCCTGATTGATCATGTCTATAAAATTGTTTCATTTGCTAACAAAAATTGCAGCCTTGTATAAAAAAGTGACCTTATCTCAAGATACATTTCAGTTTTCAGTCCACAACAGAGCAAGTCCCAAAATCTACATCAAAGGTATCTGTCTTCAGTAGAGACCATTTATATTTTCCAAATGGGCCTTAGTGGTTGCCATTTATCTAGAGCATCACCTTTGTTATAAGCTGTAAAATTTCCTGTCTGTGTCTCACTCTGTTTAATTCATGAATATTTTTGCTTAACAGCCCAATTATTTGAGGCAAATAAATGCATGCTACAAGTGTAAACAAGTTAGAAAATGTACGCATGGTGTAACATTCAGGTCTGTTCGACAATTAAGTTAAGTGATATAAATGTTGGAGCATTTCACATGTTTACCTCATCCAAGAGTCAGTTTATCACATTGTTATTAAATATTTTTGTAACAGTCATATTCAAAAATAATAGCAATAACAGAATGCAACCACTTGTATTAGTTGACTATGTTAAATACATGCTTTTTAACAGCACTTTACAATACAGTTAAAAAGGAAGCACAAATAGGGTTATTGTGGCTCAAGAGCTTTTATAGATTCAAATTCAAGTGATGTAAAAATTGCATTTATTGATGTGTGTTAGTGGTGGAGGATCTGTGACTATTCCATTTGCTTAAATGTAGTACTTCATAATTGGCAAAAAAATACTATAAATACAAACTGTGCAATACTGGCATAAAATAAATATCATCCCTACATATCTATTGATTCAATAATAGTTAACAGATAGTAATTTTTTATAGTTCTATAAATAAATTAGAACTTGGAAAAGACCCCATGGTTTACATAATGGGGATATTAAAAGTGACAATTAACATAAAGTTTTTAATTCCAGTCTGAAGATACACTGAAGCAAAAGAAACTCCTTGGGTCCAGATAAACAACAATATAAGTCTGTTGTACTTATACCACTGGTGTGACACAAACTAAAATCCTACCCTGTCTTTGCTATTAAGGGCCAGCATGGTCCTTGTTGCTTGCCCAGTGGCTCCGATATTCTGCTCGCAGGCCAAAATCACCCTATGTTTTTATCAGTTAGGACATCTGCACTTTTCCTGTGTAATTAATTAGTTTAGACACCATTTAGCTGCAGGTTAATATCGTCTGTTCTTTACAATAAAAATCTGTAGATTATATTAGTTCATTCAATTCAGTCTTGTATATACTTACATAATTCCTTTCCCCTCCCAAGTATTTCCAGAAAAGTGACCTTTTTTTTTGTACTTCCTATGATTAGCTTACCTAAATCTGCAAGAGAAGGTTGCTTGGGTGAACTGCTTGCATGTGTGCACTCTCCCCTGGATCTGATTCACTTGCATTGGGCATTTGTCAGATGCATAAAACAAGAAAATATGCAAGTTCAAGCAACCACTCTCAAGGTAATTTGAAACAGTAAAGTAATTCATAGTTGAAGTCACACACAACATTTCTTCATTTTAAGATAGATGAGTTTGCAATTTTGCCAAAACTTTTCATTGGGAGATTTTTAGATTTCAAAACTTTGTACAGCCTTCTATTATAATGTTTGTTTCTTACTTGACATCTTACGTTTTCTGATTTTGAAGTGTCTGGAGTTTTTTTGTTTTTGTGAGTGTCCTTGATTCAAGGAAGAGAGCAATGCAGTTTATTTACAATAGCAAAGGTTAGAGAATTAGTATATACAGTACAGTTGCAGGTGTGAGCTGAAGCTGGAAGTTGGTTGTCACCATGATTTTTCTTCACTTTGCTTGAGGTGCAGTATCTTTTATTTCCACAAGATGGAGTATTGAGTTATAAATCAAACCTGTTTTCTTGTAGTATTTCTGTCACCTTTAGCAGTCTTTCCACCCATTACTGCCTCCTGCTAACTACAAAGTCTTCTCATAATGCTACCATACAGAAGTCTTTTTTTTCCCTTAGAAATAAAAATATTTTTTATGGTGGCAATCACTGTTATTTAGTTTTAAATTCAGATGTACTCGTTAGCATATGTCTTGGATTTATACTTGGCTGCTGGTCTAGGCTCACATGCAGGGCTATAATGAAAGGGGGGTAAAATATACATGGTTAATAAAATAAGTATAAGAACTATATTTTTGACAGTCAGACTGCATTTAATCATAGTATTTATTAAATTTGTTTAACATCAGCACTAGTTTCAGCATGGCCATTACCCTGGTCAGTTAATTCTTTTTAAAATTATTGAGAAGTGGTTTCTCCAAGCGCCACCATCCCACCAGCCCAGCCCATTAAAGAACTCTACATTGCTGTACTTTATCCTGTCTAGCATTGTTGAATTTCTTCCATTATAAACGAGGAACTGGTTGGGATGTAGGGCAAGGGTGTACAAGTGTGGACTGCAGTTGTCTGGCTCCCCTCTCAGGGTTTCCTCTTGCCTAGTGCTTGATGCTGCTGAAATGGCTTGTGTTAAGCAAGTTTAAGAATGTTATGTAATTTTAGCCTGGTTTTTATTTAATTTACTACTGGTAGTCAAAGTGGCATCAGTACTAATGAAAACAAAAGGAAAATTAATTCCAAGATGCCGAAATTCTATTTTCAGTGATTAATATTCAGCTTATACATCAGTGATCTACAACATTGAAAACACTGACAAGTCAAGTGAATAGCATTGATTATGGCAATTGTCAAGTGATTGGATATATTTGGCAGTAAGTGAACTATCAGTTCTTGAATGAGATGTGTTGTTAGCAGGAAAAATGGGCAAGCGTAAGGATCTGAGCAGCTTTGACAAAAGCCAAATTGTGATGGTTAGAGAAATGAGTCTCTAAAATGTTAGATCTTATGGGGTGTTCCCAATATGCAGTGGTTAAAACCTACCAGAAGTGATCCAAGAAAAGATAATCAAATGACTGGTGAATTCATGGGCACCCAAGGCTAATTGATGTTTGAGAGGAGTGAAGGCCAGCCCATCTAGTCCAATTCCACAATACAAATACTATGGCACAAATTGCTAGAAAACTTAATGCTGGCTGTGACAGAAAGGTATTAGAGCACAAAGAGCATTGCAGGTTTCTGCACATATGGCTTTGCAACTGGAGACTGGTCAGAATGCCCTTACTGACCCCTGTCCCTCGCGAAAGTGCCTACAATGAGCCTATGAGGACAGTACAATTCCATGAAGCAATGGAAGAAGGTGACCTATTCTGATGAGTCATGTTTTCCTTTAGATCTTGTAGACGGTCGTGTGTGTACATCATTTACTTGAGGAAGAGATGGCAACAGGATGCACTATGGGAAGAATGCAAGCCAGTGGAGGCAGTGTGATGCTCAGGAAGATGTTCTGCCAAGAAGCTTTGAGTTCTTTACATTATGTGAATGTTACTTTGACTCATGCCACTGACCTAAATATTGCTGCAGGCCACGTGTACCTCTTCATGACAACGATATTCCCTGCAAAAATTATTTAGGGTTGGTTTGAGGAACATGACAATGAGTTCACACACAAACACCCTCTCTCACTCTCTCTGTATATATGCAGTGTTAGGTTTGCACAGTATACCAGTACTGAAAATGTACAGAAAAACTCAAATTTTAAAATTATATGGCACCAGCATCCCTCTCAATCCCTCAGCCACCACCCCCTCCCCCCACCCCTTTTTTGAATTGATATGACTTTTTACAGGGGTAACCATCCACCTCCCTTTTTGAGTCGATGATTCCACCTTTTATACCATCATTCTATCAAGAGGGAAGCAGTGCACAGTGTAGTACAATGGCATTCCACATAAGGGAGGCAGGAATAAGATTTTTTTCCTCTTCCTTTACATGGTGTATCCAACAGGGGGTGCTCTTACTTCCCTGGGATTTGTTTCTTGATGCAGAACAGACCAGAGCCAGTACCATCCCTTTTGTAACCATGGCAGAAATAATTACAAGAGAGAAATATGGTAAAAAAAGAAATAAATGTATTTAACTTGCTTTAAAAGATAGAATTAATTCCCAGTAATACAAAGTATAATCAGGTATACATACATACTCATGTCAGAGAGAAGCCAAGTGGGGGAATGCTGACGACCAGATGTCCCATCCAGTGGGAGTATCGATGGCATGAGAAGACACTTCTGACTTGGCACTGAATCTTTGTAATTTTAATCACTCACATATTTACATATTCATAAAATTCTTGTCAGATATGGGCAACTACCAGACAAACTCTGTGGTTATTAATGCTTTGACCTGTTTTCATTATTTATCACAGACTCTGGTAGGTTAAGCCTTCCAGTTGTCATTTGTCCATCTCTCTGGAAATCTCTCTCTCCTCTCAGCTGAATTGCATGACTTTGAAATAAATTTCACAGATTATATTAGCACAAAATAATCTTCTTGCTACACATGGCTCTGTATGAGTGAGTCTGAAATGTGTCCATGTGTATATATGACTGTGTGTTATGCTTGATGGAACATGAATAAAAACCTATTCAATGCATTCCCAAGGACTGGTAATTGGATTTAGTCACTGGATCAGCGGTTGGATTAATGATATTCTTAAGTAAGTTTATACAATTTCTAGTAACTCTGTCTGAATGCTACATAATAAGTTGTCTGGGTACCCTTTTCACTTTTAGCCAACTCTGTTTCAGGTTATCCTTTTTAAATAATCTGCTACATACATGGATGGACAGGATTAGAAATGAGTACATTAGAGGGTCAACTCAGGTTGAATGGTTTGGAGACAAAGTCAGAGAGGAGAGATTGCATTGATTTGGACATGTACAAGGGAGAGATGCTGGGTATATTGGGAAAAGGATGCTAAGGATAGAGCTGCCAGGCAAGAGGTAGGCCTAAGAGAAGGTTTATGGATGTAGTGAGAGAGGACATGCAGGTGATGGGTATAACAGAGCAAGATGCAGAGGACAGAAAGATATGGAAAAAAGATGATCCGCTGTTGCAACCCCTAACAGGAGCAGCCGAAAGAAGTGTTTTTTTGCTCATTGGTTGAAAATTATGTTGTTGATTAGTATTTTGACCTTGTGATGGTGTTCTTTTTGTTTCACATGAGTTAAAAATATACTTCCAAAACCACTGTCAGCAGCTGAAACAAAATAATTTGGTTTATGTTATTTGCATCTTTTATATGTAATGCACTGTACCTTTTTAAACTTAAAATATATTTGGAATTCAAGTTTTAAAGAAGACAATTAACTACGCCTAGGAAATAATCTGAGATATCTCAATAGTATTTTTTATGTTTACTTATTGCCATCCAGCAGTAACCTTAAAATGGCATATGGCTTTTACGGACACTAATATCCTGTTGTTTAGTATCCAATGAAGAAGTTTAAAGTTGTGAAGTTGTTTAAGAGTTTCTTGTTGGAAGTACTGTAAACGGTGACTGTACTTGTTCATGCTTATCTTTATCTTTCTTTAATTGCTCAATTATCATTTTTTATTTTCTTTGCCCAAGGTATGACACCAAAACGAGGGCATGGTGAAAACAGAACATGTCATGATGGCTCACAGAGTAGTGTTGAGTAAGTGGTTGTTTTCTTTTCTTAAAAGACATGTATAAAATGTATGAATTACTAAGAGAATTCTAGAATGGATATGTCTTTAAAGTTTATCTCTCCACATTAGCTTTTTTCCTCTAGGTTTATCACTTTCATCCTTTGCAGAAAAAAAACTTAATGTTTTTCTTGCAGTACTATAGTACTATTCTTTTGTGTTTAAACTTCTTTACATTTTTACTTGTATAAGATTTATAAGTGCATGTATTTTCTAAGTAAATGGTAAGATTTTTAACTCCGCTGTTGTTTTTACTTGCATTGATTTTGCTTGCAGTGGTCCTTGGAGGTTTTTACATTTTATGGTCATATAACTTGAATCATAATGGATTAAATTTGCTTTTTTGATGCTGATTCAGTATTAAAGTCATGGTATACCATGGTTGTTAAGAAAATGTTTTGTTCAAATATTAAGTTACAGTGCTTATAAAAATTATCCACCCCCTTGGACATTTTCATATTTTGCTAAAAACCATAGTGGATTTAATTTGTATATATATATTGCAATGCTAGAACAAAACATTTAGATGAAGTCATATTGGAAAGTACTTGAACGTTCTCATGCATAAGTAAAAGCTTTTGAAGTTTACAAGTTTTGCATTACTAGATGTAATATAACTACAGATCAGGCTTATTGCAATAGCCTTTTTTCTCTTTTTTCATTTTTATGCATAGTACTGGTTACGGCAATAGTCATTTCTAAACTTTGTTGTTGTCTTCCACATCATGGAAATATAAATGTCCTAAACAGTAGCATCATGAGCTAATTAATAAACTGCATGTTAATATTTATAATGTGGTGTCTTTGTTTGTCTATCTGTCTTAAGTAATGTAAACGGCAAGTAGAGTGTGTTGCTTTATAGATCCTTTCTGTTAGGATTCAAATTGAATTGCAAGAATGATATTCTCTCCCGTAAATATGTTTAAATTGTTCTTATGTATGTTTATTAGATAAGACCATTTTTACCATCAGCATTTCCTGAAGTGTGTTTTAATGTGCTCTAAGTACAAGTACCTGTCAAGGGACCCAAAAATGAAGAAGTTATGTAGAAGTTTTATTTAAATGTCCTCATCATCACTTGAGGTATTGAACACTAAGTAAGTGGTTGTGAAATGCAGGCATGCAAATGTACTCAGAATTTTATTAGAAGGGTAAAATTGAAAGCATTTGTGAATATTTGCAAATCTCTGCAAGGTAATTTTTGTCTGTGATGCCCTGGGACCCCATACAAGATTGATTAATGCCTTGTGCCATAGTAGGCTTCCACATCCCTTTATCCTTTGTGGCAATGGTTTTCAAATTTGGTCCTAGGGGCACCTGTGAGTGCAATTTTTTCTTAGAATTGGAATCCTACCTTAAAGTGTTCTTTTTCCCAGTTTGCATGTTTTTGTATTTATATAAATTACATTCTGGTTATGCTGAAATTTTACTGAATGAACCTAAAATAATTGTGTTAGAGGGGTAAAAATTCACTTTTTTCTGTAACATTGTGTCCTTTCTTAATGGGGAAGTCCTTAGGGGGAGAGATGCTTATGGATTATGAATAATTAGCTGGTCTACCCATGTACCATAGAAGGTATGTGGTTTTGTGGGGAATGGTGCACAATTATTTTTATACAGATTGCTGCAACTCAGTACACATAACTGTACAGTATTTGATACTGTTATAACAACGATTCAAAAGTGATTTGTTCCAAATTAATTTAAAATTGTTACAAATCACAATGCCGTAATTGGCCCAAAACACCAAAATTACATCTGCCTGTTCATAAAATGGGTTTGAACAAATGTCTACCAACAGGAAACTATTAGATTCTAAAAACTTTTTGCTCACTCAGTTATTCTCTTTCTACTATCTTCTGGACAAAAAAGCGATTCAGCATGTGTTACAGGGAAAAAAAACCAACATGTTTTGGCTATAGCTCCTATTTTGCCTTTTTTTTCATGTGTGCAAATAATATACCACAAAAAGTGCATAAAGCTGAGTGTCAATTGGTATTGTAAGCTTGCAATATACAGTGTACAGTAGCACTGGCTTGTTAAAAATGTTAGACATTGCTTCGATATCCATTGTAATCACTGTATTTTTTATTTATTATCTCGTACACAGTACAATTACATTCCCATTTGCCCTCAAGCAGTGTTTGAAGTGAAACCAAATTACTGGCAGTACTCTGTTTAGTCAGCATCTTGTTTTTTCTCCCAGTTCATTATTATTTTTACACGTTGAGGTGGGGAAGGCACCTCTTTGAATGTCGAAGTGTGTGTATATTAATATAAGATAAAGAATTGTGTGTATTCCCCAACTGCCATTAGTACCAGACCACTTCAAGCATTGCCCAACCAAAGAAGCACCAAAAACACTGCCATTTTCTTTTTCCAGCACCTGAGTCTCACTGTAAAATATAACACTACAAGGATAGGCTCAACATGCCCTGCAACCCTACCACAGATTAGGGTTGGTCTCGTCCGTTACGGGAGGTGGACGTCTGACGCGGAACTCTGTTAGCAGCAGTGTTAATTTTTTTCTTATTTTTATCATCCCGAGGTATCCTGTATTTACCCAACTCAAGGAGGTTCTATTATATAGTATATGCAAGCATATATAAACATGAGCAGTAAGAAAGACACTCGGAAAGAAACGGAAAAGAAAACCAAAGCTACAACCACGCCTAGGCAGGCATCAAGTCCCAAGTCCAACCTCAAGGTACAGCCTTACAGAGACTGACCTGGAACATACAGGCGAAAGCACAGATCTCCTGGGACCCCGGGCCACTGCATCATCTCCAGTTGAGAGCAAAAGTGGGAGCGAATGTTCAAGTGATGCAGGTCACAATAGCTCATCGATTCCAGAAGATCCATTGAAACTGGAAATAGGGTTGCCTGTCTGCGTTTTCATCTATTCCTCGCGAGCCAGGAGCATCGGCTGTAACAAGGCTTGTCACTTCACCTGTGGAGCACGAAGGATGAAACGATCTGTCCGAACTGAAGGTAATGATCAGTGCAATGACCACTGCTCAAGACATAAAGGAGCTGAAGAAATATATAAAGAAATAAATAAATGATATGCTTAAGAAAAACAAGAAGCTGCGGCAGGATATTAAAGACCTGGAGGTATATTTAAGTAATCGCTTTGAGGCAGCCTTTAAAGGTATTCTAGAAAAAAATTCAGGAAAATCTTAAGTTTGAGAAAAAACTGAGAGCACTTTGTGATCAGTTGAAAGATGTTAAGAAAACATTCACGACTCGAATTGAAACAGCCGAACATCTGGCATCTACCGCTGACAGGAAAGCAACGAATTCAAAAAACTCGGAGACAGACTTGCTGCACTGGAAGATGGATCCAGAAAGAATAATATTAGAATCGAAGGTCTCCCAGAGAATCGTGAAAGTCCAAACCCAGTGAAATTCATTGTTGAGCTATTCTCCAAAATAATTGGGGAAGACTTTAAATCAGGCACCGAGATAGCAGCAGCTTACCGCATACGGGGATCAAATACCTCTAAACATAGGAGTCTTATCGTGCGCTTCAAAAGATTACAATTTAAATTACATTTTAATGTCACTTCTCAGGCAGAAGCAAGAGATTACATTTGAAAATAACCATATTTGCATTTCCCGGATTTCTCACCCTCAACAGATGCTAAACATGGAGCTTTTTGCAGCATTAAACAGCACTTACAGAAAGCCGAAATCAGATACAGTCTCTTGTGTCCTGCCAATAAGCATTACATCTTTACCACTATGGAGGAAGCAGAAAAAGATTTAAGAAAACTGATTCCAACATTTTTTTGAAATACGATCGTGAGTCGCATCCTATCATGACATGGCAAAAAAGATCTTGCCGGCTGTTTGATCTGCTTGCAGTGATACTGGTACTGTAATTATACATCCTTTTTCCTTCTCAGCCAGCTGTTTGATCTGCTTGCAATGATACTGGTTCTGTAATTATACATCCTTTTTCCTTCTCGGCCACTTTTTGGTTATACTTTAATTACAATTATTTGCGTATATTTACTGTATGTATGTGTGGAAGAAATTAATATTTTTTTTTTATTTTTTTTTACTCTTCTAAAGGAGACTGTTTAGCATAATACCTTTGGTTTATTATTATTATTTTTGTATTAGGGTTTACTGTGCTTATCCAGGGCCACTATTTTAACACCATTTTACTGTCTCAAGATTGCTAACGATTATATTTTATCAATCCATCTATTATCCAACCCGCTATATCCTAACTACAGGGTCATGGGTGTCTGCTGGAGCCAATCCTAGCCAACACAGGGCACAAGGCAGGAAACAAACCCCAGGCAGGGCGCCAGCCAACCGCAGGGCACACACACCCACACACTAGGGACAATTTAGGATCGCCAATGCACCTAACCTGCATGCATGTCTTTGGACTGTGGGAGGAAACCGGAGCACCAGGCGTAAACCCACACAAACACGGGGAGAACATGCAAACTCCACACAGGGAGGACCTGGGAAATGAACCCAGGTCTCCTAACTCGAGGCAGCAGCGCTACCCACTGCGCCACCGTGCCGCCCATTATATTTTATGCTTATAGTAACTGGACTGTATTGGCAACAGATATCTCAATTTTATTCCTCATACACCACTGCTGGGGGGCTTGTTTTGTTTTGGACGTGCTCTGTCTCTAGGCATGTCAGAGGACTGGGACTTTGGGAAGTGGGGTCCAGCCTCACATGGGGGGACTAGGCGGGGAAGAGAAAGAGAGCAATCTATCTCTAATCTATACTTTTAATCCTTATAAGTGCCAACATAACAATAGGCTTCATGGCAATAACTCCTGGGAAAACTGGAAATTAAGGTCAAAGCTGTCTAATTTTCAGTTAAGGAAAACAGATGGTGAATGCAAAATACTGTAACATCGATGACATTTTCCAAATCAGTCACCTACAGTATGAGCTGATACTTCATCATGCAAATGAGTGGCTTCAGGGTCCCCTTTAAAACGGGAACCCAGCTAAAGTCACAAAAGAACTCTAATTTGTATGGTCAAAGTGAGTGATAATTTTAAGATTAGTGAGCTACCTAAAAGTGCAGTGTAAAGGGAGAGAAATCATGGGCACATGGGAGTCTGCGGTTAAGATGCTACAAATTAATATGCATGCACTCTTTCTATTCAAATTTTGTGGGTGACACAGTGAACAGGCTGCCTTCCCCCAACTACAGTGCACTCCTGCTAAACTTAATATCTAATTGCAAGGCCTCACAGCTATACATCACTGCAGTTTTTCACTTACGGTTTCTTGGCGGAAGTCACAAGGATCCTTCCTGCTAAACGGGCTAAGCACAGTAATCTCACAGTTTTTCACTTACGGTTTCTTGGCGGAAGTCACAGGGATCCTTCCTGCTAAACGGGCTAAGCACAGTAATCTCACACGCTTCATGCTGCAAATATGAGTACCATAGCTTTCTTCTGAGGTGTGCAAGAATAAATAAAAGTCACAGCTGCAGTTTGACCTTTTTGGAATCAATCAATTGTGTTTATTTACATCAACAATTTGTCAAGCCAATCGCGGATTGATGATATCATTGACTGTTGGCTCAACCCTAAGATGGATATGACCAGGTTTGCACAACCGCTGGTTTGGAATTTATTCTGCTAGTTCTGGGTAAATATGCATGTGGACTGAACTAGCTTAAACTTTTGTCTTTATAGCACACCATTCCAGTGCATTGGACGAAAGTGAGTAATTGTGCATTAAAATAAACTAAATTGAGCCTTTAATAGTTTTAATTATTGTTATTAAACTACTGTTCACTATTTTCAGTGATGTGTAACAGCAGGTCAGCCAATGAGAATGCTGTCAAAAAGACTGTCAAAAGTTAAGCCTAAATCATTCCTGGGAGCTGCTGAAAATGTGAAACTAATAATGAAAAGGCTCTCAAAGTCACAGTTTTGCTCCTATTAAAATAACAACTGTAAAGGGAAAGGAAGGACATTTATTTCCTGTAAAGTCTACTTAAAGGTTTGAATATACAGTAAGCCATAAGATGCGACACTTCATTCATGCGTTACAGTAAAAGGACAAGCTAAGTTCAAAATTTCCAGCCAAGTCAGAAGTGCAAGTTGGCCTGAAATTTAACAAAAAATGACACAGGGCAACTTTTTTTGTTGAATGTACACAGCACTTGATTGACACTTAAAAGCAAATATCAAGTACTTCACAGACCAAGAAGCAATTTTGATGGAGTGGAAGGAAATGAAGTTGGTTCTGGGTTTAAGCCAGTGGGATGAACCTTTACAATGGAAGCAAATTTGAGACTTCATAAATTCCAAATGGTGTTCTTGAAACCACTGATGAAAAAGTTTAGCAGTGTGGTGTAGTGGCATGCAAAAGTTTGGGCACCCTTGCTTAAAATGTCCATTGCTGTGAATAGTTAAGTCAGCAGAAGATGATCACCAAAAGGCATGAAGGTAACAAGATAACATGTTTCTTTTCAGCATTTTATGCAAAATTAGTGTATTGTTTTTGTTATATAAAGGAAAGGAGTACCATGCAAATATTTGGGCTTCCCAAGATATTTGAGGTTTCAGATCAATTATACCAAAGTTGCAGACCTTAATTAACTCGTTAGGGCTATGGCTTTTTCACAGTCATCATTAGGAAACTTGAGATGATATAATTTGCAAAGCTATATAAATTCTCTGTCTTCTCAAAACCTTGTCCCAACAATTAGCAAACACTGGTTCCTCTACGAAGCTGTCTAGCACTCTGAGAAATAAAATAATTGATGCTCACAAAGCAGGATAAGGCTACAAGAAGATAGCAAAGTGTTTTCAGGTAGCTATTTCCTCAGTTTGTAATGTTATTAAGAAATGGCAGTAAACAAGCACAGTGGAGGTGGAGTTGGAAGACCAAGAAAACCTTCGGAAAGAACTGCTTGTTGATTTGCTAGTAAAGTAATTAAAAACCCTGTTTAAAAGCAAAAAAAAACTTTCAGGGTGATTTAGCAGACTCTGGGGTGGTGGTGCAGTGTTCTTCTGTGCAGCAACACCTGAACAAATTTGACCTTCATGGTAGGGTTAGCAGAAGAAAATCTTTCCTACAACCAAGCCACTAAATTCATCGCCTGAAGTTTGCAAATGAACATCTAAACAAGACTGATGCATTTTGGAACAAATCCTGTGGATTGATCAAGTCAAAATAGAACTGTATGGCCACAATGTGCAAAGGAATATTTGGAGAAAAAAGGGTGCCGAATTCCAGGAATAGAACATCTCTCCAATCACTAACACTAGAAACCCTGAAGCCTACAAAAAAACTTGCAATTCCGTTCCACCTTAAATTCCTTCGCACCTCTCCATTAGCGTCTTTTGTCTTGCAAATGTGTCGATCAGCACAAGCAGCCTGCTGTCCCATGTCCCCAAACTCCCACATCCCTCCTGCCGCAGCTAAACTCAGGCAAAAAGTTCTCCCAGCTCAAATCTTGTTTATCTGGATGTGAGGTGCCTGGAGTTGTATAGGGTAAATAATGTATTGTTATTTGGATTACATGTATTCCATGTGTGTTCTGTGTCTAAAACGATCACTGTAAATGTAGGATTATAGGAAATGCAAGAAATGTTGAACACATACCTAAAACCATGTTATAGTACTAATAACAATATTTTGACAAGTGTATAATGTGTGAAGACAAGTCCAAATATCAAATAAACACTTTCACAAAAGATACACATTTAACAAAATAAGTGCACTTTTATTCAAGAATATAACCAAAGAAAAAGAAATTGGGTTAGGGTACGACACTGACATGACCGCTTGGGTGGTGCAGTGGTAAGAACTGCATAAAAAAAAGCTAGCCTTTACAAGTACCATATATTTACACCGGCTGTTACAGACTCAAATCATATGTATGTGTTTATTGTATGCTCACTACTCAAAATGGTAATTCTGGGAAGCGGCCAGAATCAAATCCGCGACCTCTTAATTATGAGTCAGCAGTTCTTAAGTGATTGATAACCAAGTATGTGAAAACATCAGCAAGAGAGTATTAAGTCTCTGTAGATTTAATATTCTGTAATAATCATTATGTAATTTGAGGTGGAGGTAACAGCAACATTAGGTTTAGAATAAAATGGTTTAAAAGAGATAAACTGGGACAGCTGATCAGTAGAGGGATAGGTTGAAAGGTGTATTAGCTACAATGTATGAAGCATTTGAATTTCTGTTTAGTGGATTTGCATGGAATTAATAAAGAAATTGTAAAAGAAAAAGCAGCTGAGTAACATCTGGCTTTTGGACACATAAGAGTATTAGTAAAAAGAGAATTAAAAACGTCAAAAAGCAGTTAACAGATACATGCAAAGGGAGAATGGCAAAGGACAAGTTGAATTATATCAAGAATATTAAAAAATAAAAGACTTTAAAAAAGCACAATTGCTCTCATTCATGCCATATTTTTATCACAATTTCACCAATGAAAAAGTCAAAAGCCTTCCAGTGAGCTATAAGGGAGTATTAATAAAGCATTATATGATTCAGAGAATAGAGTATGTGAAGTGTTATATGGATTAAAAACATGAAATTCAATAAATCACTAGGGCTGGATACCATACCTCAAAGAAGATGTGTCATTATGTATATACAAACCCTTAATTTGCATTTTTAATAAATCACTTCATATGGGAAAATTTCCTCAAGACTGGGAACTACCAGATGTCCTGGTATAGAAAAAATAATATGCCAGTTAGCCTAATTAACAGAGGCAATAGGTTATACAGGCCTTCTTTCAATTCATTTACATATTAGAACAGAACAGAACAGAACTGAAAACCAACCTGCATGCACAAACTTATGAAATTAGATTATGTATATAATAACATGAGGCATAAAAGAAAACTGCTAAAGGGTAAGATTAAGTTTCATATTTACATTTATTTTTTTGGCAGATGCTTTTATCCAAACCGACTTACAAAAAGAGGTATATGTAATAAAGAAACACTAGGCTAGGGCCTCTTTGTTCAGCAAGTGTAGTAGAACAGGTAACAAAAGTTGATTGCCACAAGTGAAAATATGTAATAACTAATAAATTTACAGTCAAAGGTTATAGTTGATAAAGCAATTAAACAATCTAACAACAAATTAACCAACAATATAAAATATTACAGAGCAAAGTTTTGTTTTTTTTCTCCAATCAGATAGTTACAGAACAGCTGGTTTTTCAATTGCTTCTTGAATACAACGAGGGAGTCAGCAGTACAGATGGAAGTGGGTAGCTCGTACCACCAACTAGGAACTACACAGGAAAAGATTAAGACCTGATACCTTGCAGATGCTGTTCACTGGCAGACCTGAGTGTGTGAGAATGAGTATAGGGCTTCACCAGTGTCTCCATATACTCAGGTGTTGACTCAGTGACTACTGTATTGGCAAGGATTAGGGATTGCCAAGTATTTTGAAAAATGTATGTGGAAAGGAATTTATAAGCAGTGTTGGACTGAGTGATATATTCTCATCAGAAATTGTTTAATGTTCCTAGCTCTACTACAATAATTTCAGAAAATGTGAAGTGCTTTAAATGCTATGATATAATCATTCTGTCTAACATAACTTTGAATGCTTAGTAGTTATAATGTACCAAAAATACATTAAGATTTTTAATGAAGTTGTTCCTTTTCACATTAAATTGTTTTGTAATTATTACAATAAAAAGACTATAAGTTGCACTGCATGAATATGTCCTGCAAAAATGCAGGGTCAGGGTCAGGTGGTTCTTGTATTGCACCCAGAGTTGCAGGGATTAGGCTCTGCCCTGCTTGGTTGGCCACTGAGCATTCTTTCTGGCATTGTCAATAGTTGAATAGTGAATGATAAAATTCTCCATGTGGGGGCACTTTTTCTGCTATTTTATGTTTGTGCTGTTCCGTAGAAATACAGGTGCCAGTCATAAAATTAGAATATCATGACAAAGTTGATTTATTTCAGTAATTCCATTCAAAAAGTGAAACTTGTATATTAGATTCATTCATTACACACAGACTGATGTATTTCAAATGTTTATTTCTTTTATTTTGATGTCAGACTAGTGCCACAGACTGATCAATAAATGTCATGATATTCTAATTTTATGACCAGCACCTGTAAGTCATTTTTGATCCTTCAAGTTGTTTTGTTTCTGTTTTGAACTTACAGCAGTGTTTTGGTTTTTGGTTGGGAATTGTGAACAGGTTGTCCATGTGCACTTGAATCTAGAAGTGGCTATTCTGCATAGTCTCTACTCTAGAGAAGACATAACATGCTGTTGTGTAACATTACAGCGGGAAATAACTGAAGTGTATGGATGTCCAAGTATTTATTCTTACACCTTTACAATAATTCAGTATTTAATAAATAACAGGGTATTTCACACATTACCAAGTGATTTACAGAATACTAATTATAAATTGTTAACTTTCTATATTGAATGACCAAAGATTTAACTAAAAAATGTGGAGTAAATAATTATTTTTAATATCCAGGTTGTGCTTTTAAGGATATCTTCATGCTTGTCACATTTCAGATTTGGATAAGCCATTGTTTTTCTTATGATTGTTAATTTTGCAGATTCACATTGATATATATAAATTTCATATTTTCCTCCACAGTGAAGGTCTGCTTCCACCTCCTTCAAAAAAGATGAGAGATGCTGATATAACAAGAATGAGGAAAATTAAGTATTAAGAGAGAATACTTTGTTTATATTAAGTGTTTTTATGCACACATAAATATTTAAATGTTGTTAATATTGTATGTAGTGTCTCAGTTTAGAAGACCACTTTTTTTCATTTTTATGTGTTTTATAATTTTTTTATATCTTTTTTTCTGAAGCCTTTTGTTTGTCAGTTAAGTGTATCCTTGAAATGTCATTGTTATAATAATGTTAAAGTATTATAATAAGCATAAGTTGTTTGAAAATCACTAAAGGATCACTAGTATAGTGGAAGATAAAATATGTTGAAGGAGAATTTTGAAAGTTGATGTTTTATACTATTTTAATTACTTAGAGGTCCTATACAGGTAGATTTTGTTTACATTACAGGGCATTATCAATGAGCCTTCATTAAGTTTGCTACTTTTCAACAATATATTTTTTAATTTATGTTTTGTTAATAAATACTGGACAATTTCATACAGAGATTAATTCCATTATGTAACAATCCAAGTTGCTCACTGTCTTCTTTATGGAGATTGTACACAGTGTAATTTCAGGTTGTATGCTATGTATAGTTAAGATGAGATCTATTTTTGTAATTTTCTATGATGTAAGTTACGCATTTTAATCAATAAATCCGTTAGTTCTCTGTCTCTAGAAAATGCCACAATTTTGAATGTCTCATGTGAACTTTCTAATCCCACTCAATTTCTGTTTAACTCTTCAGAGATTAAAACCGTCTGTGTTAACAGTAAGTAAATGTTAGGTATTATTGAATCACAAGCGTGATAAGCTGTTTTTGTACTGTGTCAGAGTCAAAAAATTAAATTTCAATTTAATTACTTACTTGTGAAACAGACGTCTCAGTATAATGCTTATTATTTAAGATGTATGGGAAGTTCAGAGATTAAAGTTACTTTGTAAAATGACTGCATTATTTCAGAAACTAGGCTATTTCTTAGAAAATGCGATACTTGAAATAAAATATTTACTTTTTTTAAAATGGATGTTAATGATTTCATAACATGAAAACACAGCTGTAAGGTTTTTGACTTGTCTGTCTTTAAGATGTTAAAGTTGGAAGACAAAAAGTTTGACACTTGTTATTAATAAAAAAAAAAAAAACTATTAAGGTACTTGGTGCATTTAATAAGCCTTCATGCACGTCCATTATAAAACTGTCCTCAGGATGCTCATGTACTTTTGCTTTCAGAAATTGACTGAAATAAAAAAGTAACAATAAAAGATGCTTTAGCACAACTTGTTTTATTAAAAAAATAAAATACAATAAAAAGCAAATCAGAAAGCCAACCTCTATTTTTATTGTCTTAAAAATGTAGTGGCCAAGTTTTGTTATTTTGAATTTTAGTTTGAATAAATATGTAGTTTTTTAAAAGATTTTAAAGAGATTTAAAAAGAATGCCTCACTGAAAATAAAGTTAGTAGAACAATATTAGAGCTGCTGATCCCGTATGCATTTTGTTTAGCATTGCAAGAAAATACATAATTATATATGAAGCACCCAGTCTTGAAGAATGCTGTTTTATTTTTTAGGTCTGTGCACTCAATTCACCAGTTCTGTGTTCTTTGTATAAACTCCAGTTTCATTAACAGAAATCTGAAAATAAGCATGAAATCTCCTTAAACTGTTTATATATGTAATACAAATGCATTATTTTAATGGTAAACAAGACAATATCCAAAAATAAGCAAGTAGTAATAAGTACTCCGTCCATACATTAGAAAAAGCAGTGTAGTTGGTTGTGTGCTTTAGTACTTCACTTTATTAATAGTATTCAGTTAATAAGCAGTATAATGGCGGAGTGGTGGCTCTGAGGCTAAGGATCTGTGCTGGTATCCCGAAGGTTGCCAGTTCGAATCCCCGTCACTGCCAAAAGAGATCCTACTCTGCTGGGCCCTTGAGCAAGGCCCTTAACCTTCAATTGCTTCTGCTTCAATTGACCCTGCGCTCTGACCCCAAGGGGTATGCGTAAACTAACAAATTCCTAATACAAGAAATTGTATAAGGCGAAATAAAGAACAAAAAAAAATGTCCAAAAATGTCCCTTTCCTCCCCCATGGTGAAAAAGTCCTACAACTTATAAATGAATGACTGCACATAGATATAATTCTTTTTAATGTTGATCACTTGCAATCAGCGGAAAAAATCCTTTATCGTTTAAAAAAAAAAATCCTTTTAAAGTCTGATTTTTTTTTTTCTTTTTAAATGAATTTTGACAGAGCAGGTGCTGTAAGCAGAGAGCACGACTTTGTGCAGTGATGTTAAGCCATCCATATTTCAAGGTGTTAGTGTTTGTCTTCACATGTTGGATGGTGTCTTCATACTTCAGAAGTACACTGCATTTTATACAGTTTTTTAGTGTTCTGAATCTTAAATAATCAATCGGGTGGAAGTATATGTTGCTTTTATTTGATTAGTTACACAAATTCACCTCAGTTACGCATCATATGTTGCCCCAGCACAACCAATTGTTATGTTTACATTTCCAAACCTCATTGATACTTCAGAATCTCACTGCTTTAACCCTGTCATCAGAGCAGTGCATCCACTGCTGTACACTTTTGTATCTCCAACCTTAACATCCAAACTGTGCATACAACTTTACAGCGGGTCCTAGTCACAGACTTCATTCTTAGGAAGTCGGAAGTAGTTGCAGCATGCTCTTGTAACACTGGTCGTGTAGTCTGACATTCCTAGCAATGCAATCCTACCAGTCTGAAATCAAAATGCAGTGCATATAATGCAACTGCAAAGTAACAGGGGATGCATGTGTTTTGGACCTCGCTAACAGAAGAGAGGCTCATCTGTCTGCTGATGTGCTTTACTTGCCATGAAAGAATTGGAAAAAGAAAAAAATACAGACAAGGTTGCAGCTAAACTTGCTGCACCTAATAAGCATTCGCACAGCACTGGTTCTACCAGGTAACAACTTATTAGCTGTCATACCAAAGGGCGAGCTCACAATATTTTGGAAATCTGAAACTGTACTGCAAAGTCATTGTGGAGTCCCTTTGTTTTAGTTTTGTAATCTGCCATCATCCAGCAATGAGTCCAGCAATTCAGTTGTCAAGTTTTATATCCCCTCTAACTAGAAGTCATGCAATACAGTATAATAAGCTTTAACTATGACAAAAATGGTCAAGCTCAGATTTGAAAGCATCATCCAAAACACTGGACTACTTGTTGCGTGTTTACAGACAATCGCATTGCCAAAAAGCAGCAAGTTGAACCAAGGTTATTATAGTTAACAAAAACTAAAATCAAAACTGAAATTATTATTAAAAAAACATTTTTAAAAACTGAAATAATCAACAAAACATGAAATATAAAACTAAAAGAAAGTATTAAAGTAGCTGGAAAGACTAACTGAAATAAAATAATAATTTACTGAAATATTTTTAGTTTTCGTTTTTAAATGAATATTCTTGCAGAATGAGTATTCTTGCAGTTAAGTCTTTAACCCTTGTAACTTTTAACTCTAAAACAGAAAATCATCCACCACGAACCGCCCGCATATATTTATCCAGTTGACGGAGGGCGAGTGTTCACACAGCATTTGCAGTGATAGAGCAAGCTGAATGCGGGCGCATAAAGTTTGTGAAATAGAAAGCGATTTACGTGCTGCCTTTCTTTGCGCTTGTTCTATATCAAGATATAAAAAGCTGAAATCGGAATGTGCTGGTCAACAAAACCTTTACCATATGGACAGAAAAATCACGAGTGAGTAAAGTTTCAGTTTATTTCTCAGGTGACTGCTTTTGGTTGATAGTAATTCACCTGCCACTTCGCACAGGAAAAATCATTTTTACTTTCTCGTATACAAAGTATAAAGTATAGCATTCGTGAAAAAAATTTGACCTTGAGATTTTGATGAATCTTGATGTTACAGTCCAAAAATACCGTGTTTTGAAATTATCTGTGTGTATGTGTGCACGTGTGTGTAAACACGATAACTCAAAAACACAATGAGATAGATGGATAAAATTCGGCATGTGGTTGTTACAACAAAATTGTAGATCTGTATTAACTTTTGGGCCAAATCCATGCTGCTGCAGAGTCCGATTTATTCAACTTTACTTTTATAATAATTTTTCAATATATTATTAATTTGATTTGATTTGTTATTGATGGTTCTTTAATGTACATAATATAAAAATATAATCATTGTCTTGCGGTTTACACCTCAAATATCTATCCCCATATGTGAGTATACAAAAAAGTCTAGGGGAGACCACTCCCGGTTTTTGAAAATAAAACAACACTGATCGAGAGACTGACTAGGTCATCATTCAAGATCAGCATATTGTTACTGACCAATCACTTTTGCCTTAAAAACATCATTTAACAATGAAGCAATACAAACAAAGGCAGGTAGGTGAAGAGAGTCTGCCAAGTGATGAAAAACTAAACATACTAATGTGTTTTTTTTATTTATTTTATATTTAATAATTTATCTTTTTTAGTTCATATTCACAACTCAAAATACCTGATATTGTGAAAATAATCCATTAGAATTTTATTTTAAAATATTTGTCCCCTTTTTTCAATGTTTCTCTCTCTCAAAGTAGATAGTTGAAATATCATATTCTTTTTCTTCTTGACATCAGGCATATCATGCATATTGCATACCAGGGATTTTTGCTGCATTGCATCCAAACCTGCTGGGATAGGTCCCAGGTTTCCTGTGATCCTACTGTGGATAAACCAGTTTAGATAATGTATATATTGTTCATAATCTCAGATGCTGTCTCTGTCGTTTTGTGCCCGTCTATACTCCTATTACCTGCTCTTACTTTGCTCATAAAAGGTTTACCATTCTTATACATTGGCTATTCAAGTCTCACCTCTCCTAACCTTCACACTGCCTGCTTGTTTTTCTTTGTTTCCCTCAATACAGTTAGGTGGGATCTGCACACTGATTCAAGTCTAAGAGTCCTTTTGTTTCTAAGCCCCCATGATTTTCATGATCACACCTGTCAGAGCTCAGTACAATCTTTTTTCTGATTTTTGATATCTTTTCAGGCCTGCAGGTGGCAAAATTCTGTCTACAAATTGTATGTGCCTGAGATGGAATCAGAAATCAGTATGGCTGGTAGAAAATAACAAAGCCCAGTATGGGAGATTTTTGAGTGAAATATTGAATGCCTTCATTTTAAGCACATTGTCTTGGAGTGAGTTATGTTGTGTGCTGTAGACATTTTGAGTAAAAAAAACCCTCAAACCTTAAAATTCACGTCAATTTCATTACAAATTGGCCCATTTTGCTCAAGAAAAGAAAAAGATTAAAAAGTGCCAACAAGAGCACAGATTTGTTCAGCACAGATGACATAGAAAATATTTTTAAAATTATAAAATTGTGTAAAATTGTTCATATTCAGTATCTGGTTTTGATTATGCTTGTTTTTATTAGACAAAAGCAAAACCAGATAGTAAACCAAGTAGTGTAGTAAGTTTCTATTAATGTTAAACTCATATCCAAATCCATTAAGTGTACAATTCTGTCTGATTGTGACACAAAACTAAACTCCATAGGAGCTCCGTGCCATAATTACTAAAACTAAAACTGAAACTAATAGATATAAAAATAAAATAGAAATGTCTCTGTGAAATAAAAACTAAAAATACACGATGAAGGAAAACTGAAACTAAACCAAATTTCCAAGTAAGGTTAGAAAAAATATAGAAATAAAAACTAATATAAAAAGGCAAAACTATAATAACCTTGAGTTAGCCATTTTTTTTTTTATAATGTCCAAAAGTAGAGAAATGAACTGCATTATTTCTCATTCTGTATTTTTTTGTTTTTGGTTATGATATCTCTTTTTTACTACTAACTACACTATATTTTCTGGACAAATGATGATGCCGATTTTTTTATTGGATGATTTTTACATTTTGAAAAGATTTTTCAAACCTTGAAAGAAAAGATATTGTGAGCACATTTGAAAATTACAATGCAAACTCACTGTAAACATTTTGTTTTATAACAGTGAAATATATTAATATTGATATGCTGTACCTCACATCCCATTGCACTAGAGAGTGTTGACATGTTGCATGTTTCTCCTCACAGATATAAAGAAGGAGGCGCATGTTTATGGTGCACAACACATGGTGCACAAATGTCAAAAGTGTCTCCAAGAATTGTTAATTTTATCTGGAACATTGATTAATGAATTTACTGTGGATTTCAACGAACCTAACTTAAAGAAAGATTACCCTAAATATCGCAAGCATGTGCCTGCGCCACTAGTCATGCAAATACTCCGGATCACTTCTACACTGCTATAAAAGTCGCTTACTTACCACTGCTGTGCCCCCAACTTAGGTAATCTGATGACCTGCCAGTACTTCTGCTTCCAGTTTACTTGAAGAGACAATAAGAAAAGTGGCACATTGCTGGACTAATGAAGCTCAGGATAAACTATAAGACTGCAAGTATGCAGACATTGTAAATGAGATTCTTAAATGTGTGTGTACATACTTATGTACATGTGCTTTCTCAATTTTTTTATTTTTAATAAATTTGCAAAAATCTCAAACTTTTTTCACGCTGTCATTATGGGGTGTTGTGTGTAGAATTCTGAGGCAAAAAATGAATTTAATCCATTTTGGAATAAGGCTGTAACATAAAATGTGGAAAAAGTGATGCGCTGTGAATACTTTACGGACGCGCTGTACATAAGTATTCACAGCCTTTGCCATGAAGCTCAAAATTGAGCTCAAATGCATCCTGTTTCCCCTGATCATCCTTGAGATGTTTCTGCAGCTTAATTGGAGTCCACCGGTGTTAAAATTCAGTTGATTGGACATGATTTGGAAAGGCACACACCTATCTATTTAAGGTCCCACAGTTGACAGTTCATGTCAGAGCACAAACCAAGCATGAAGTCAAAGGAATTGTCTCGAGGCACAAATCTGGGGAAGGTTACAGAAACATTTCTGCTACTTTGGAGGTCCCAATGAGCACAGTGGCCTCCATCATCTGTAGGAAGAAGTTCAAAAACACTGACAGAGCTCCAGAGGTCCTCTGTGGAGAGAGGAGAACCTTCCAGAAGGACAACCATCTCTGCAGCAATCCACCAATCAGGCCTGTATGGTAGAGTGGCCAGACGGAAGCCACTCCTTAGTAAAAGGCACATGGCAGCCCACCTGGAGTTTGCCAAAAGGCACCTGAAGGACTCTCAGACCATGAGAAACACAATTCTCTGGTCTGATGAGACAAAGATTGAACTGTTTGGTGTGAATGCCAGGCATCACGTTTGGAGGAAACCAGGCACCGCTCATCACCAGGCCAATACCATCCCTACAGTGAAGCATGGTGGTGGCAGCATCATGCTGTGGGGATGTTTTACAGCGGCAGGAACTGGGAGACTAGTCAGGATAAAGGGAAAGATGACTGCAGCAATGTACAGAGACATCCTGGATGAAAACCTGATCCAGAGCGCTCTTGACCTCAGACTGGGGCGACGGTTCATCTTTCAGCAGGACAACGACCCTAAGCACACAGCCAAAATATTAAAGGAGTGGCTTCAGGACAACTCTGTGAATGTCCTTGAGTGGCCCAGCCAAAGCCCAGACTTGAATCCGATTGAACATCTCTGGAGAGATCTTAAAATGGCTGTGCACCGACGCTTCCCATCCAACCTGATGGAGCTTGAGAGGTGCTGCAAAGAGGAATGGGTGAAACTGGCCAAGGATAGATGTGCCAAGCTTGTGGCGTCATATTCAAAAAGACTTAAGGCTGTAATTGCTGCCAAAGGTGCATCGACAAAGTATTGAGCAAAGGCTGTGAATACTTATGTACATGTGATTTCTCAGTTTTTTTATTTTTAATAAATTTGCAAAAACCTCAAGTAAACTTTTCTCATTTTGTCATTATGGGGTGTTGTGTGTAGAATTCTGAGGAAAAAAACGAATTTAATCCATTTTGGAATAAGGCTGTAACATAACAAAATGTGGAAAAAGTGATGCGCTGTGAATACTTTCCGGATGCACTGTATATGTAAATGTGTGTGTGTTCTCAGTATGCAATAATTAGTACCTACCAATAGTGGTCCAAGGAAAGATAACTAGTGAACTGGCGACTGGGCCATTGGGACCCAAGTCTCATTGATGCACATGGAGAGCAAAGGCTTACCTGTCTGATCCAATCCCACAGAAGAGCTACTGTAGCACAAACTGTTGAAAAACTTTTAGCATGCTGTGTAGCTACATGCTAGTCAGAGTGTTCACACTGGTCCCTGTGCAAAACCAAAAGCACCTACAATGGGCACAAGACTGTCAGAACTGGACCGTGGAGCAATGGAATACGGTGGCCTGGTCTGATGAATCACAGTTTCTTTTATTTCATGTGGATGGATGGGTGCATGTGTGTTATTTACTTGGGGAAGAGATGTGGATGTTACTTTAATCCATACCACCTACTTAAAGATTGTTTCAGAGCACTTATACTGTACACCTTTATGCCAATGGTATTTTCTGATGGCATTGGCCTCTTTCAGCCACCCACCACACTCAAAAATTGTGCAGGTGTTGACTTGGCCTACAAATTCCTCAGATCTTACAATAATCGAGTACCTGTGGGATGTGCTGGAAAAACAAGTCTGATATATGGAGGCCAACCTGCATACAATGGTGTAGATACCACAGGACACCTTCAGAGATCTTGTGGAGTAGTCCAGGCCTCCACGGGTCAGAGCTGTTTTGGTAGCATGAGGGGGACTTGCACAATATTAGGCAGGTGGTTTCAATGTGCCCTGGCGTAGGTGTTCTGCAATACCACAGATATGTTGACATTGCAGTACTGAGTGGGCCCATGTCACTTGATCTGCCCTGTTTAGCAACAGCCCATCTTTCATTAAGCATGTGCTATATGAAGCCTTTAGGAGAATAACTTTCATCAGTAAACATTCACCTGGATAAATAAATGCCACGATCGTGCTCTTTTACCTCTTGAATAACCACCCACCTCGCTGCTGTCCTCTTTTTGTCTGAAATAAGATATTTGCCCTCTTCCTGCACAAGTGAAGTTCTCACAAACATCTTCAGGAAGGATGCATCTTCAGTGCCCCTTTCTGCTGCTGTCAGGAAACACCTGCACTGGTCTTGAGGCCCACCCTTTCCCACACACTTGGCATTTTCTGAAGCTCAGCTCTACATTTAATTGATCTCCATAAAGAGTCCATACTGACAGAGCCGGAGCTTCACAAACCTTTAAATAGTCAGCTTTGCTGCAACATTTCCAGAATATCTGTTCACATGGCCTTTATTTCCTTGATTATGTACATTGGGATCCATAAGTCAAACGTTGTGTGTGAAAATCTCAATCACTTCTTATGTAATTTTGCTGCTAAATGAATAACCAGAAGAGCGTGGCATTGGGTTGTTCAGCTAGGCCTTACTGAAAACATGCGTGGTTTCCTTGTATGTTGGTTACTTTTAGGGGTTAATGTGAAGGAGTGGCATAATGTTTGTTTTATTAGTTTGTTTAGAGCTGCTTTCGGATTCCTTGCATTCCAGATCCCAGATTACCCCCATTTGATCCAAGACACCCAACCTCCCCCATCCCTCCTTTTTCTTGAATAAATGTAGGATGAACAAATTAAAGCTCTTAGACTTTCTGTTGTCATCAGTGAAACTGTCTTGACTGGTCATGTCACAGGGTCTTGTGGTATTGCTGAATGATCCTTTGGAGGACCAGGACACGAAACCAAACAGTAATCATTTGAATTGAGTTGCCATCAAATGGAGAGATCTGTCCTCAGGTCTGTTGAAATCGAGCATAAAGACCACTACGTGTTATCATGTTGGCTGGTCGAGAGAGGGCTGTGAATAACAGAAGCAAATGCTTGCCTTCAGTCCTTAATGTGCAGAAGTGTCTGCTTCTTTGTGTTGTTTCCATCCATCCATTATCTAACCTGCTATATCCTAACTACAGGGTCACGGGGGTCTGCTGGAGCCAATCCCAGCTAACACAGGGCGCAAGACAGGAAACAAACCCTGGGCAGGGCGCCAACCCATCTTTGTGTTGTTTGTTCCTTCCTTTTGTTTTATTGTCAATGCGTGAATATAAATTCTAATGTGCTGCTTACATGTGGTAGTACTTGACCTAAAAGGCCCTTAGACCCCTTCAAAATAAATGCCATTTGTTTGTGATAATTAGCATGCAGTCTTCTCTGATCTTTCAGCTGTGACTATTTAAAAGTGAATTTCAACATCCTTTGCTTGTATTTTCTAATCACCACAAACATACTTGGGATTATCGCCATTTTTTACTTGACTCACCTGTGGCTCACCAGATGAATTGCGCAATTTATTGCAGTTCTTATCAAAAGTTTTACCTCAACTCATTCGACATTCCTTTCAGACTCCAGTGTCCCGTGACCTTGGTCCTACCTCTAGTTCGTTCCACCGATATTTCCCAGCCTAATGAACAGAGCACCCTATCTTATCCTTCAAGACCACCTGGCAGGCCTTCTCCCCTCCTTGGTCCCGTCCACTTCCTGCCATCATTATCTCTAGTCTTCAGCCCTCGCTCATCACCTGAGGAACAGGGGGGCTTGCTTGTTAGCCTCTCTCACACTTGACCTTGACTCAAGAAGTATTGTTGGTTTCCAGCTTGCTAAGAAAAATAAAAAATACATAAGCACAAGCCTTTTTGTGACATAACCCTTGCTATTGTAACATGCATTAGGATATAATGTTTATTTCATACATGCTTATGATTCTGTTTGAATATATGTAAATCATCAACTTTAAGAATATGCTCCACTATTTGGCCTGGTTACATGTGCTGCCAGTTTGGCTGCAGGTAAACAGCCCTGAACGTTCATGAAAAGGCAAATCTTCCTGTACCTGATCAGTGCCTGAGCATGTCGTCGTAGCGCACTGCAGCACATGCCATTATCTGTTACTTTAGGTAGAGTAACATCCAAAGCTGGGTCGGTTATTTTTTGCCATCCACTCCATAGGTAAGAGCAGTGGTCTCAAGCTCTGGTCTTGGAGGGCAGCAGAGGCTACAGGTTTAAATTCTAACCCTTTTCTTAATTAGTGCCCTGTTTTTGCTGCTAATTAACTACTTTGAATTCATTTTAATTGACTTACTCTTGAAGTGTTTGCAGGCCAAGATACCCCCAGAGAGAACAGGAAGACCATGTTAATTCTTGCCTGAACTGAATTCATGACACGCTGCTTGACCATGTTTTTCCTTTTTTAGCATATGTGGACACATCAAGATTTAATCTTCATTTAAACAGTAAATTGACTTTGCAGTAATTTATCCAAAGAAAAAAAAAAAGATAAACACAGCCATTTTCTTCTGTGGAAACAGTAAGTCCACCCTTGGCTCTAACAGCTTGTATTGCCCTCTCCAGTGGGCATTTCCTGTTAACTGTTCACCAGTCTCTGACGTCAACAGACAGAAAGTTTTTCACACCCCTCCATGCGGAATTCTCTTACCTGTGTGACATCTGAGTAAAGTTACACCCCATTTCAAACCCCTCCACGGCATCTTGGTGGGTTTCAGGTCTGGGCTTTGATTTGGCCATTCTAGAATGTTTCATTTCTTTTCCTATTAGCCATTCCTTGTGGATTTACTGGTATGCTTGGGTTCATTATCTTTCAGCAAATGTCCACTTTTGGTTGAGCTTCAGTGTTCTCACAGAGGGTCTCACATTATCCTCAGGCACCCTCTGGAATCCTTTGTAGTGGATTCCATGATGGTGAGCTGTTCTGGCTCTGATACAGACAAGCAGCCTCAAAGCAAAACATTCCTACCTGTCTGCTTTACAGTTGGGTTCAGGTCTTCTAGACTTCTAACTGTTCTCTTTGATTATTGCCAAGTGAGTTTTCTGGTACTGTGGCCCAGTGACTCTGTTATTCCCTTATCTGGCCAGAACACATTCTCCCAGAATTCCTGGTCTGGGCGTAGGTTCTCATGGGCAGACTTTAGTCTCGCCTCAAAGTTCTTTCTGGACAGCAAAGGTTTCCACCCTTGTAGATCTAAATTGTACAGCCCCTTTCTAATGGTAGACTCGTGCACTTTGTCATCAACATTAGCAAGAGCTGCCCGGAGGTCCCGTGAGAATTCTTTGAACATACTTGTAGCGGATGTGGTGACACTAAAATTCACACCATCAAAGACACAGCAATTTACTTATTTTTTCAGCAGGGACTCCAGAGATGTATGCAGCCTTGGCCCAAATCACAAACTTGCTCACAGAGACACAGTTAAGCTGCAGGTTAAATTGATAGTAATGCAATATATTAAATGAAACAGACATATAAACAACAAATAGACAGCAAACCCTCCCTACTCCCCTCGGCGATCACAAATAATAACATGACTCAACAACAACAAGCCATAATGATAAACACTAATGACAAAGTCCAAAACACAGTCCAAATGTAGTGGCAACAGATGATGATGGATGAGAGAGAGAGAGAGAGAGGAAGATCCTTTGAATAATTCACTGTAAGCGATGCAAAGTTTGTCCTACTGGTATCCTGAGGAGGTGAGGGGAGATGAGATTGGGAGCACTCCCTCTGACGAAGATGAGACCAATCCGATCAAATACTCGCACGATTGGCAGACACATGACACACCATACATCCAGACAGTAACAGTAACCCAGGACAAGAGATGGTAATCCAAATGAGTGTGACAGTAGACAGTCTGATGAATTCAGACCTCTGGTCTTGGACACCAGACCTCAGCACGTTTTGCCAGTTCCCTCTTTAAAGGGCACTGCCAGTCCAATCTTCTTCCCAGCAGCCCCGTGCGTTCTCCACTGTCGTCCAATAGAACAACACTCCTGGGACTGCTTGGATTTGTAGTCCTTTTTATCTTTTAGTGCAGCTACATACTGTGCTGTGCTCTTGAGCTGAACTTGCTGCGGTGGCCTGGCCTGAAGATATTGGCAGCTAATTTGCAGAGAGAACTTCCTGAATTCCCTGATAATATTGGCAAATGATAAAATGAAGTTTGGACAGCAGCATAAATATCCAATTCTAAGGCTTGCCAAGTACAATGAGGAGTTAAGCTTCTGGAGTTTTGTAGTGTAAATAAATAATTGGACACAACAAGAGAACAGGTTTGAGGATTCACATGGACGTGCTTGTTTATTTGCAAACATAGGCCTAGCAGTCCAAAGCACCTGATGGTCAAATCTGATGAGTTGTTGGGGTGTCCTGTGAGGCCTTTAGACCAGAAGGGGAGGGACTTGAAGGTAAGTCTAGAAGACCTCTTCTAGGATGTCCTGCACAAAAATAAGACAAACTGGCAAGCTGTGGTGTATCTCACCAATCTTTCCTTGGTGTTACCTTCAGTTCAGTTCCACAATGCTTACAATATTCTGCCTGTGACATGCATGCATCCCCTCCAACCCCTCTTAACTCAAATGAGGAGTCAAAGTGTTTATGACATGGACTCAGGAGAGAGTATTTGTATTGCGATGGGGAGCATATAGAACTGCAGGTATAGGAACCAATTGGTGCTGCAAGCATTTACTGTCTTTGTGGCTGGACGTCAGTCTCCAGAGTGAACTCCATGCCTAGTAATTAAAACTTGCATTATTGCTCATCTGACGTCAAAGGCTTCTTTCTCCATTGCTGTATATCTTATCTCCCATTTAGTCTTTCTCTAGCTCAATACAAAATATGCTGATCCTGTGCTTGGACTATCTTGCCCAACAATACCTTCAGTGCTGTCCATCTGGAGAATAAACAGAGAGGACAACTTAGGAGTCGCTAACACTGGCATGCTGGTAAGGACTTCCTGAAGGTCTGTAAACCACTGACTGTCCCTGAGGGCCGTACTGTAGTGTTTTGCACATTCAGGTTTGCAAAGAGTACAGTGCTTTTAGAAACTGAACTACTAGTGCCCCACCAGCCCAAGAACTGCTAGAAAGCAGCATAAACGAGAAACTGCCATCTTCCACCAGATCAGGTCAAGCTTGCTAATTACAAGGTAATCTTGGCCATCTGTTCAGTTGTCTGATCAAATAATGGACCTCTTAGTACCTGAGAGCTTGTGGAAAAAACTCCAGTATATTTAGTATTTAAAAATGAAGCTTATATACTTTATCATTTATTTAAACATTTATTTCATGGTCTTGCTAGTTCTTTTTGCTAGACCATTACGCTAAGGGTAATAAATGGAGACTTTCAGTTGCGTAATGCAAAAGGCCTTGGTTTGTTGAAATATCTCAGAAGTAAATTTACTTGAGTTACTTTATAGGGGTTCCCATCTGGGAAATTAATGGGGTTGGGATACCAGACGGGCATACAGTAATCCCTCGCTATATCGCACTTCAACTTTCGCGGCTTCACTCTATCGCGGATTTTATATGAAAGCATAACTAAATATATAACGCGGATTTTTCGCTGCTTCGCGGGTTCTGCTGACAATGTGTCTTTTTACTTCCTGTACATGCTTTCTCAGTTGGTTTGCCCAGTTGATTTCATACAAGGGACGCTATTGGCGGATGGCTGAGAAGCTAACCAATCAGAGCACGCAGTTAAGTTCTCCTGACTGAGAAGCTAACCAATCAGAGCACGCAGTTGAGTTCCTGAGTGCTGAATGCAGTGTTAACCAGGAAGTCTCGTCTCGCTCATTCAGCATCAACGTGTTTCGCTGTGTAAAGAGTTGTGCTCTTTTGTGTTTATCTTTGTGCATAGTCAAGCCCTTCATTATGGCTCCAAAACAATCTGCTACTGCTTCAGGGGCCGTGCCCAAGCGCAAGAAGAAGATGTTAACGATTGCCGAAAAGGTAAACGTTTTGGATTTGTTGAAGGCTACGATTCTTTTTATTTAAAAAGTAGGAAAGGAATATAAGATCTACGGCTGCAGTGTCCTTTTAACCAGGGTGCAAAACAAGTTGTAAGTGGATGTAATAAGGCAGTAGTCTGGATGGAATCTGCTTTAGGGATTTGGATTGAAGACTGCCAGAAGAAGAACAACGGCAGTGCTACACAATCGCCTGAAGTGGCTCCTTTACAAGGGCTGTAACGCTTTTCTTTGTTGTGCAGTAAAATTAAACTCATTGTTATCGGACAAGTCATCGTGTCATTGTTGGTGAGTAACCATAA
>JANRMT010062819.1:26650415-26690546 GCA_026402145.1 Polypterus bichir lapradei
GAGACACTCAATATCTTTAAAATAATATTTAGGTTTTACTGTATATAAACAGTGTGTTTATATACATAATTTCAATGAATCTTACCTAATATCTAAGAGAATACAAAGGGATTATGCTGTATAACTCTGCGGGGAATATTTATAAACAGTGCGGGAGAGTTTATAAGGGCTTAAAATATATAAAAATAACCATACAAACATATGGTTTCTACTTCGCGGATTTTCACCTATCGCGGGGGGGTCTGGATGGCAACCCCCGCGATCGAGGAGGGATTACTGTAATCTTAAATTATAAGGATGCATTTGTGCCCAAAATGCAAAGACTCAAGCCCTATTACAAAATTCATCGCTGTGTTTTCAAATGCTACTTAACGGAGAATAACCCCTTCATACTGTGCGAGAACCTCAGGTGTTTCTAGTGCAGGCACACTGCTATCACCCAACGATCAACCCCTCGATTATGTAATGTCAGCCCATACTTCACGGGGGACGAGAAATCATCTGCAGGATTACTGGCTAAACTTTTTGGTGAGCTGTTTGCATCGACGTTCCTTTAGACCTTCTCTTCCTAACCAAGTATGCTTTGTGTGGAGATCGTAAGCTTTTTATTTATTTTTTTTCCCCTGTGGTCCATTTCTGTTTCTGCCATGCTGGTGGGCTGTTGTCTGTTTGGATAGGGCCTGGAGTTTCCATGGATGCAAGTGAGGTTTATAGTATTATTTTTATCAACTTGTTGTGAGGGTACAAATTGAAAAGTAACAACAGATACATTTCTCACTCGGATTGTAGACAGAGGTTGTCACTTTTGGACCTGGTACTAACGGAGGTCAAGCTCACAATAAATTGTTTGTTTTCCAGTCAGTGTTTTTCTTTCTTTTGTTATTACTATTGTTACACAGTCAAATAAGCTATCTTCCTTTATAATATGCTACCGTTGCTGTTCGTTTGTCCAGGATTTTAAATCACCTGTAGATCGCAAACCATTTGATCTATTGACCTGAAATTTGGTACACATATACTATGTGACGTCTACTGTCCACTTTCAGGGTGATGATTGACCTCCAAGGTTATTCCTCTTTTTATTTTTATTTTATTTTATTCTAGAATCAACTCGGCAGCGGCCAGCAGGGCGGCCGTACAGAACATGCATACAGGCACCGCTCTCATCCCAACCACCTTCACTGCCACATCCCCTACCTCTTCATATTTTAAATCATTCTTGAGGCAGATTGAAGACTTAATTGCCAGTTTATGTGAACAATTAAGGAAAATGTACTAAGTAATTGCAACACAAACACTGACTTAGTCAGTTTTAATGCAAAAGGATGCCGACGAAAGAAGAGAAGAAGCGGGCCACTAGGGTGGAGAAAAGAAGAGCTGCTCAGGAAGCAGCAAGCGCATCAACCTCTGAGCAAACAAATGCTAAACGTACAGAGAAAGATTAGGAAAAGTATGAATGGTCAAGTCAAGTGTATTCACTGCACGTTATTGTGCAGTGCGCCATTACTGGTTTTCTATAATTAAATAGGGTTATCTGGTCTAATACCCAGAACCCTTTCTCTCTTTGCAGGTTTTAAAGTCAATATGTGGATAGTTAAGAGAGCGAGAGAAATTCATAGAAATATCTGAGGACAGTGGAGGAGCAGAGGGAAGGTCGATGGGTCGGTTAGTGGAAATAAAGAGGGGTAATGGTAGGAAGCATTGGACTGGTGTGAAGCAGGGATGAGCAACGATGGTCCTGGAGGGCCGCAGTGGCTTCAGGTTTTGTTCCACTCCATTTCTTAGTGAAAAGTCAATTACTGCTTGTAAAAAAGGAAAAATGTTTCTTCTTGTTAAACTTCAATTGTTTCTATACTTAAGGATGAGTTGTTTCTCTGTGCTTTACATTCAGTAGTTTCTAAACGTATGGCTCTGCACATACTGTACAACTGAGCACGTTAAGGACGGTTTGAACCCATGTGCCTTCCATGCCTTACCCATGGCAAGGCAGGTCAATGACTGAGACTAATCTATGGTCAGAGGGACAAGAAATAGAATTCCAGAATTGCCTCCCATTGCATACAATACAGTATGTCTGCTCCGTGTTTCAAACCGCACTCCATTCTCAGTGTGCATGTCAGCTTGGCATTTCAAATCCTTATTCATCGAGCTTTGTTTGTACTATTCATGGTATCACCCGATTTCAAAAACTCAACTGAATTGTCAGATGAAATTAACATTTGTGGATTATCGATACATTTTAAATGATTGTGCCTGATAATACTTAGTGTCAGGAAACACAACTCCAAATGATACATTTTACAAATTCCGACTGGCAGACTGCATAATGCTGTAAAGAAGAGCTTTAGTAATACAGGTCATGACACTTTTGTCACTATAATACTCATAAATATCCCCCAATTGCCTCTTATCATTCATGTATAAAGATATATCAAAAGTATATGTGCATCTTGTGTATATAACAAAATGAAACATTTGACTGATGATTTCAATTGTTGTTATGGGTAATGATTGCAGGTTTAGGGGTTTGAGTTTTTAAATTCATCAGGTTCAATTTGTTCTTACTTTGTTAATGAGGTGGGGGGGGTAACGCTATAAATGTGTTATTGACTGGGATTTTGCTTATGTAACTGGAAGATTGGTTAGTAATGATATGGTGTTGCAAGATGGATATTTGTGCCAAATGTAATTTGTGAAATTGATTGCATTTATTTATATGCAATTTAGCTGAGAGAAAGAGACTGTCAGGGAGATTGACAGATGACAGCTGTAAGTCAGGTTAGGGAGACAGGCAGAAAACATGTGAAGAACACAAGCAGGTTATTTTAAAAGGTGCTGATGTCTGCTGGACCAATATGAAGGTGTTAATAACCAGCCAGTTCTTCTGGGAGTCTCCCAAATCTGACATGAATTCTATGTATATGTAATTATGTGAGTGTTTATAATGATGAGGATCCAGCACGACATCAGAAACATCTGACTATGCCACCAACATTCCTCGCCGCTGGATGGGACATCTGCATGTCAGCATTCATTCTCTCACTTGGCTATGATATCCCTTTGCCGCTGTCCAGCCTGAATATGTACGTATTTATACAGGATCATACATTATATTCTGGGAATGAATGTCATCTTTTAAATCAAGTTAAATATGTATCACTTTTTGTACCATATTTCTCTCTTGTAATTAGTACAAAAGGGGTGGTATTGGGTCTAGTCAATTCTGCATCAAGAAACACATCCCAGAGGAGAAAGAGTGCCCTCTGCTGGATACATACGAACAGAAGAACTATCATTTTTATTTCTACCTGTACTGATCCTTTCTGGACTTTGAAGAATGTGTTCGTGAGATAGCGATGTTGCTGGGAAAGTCAGATGCTTTTTTTGAATTTATTCCACTGCTCTTTGTTGCTGCTGCACTTCGGTGGATCTTTAATGCCTACCTCCGTAGCAATCGTTCTCTTTTCACCACAAAGGCATCTGCAGTGGCTGCTGTTTCAGTTTGAATGACATTTGTAATTAGTTATGCAGCCTGTACTTTTATTCACATTAAACTTTAGAAATACAGTAGATATCAACTATAGCGGTTGGCTCACTTCATACTAACGGTGCCCACCTCTGAGTGTCCCGTGTGTGTGAGACAGTGTGCTGGTGACTGTGTCTGTGCCATGTCTCTCTGCCTTCCTGATTTTCAGCTTTGAATTTTGGGTTCAGCAGAGCGACCTCAGCCTAATCTGCTACAGTGGGTTTATTATCATCCTTTATCATGGCAGGGTCCACTGACATCAAGTGGCAATGCATAGAAGATGGACTGTTGTAAACACGTGAGCTTCCTTCCACAAAATAGTCATTGCATTTTTGATGGTGATTCTAAGTGGGGATGATTCCAGAACATCACATTACTTCACTTGGCAGATCAATGTGATCTTAGGTCTCAATCAAATGGAGATGATATTTTTCTTTTCTGTAATGATAAGTTTAACTATTAGCAGTAAAATTACTAAACCACCACAAAATGTGCTTCTTTTCACCAAGCTTGGTGCACTGCTCTGACCTGCTGTACATCACTGGCAGTGTTCATCTTTAACACCCAGTAGGCTTTAGGCACTGATGTCAAAGTGATGGTGTGAATGTGACGAGGAGTTCTGTTCGAGCACACCACTCATGATGGTATCTCATGTTTCTGGCTATATTTCTAAATAACACTTTGAGTAACTTTGATCTTCTGAATATCTGTCCTCCAGCCCTCTCTCTCTTGATGTCCTGTACTCATCACTTACAGTTGTGCTTGAAAGGTTGTGGACCCTTTACAATTTTCTATATTTCTGCATAAATATGACCTAAAACATCATCAGATAATCACTCAAGTCCTAAAAGTAGATAAAGAGAAACCAGTTAAACAAATGAGAGAACAATATTATCCTTGGTCATTTATTTATTAATGTGTTATTTAAAGAACAGGGATCTATCAAAGTCTGCTCTTCACAACACATGTTTGTGGAAGTGTATCATGGCATGAACAAAGGAGATTTCTGAGGACTTCAGAAAAAGAGTTGTTGATGCTCATCAGGCTGGAAAAGGTTACAAAACCATCTCTAAAGAGTTTGGAAAAGGCAAAGTGGCCTTGTGAATTGCCTTGTGCAAGAAGTAAGAATTGCTCACCACAAGGTCATTTGACGTGCAGAAGGATAAGAGGCAAACTCCATTGACTATAAGCTTCACATGCAGCCCTTGCAGTTGCGTGGAGACGATCATGTTCGATACCGGTCTCCACCCAAGAAGAGTGGCTCATGACGAGAGAACGCTAGCGACACCATAGATATGGCCGGAATAGAGGACAGTCTTGCCGTTGCTGACACACTTGCCGCTATTGGTTCATTGAACTTTACTAATGCCGAGAATATACAGGAGTTGAATTCCTGAAGTAGTTGCGCTAGCTGCCCAGTATGAAATAGTGTTCAAATATTCCAGTTGCCAAATTTGCTGATCCATTTCGCAATGGAGGCCAGGTCTTTGCTCCATCACCGTCTGTAGACTACCTACGCGTTGACTTCCTGCCATTTCTGTAGCAAAAACAGTTTTTGGGCAGAGGAGTTGTACATCCTCCAGAAATTTACAGTTCATGTATGTGAATATTTATGGGGAAATAAAGTGGAAGACCATTAAAAAAAAACTCAAAGGCTCTAGTTCTTTTCTGTCCTCCCTTGTACAGGCTGCTACAAGGGACCACCAAGTACTTTCAGAGCCACGTTACGCAGTCAAAAACAACAGCACACCAACATGGTAAGTCCCAGTTCTTTTTCTTTTCACCATTTTTTCAGGTTGCTTCAGGAACAAAAGACTTCTTTCAAAACTCAAGTAAAACAAATATCCAGTTCACCACATTTATCCCCATGTCTGTATGCACTGGGGGATAAATAAGAGACGCACATGCCCTCCTCCCCTCACTCAGGTAGCTCAGGAGTTTCATGATGCACTCTCCACTACCAACAAAGGCAACCTCTGCTGTCCATCTTCCCCTTCTTCTATGCCCTCGGGACTCCTTCCACCAATCCTGAACAACCCCTCACCCGGTTTTGTCCAATTACCAAGAGTGCCCTACATAGTCTGTTTATGTGCCATAACCCTGGAAAGAAGCCTATAAATCCACAACCCATGCCTGCGTGTACATGAACAGCCACACACACTCCAACTTTCAATTCCTCTCTGGTAAGTAAGCATTTACTCATCTCTCTTGGCACCTCACACCTTGCCATGTCTCAACAGGTGTTTGAGTGGCATAGTTACTCCATCACTTGCACTCGCCGCTTCATGGCTGTCATGCGCACATTATTCCCACACTACCTCTGACACCATTTCATAACATTTAAGGCAAGTGTACTTGTGTAACTATTTACACCAACTTATAAATCTATAAATACTTACACACACACTATGCACATGTATAAGCAAAAAAGACTTGCCACATCGCCTCACGCTTCCAAAATGTTGTTGATCCTAAAAAAATATTCCTGTAGCCTAAGGATGTTTTTAAATTGTGAGGACAGCCCATTTCCAGTTGTGTCCAGTCTGTAGTGGACAATAACAAGTAAACCCATAAGACTAAAGGACTAAATGTGTTTGTGCACTCACACTCTGGGAGGCTTTCTGTTTAAAAGAAATGTCATAAATATTCTGCCAGTGGGTGCTGTGGTCCTATCTACATAACATAAGCTGATTTCTGTCTGTCTGGCAGTTACGTTTTGTTGGGCGTATTCAGTGTATTCACATTTTTTTCCTATTTAAAATTTTCTTTATGAGGTTCTACTGTCAGTTGTATATGCCACACATCAGACACATTTTTAATTGGTGTGTCACAACAACGTCCCATTGTGGACTACAGTTATACTCTGTTGAATTAATTTCAATTAGATTACCTTCTGCACTTCGATTTACAGACCAATAGTCTACAATTTGTCATGGACTGGGCCAGCTTGACATCAAGCTCTTCTGATTTCTGAATATGTGGCATTTGTTTGGACATTTGTGTTTCCCAATATGGTTTTTTTGGGTCACTGAAATCAACTTTTGTCTTTATTTTCCACTTTGAATTTGTTTTCTTAAGTGAAAATATTTAGCATCTTTTCTTTTGCTATTTTGTTGTGCCCAGGGTGCAGGCATTTTGGATCACTGCTGTCAGAACGTGACATTGGTTGCTATGGAGTGCAGTCCCAGAAGTGACACGTTTGATGGCACCAGAAAAATGCTAGAAAAATAACGCCTCAGATTCATTGTCATGTGAGTTTGCAGATACAACAAAAATAAAAACTTCATGAATGTGTGTTATTTAGTGCTCTTTAGATTTCCCAGTTTCCTCACTTTAGTTTCTGAAATTAAGATTATTATTTTGGGTTGCAGTTTAGTTTTAATGATCAACAGGACTGAATTTTGGTTATGGATTTCTGGCTTGTACTAACATTTCCTGTCCTGGGGCCTCCATGTATAAATTGTGCATTTCCACGCTCACATCGCGATGTATAAAACTAAACTTGGTGTAAAGCCACGCACATTTTCATGCTAGCTCAATCCCTGGCATATGCATGCTCTCCACTCAGTTTTGCAAACTGGCGGCATCCAGCGTCAAAGCAATGCTACTCTTCCTGTGTGGTTTCCCTTTCTTTTTTAGATTCACATCCCTGACGTGGCTTTATCAAATACACTGAAATTAACTGCACATCGTTTATTAGTTTAAGGCATCTGATTGTAATTAACCTGTAACAATATAATGGTCCACAGAATGGCCAAACTAATGGCTTTAGCATTGTTATTCTCACTGAACCACTTGGAGTATTTATCCCACTGTATTCGAGTGTGAATCACAGCTCTACAGCAGCTGATTGGAAAGAGAATTATCGGTATACAGCATCAAGCACACGCTGCCTCAGCCATGCTGTCTATTGAACTGCTCTCACATGGCAAACGCTTCAGAGGCTTTCCTGTAGGGACCTCGTGGTTCAGAAACACTTTCATCCCAAGAACTCTAAATGCACTTAATCAGTCCATCAACTGCTCCTTGTAGAACTGTTTGTACTTATAAGTTCAATCACCTCACTGTAAACTTGCAATACAGTTACAATATTGCACAACCTGAGCCACTTTATAAAGCACGTATTTACAGGTGATGACGACTGGCTTCTAAGTCGGTTTAGATTTCCAAGCTCTATCTTCTTGAAGCTCTTCATGAAATGCAGCAAAGTATATTTATTATATTATACAGATAAAATGTAAACATCATTTAAATAATCTATATTTTTAATAATTAAACATGTGAGGACAGCAGTAGTGATGAGCTGGCGCCCCATTCAGGGATTGTTCCTGCCTCGTGCTGTATGCTTGCTGGGGGTGGCTTGACCACGGATGGATAAATGGATAGAATAATTAAACATGTACTATGAAGATATTTCAGTGTTGCTTAAAAGTTTTGAAGAATCGGAGTTCTAAGCTTACAGATGGCTTAATGTCTATTACAGAGCTGATTGTGTGGCGATTGGGTATTTGGAGAAAGAAAAGTAAAGACAGGAATTGGGGGTTAGTACGCTTGAAAGAGACAGTACTGCTACAATAAATTATTTCATCGAAGGTTGCGCATGGCGCAGCAAGCATATTGCAGGAGGCATGAACAATTTCTGGATGGGGTGCCAGCTCGTCACTATCACTGCGTCACCGTGTTCCCATGTTTAATACATGCTTTAATTCATATCATCATGAAAATTATATCAAGTATACATCTTAGTATTTAAATTGTTCAGTGAGCTGTGATATCACGAATGTAAAGGATTCTGTGTCTTGTCGGAGGAAGAGAAAGCCCGGAAGCACATAGTGATTCACACACATAGAGCACATAGAAGATCAAATACAAAACAAAGCATTTAAAGTGCTACTTTAGTTACGATGGGATTTGAGAAACTAGTAAATTAAACGATTTTAAAATTAAGTTTATGACGTTCTGCTTTAATGACAAAATAAACTACGTGATTAAAGTGGACATTTCAATATTTTTTTCCCACTGTGTGCCTATTTCTTTTTTTTTCTCTGTACCCTAATACGCTTCCATATGACACTCAGACGGTAGGCTACGACTCGCCTTTTCACTGTGACTTTGATATCTGACAACTTCTTTTTTTATTTTGGGCACAGTGCGACTTTGTGAACTTGAGCTTTCAAGTTTCTCCGACACTCTGTCACTCAATCAACTTCCTTTTGTTGTTTATACCACTGTTTAAAACAACAAATAGTACGTTTTTCCTTGCCTCTACTTGGTATTCGCTGAAATTCTTCTTTTTCCCCCCATACTTTTGCCATTGCCTTTTCATAGAACACTGAACATAAGAGCTATTTATATTGATTTGCATATTCAAAGAGGCGTAATTCTGGGAGGAGTTTGGGTGTGGCAGCAGGCACGTGCGTTACTTTTCATGCAGACCGGGATTTATGGAGTGGAAGAACGTGGAAGTTGGTGTACACACAGATTTATGCATCTGGATTTTTTTGTGCATACACACATTTCCGCTTTTGTCCGTATGCCATGTTCTAGTGTGAATTATACACACAGCGTTATACATGAGGCCCCTGGTCACCTCCATTATTTCTTTTTGCCTTTTCCTATGCATCACACAACCACCTTAGCACACTTTCACACTTTTTTTTTTGCAAAGCGCTTCCAACTGAGTACTGGCTGGGTAACAAGGGGGCATTCTGAGCAACACACCTCTGAGGTGGTTCCCAACTAAGACATGAAAGGCCCTTTCTTATGATAAATACAGATGTCAGGCTAAAATTATTTGCCCTCTTCCACCCACCCTGATAAACTACTACAGACCTTTAAACCCCACAAAGACGCATCTGCTCTTCACTGCTCTTTATCTTATTCACACTTGTACAGAATCTGTCTTTCACAAAGTGATCAAAAAAAACTGACAGAAGCATCCATGTATTTGGATCGTCGTTTTTAAAAACATGTTCTGAACATTTCTTTTGTTTTTATCTGATCAAGTACAAAATCATTTCACATTTCCAGTTTATTCTTATTGTGTCATTTCTCCTTTATATACAGAGATACCTTTAAAAATTCCTCAGTGCTTTCCTCTCATCTGTTGAAGCCCTAATTGACGCCTTTTAACACAACATTGCATTCTGTGCATGTCAAAACTTAGGTTGCAATCCTGTACCTTGTGTTCCTCAAAGGTTAGCCATCATGGCACATAATAACAAAGGAGACAACACCTGGAATGCCCTCAGCTGCCGAGAATCAGGTGGTGCCTGAAGTGTGATTATTTCATATGAGAACTTAACATTCTGTGTGCAATGTGAGCACCTAGCTGAAACAGTGAGAGAACTTATGTTGATTTTATGTGCTTGTATTACACACATAGTGTGAAAAAATGCCATTTTCAGGTGCGTTACTTGGGAGAATTGATTTTTTTTTTTTTTTGGCCGGAATTTCCCATGCATTACAATTGTCTCTTAGCCAGCTAACACACAATGCAAACATGGAGATATTCTCTTTACCCTGGTTACATTTCAGTGGAAGGTTCTTTACATGATCATGAATCTTGAATATGTTACAATCATCTGTAAAGGCACCAGTTCAAAAAGAAATTAATAGATGAAAACAGAATAAAATTACAGGCATATGTAGAGGTGGTTGTTGTAGCATTCTATATACTAGTATGATTTAAATTATACACTGGTTTACTTTTGTTATATATTTTAGATTGTAACCTCCTCAAGGTACACTCTCAAAATGCCTTTTATAAAAGGGTCCTCTTTTACTAAGTCATGGCATTTAAAATTCACCACTACAGAACACATAAGAGATTCCAAAAGTTTAAATTCTTGTTAACAGCAGCCCCCAGTCCATGAACTAGAGCAGGTAGTTAGAAAACTGAAATAAGTAAGGATATTCTATCTCTTACAGCTTTGAAGGCGGCAAACAGACAAAATAGCACAACTGGGCAAAGATAAAGAATATATTTTACCAAACAGAAGAATGCAACAACAAATAAGGGACCCTCTACTTTTGTAATTGATGTCATCCTGGAAACATGAGGCTAATAGTAACTCACAAGCTTTGCTGGAGTGAGTGGCCTGTTCTTGTATCTTAATCTCCTGATACTAATCCTTTCCAGTGACAGTCCAAGGCGGGAGACACAGACAGAAAACAGAGCATCCTGTAGGTGTGGGAAAAATCAACATCTGACAGACAGACAAACAAACACGGCACCAGAGAAGATGAAAGAGGGCTGAGCCCCTGCCTTCAGTGTGGACTCTGGTGTTAATGCAGCATTTTCATCTTCAGCCTTAAAAGTCAACCTATCCTTTAAGAGTGAATCCAGTCTTCTGAAAATATGAATCAGAAATGTGTGGTGGTTTCTGAAATTCGATGAAGAGTTTAGTCATCTCATGAGAATTCAGGCCTTGTGTCAGGGGATGGTCAGCTTTGTTTTACACCCCAGTATTAAAGCAGAGGAGCCAGTAAAGGGTTACCCCACTGGGGTATTGGCGCTTTGTGTCTCATTTCATTGCACAACAGCAGACCAGTGCTTCAGAACTCCAGGTGACTGCCTCCCATATCCCACAGATTGACCTGCTATGAGTTAGAGTGGATATATGTGTGGGGTATGTTCTGTGAAGAGTTGACCTCCTACCCCTGAGTGAGACCCTGGCCTGTACATAATGCTGCCCTGACCTCTAATGGATTATGTGAGTTTAGAAATGGATGAATGTCATCGCATACCGAAACAAATCTACTCCCATTGTGCCTAAAGACAAACTTCCATCCATCCATCCATTTTCCAACACGTTGAATCCGAACACAGGGTCACGGGGGTCTGCTGGAGCCAATCCCAGCCAACACAGGACGCAAGGCAGGAACCAATCCCAGGCAGGGCGCCAACCCACCGCAGGACACACACAAACACAGCCACACACCAAGCACACACTGGGGCCAATTTAGAATCACCAATCCACCCAACCTGCATGTCTTTGGACTGTGGGAGGAAACCCACGCAGGCTCAGGGAGAACATGCAAACTCCCTGCAGGGAGGACCCAGGAAACAAACCCAGGTCTCCTAACTGTGAGGCAGCAGCGCTACCACTGTGCCACCGTGCCACCACAAGACAAACTTCCAAATTTAAAAAACATTAAAAACACAGCAATGTCAACATTTTAAAATAGATATGACAGAACATTAGTGTATCAGAAAACAATATGGTGGTTCTGTTTCACTCCGGATTGCAGGGTAAAGGCAAAGTGTTCTGTTATTATTACTGGACTAGAGCTCAGAACTTATTTACATCTTTTGGGACTCTAACCATTGCTTTGGCTCCTTTTTATTTTAATATCTTTAATGGTTTAATGGTTGTCTCATTACTTGTGCAAATAAAATATTTTTGTGATTAAACTTTACTAAAAGTATTAACTACAGGAAATCAACTATAAAGCAATTCCAGAATCCAATTGATAATAAAAAAACACTAGATTTCATGCGAGGGAATATCCAGGAAAAAGAAGATAGCAGAAGCACCATGAGGAAGGGCACCAGTCCAGCCACTGAGCCAGGGGTGAAGGAAAATAAAAGGTGAAAAGTGGCAGGAGAGCCACACATCATAGACCGACCGACTGCCAGCCAACCAGTCCTTCACCAGCAGTACAGAAGGGTTAGGGCTGGATAGGCCCTGTTAGGCAATGCCAAGAAGGACCAACGTCTAGGACCAGGATAGTTGGTCACCAAAGGTTTATTTTTTTCAGGTTTTGCCTTCCTGGACATTCTCCTTTTCTGTCTTTGGTTGCCGTTTGGCTAATCATATCTACTTTTGAAATGTGGATGGATAGCAAGCTATGGTAGTAGCTTTCAATTATTCTCTATAATTTATTAATTTTTTGTATTTTTCCTTTTTTGTTATTTTATATATTATTGCTATCTCACTATTTTACTACTATATCTTTATATATTTTACTGATAATGTATTATTTTTTTCTTTACAGTATATTAGGCCACATTCAGAGTTGATGGCAGCTTAAAAGTCCTGGTGGAGGAAAACAGGGGGTATCAATAGAAAAGAGAGTAGAAGAGACAGTAATAATAATGATATCGTACTGAGTTTTTCTAACCCACTCAAATCGCTTACATAGACATTGGGGAACCATTTCAGTCACCAGCAATGGTCCACAAAGATGCAGAAGGGGGGGACCTCCAGTACATATGGAGGTTAAGTACCTGGGGTATCGATGGGACAAAAGTGGCAACAAGACCAATAGCATAAGACTTGTACAGTGTAAGATAAAAATGGCATGCACATTTAAACCAGAATTGTTGCTGATTTACATTCTAGGAAGAGTGGACGATATTTTAAAAATATTATTTTAGTACAGAGGGGGAGTAAATTGGAGGTCATCCTTTTATACGGAGTACTCTGAGAAATGACCAGTGACTGACTACTTATGAGAAGATAAGAGGGGAGGATAAAGGAACCTTGCAGATCGAGAGGAACGACTGCAGCTGAGGTAAGAGAAGATAAGTAGGATGAATAGGAAAGCTGGACTGCGGCAGCTGGAACATTCCAGTCTCCAAGAGGTCTGGTGTCCTAATGGGCTCAGGAGGAAAAAGAAGATGAAACATTCACCAGTTTGAAAAGCCTGATTACAAAAAAATGACAGTGTGGGAGTGCAAAGCCAAACTGAAACCCATTATCTCCCAACATTCCACCATTAATGGAGTAATTAGTTACCTGTAATAGTTTAGCATTATTAACAAACTAGCTGTGTTACCTGACTTTGTCCTGGAAATTATCTAAGTCAATGGGTCACAGTGATAGTTCTGTTGGTTAATCAGATGTATCAGAAGTACTATGTAACTAAGAACTTTTCTGTATACAATATTTATATATATATTTTTTTTTATCAAGGGCTTATATTATTAGTTCACGTGAGCTGCTTACTTTTGAACACGCTTTATACAGTCCTTGGTGGTGTTGGTGTGAAAGAGAACTCCATATTAAAGGACATCACCAATAGCAGTATTGTGTATTCTTACAATGATTTAAAGTTGATTCATTCAATTCTAAAAAGTGCAAAAAATGTAGACTCTCCATTAGAGTCCATCCATTCATCCACCCATCCATTATCCAACCTGCTGTATCCTAACCAGAGGGTCATGGGGGTCTGCTGGAGCCAATCCTAGCCAACACAGGACGCAAGGCAGGAAATGAACCCTGGGCAGGGCACCCACACACACCCCCAGCACACACTAGGGGCGATTTAGGATCGCCAGTGCACCTAACCTGCATGTCTTTGGACTGTGGGAGGAAACCCATGCAGACACGGGGAGAACATACAAACTCCATGCAGGGAGGACCCAGGAAGCGAACCCGGGTCTCCAAACTTTGAGGCAGCAGCGCTACCCACTGCGCCACCGTGCCCCCCTCCATTAGAGTCCCAGCCTAAAATTACTGCTGCCTCAGTATAAAGTGGATTTGAATAAATGCCTACCAACAAATGTTATTAATTACTTTTACTCTCACAAAAGCACCATTCTATGTGTCATTTTATCTCTATCTGAAAAATAGCATCTCCAACAGCTGTATTTATTTCCTCTTTGTTTTTTTAAACTTCAAAATGTGTTTAATGCTGACTGTTGATCGTTATCGTGAACTTAATCATGACATGCAAGTGGAGAACTTTTTCAAAAATTTACGGCTATGCACTTATATTAAAAAAAATTTGTAATTGCTTTGTTTCAGATTTATTGTCACATATGGAGGGGGCACCAGTGCACCATCTGTGAAGTACAATAAAGTTCACTCTTGGCACTGCCACTACCCTGCTGCTCAAAGATTGCTTCACAGATTGTCAAATGTAATGGTAATAGGTAGTGAGTAGTGGAACAGTTGAGTTTCCTTTTCAGTACATTACATTTTGTGTGTGAGTTTGAAATAGTGAAACTTACTTAAAAGATATTTGGATTTAGGAGTTTTTTTAAGTGTTTTTTGAAGGAAAGAAAGCAAGCAAGGAAGATTGCTCTTTAAAGGTTTAGCAACATACATATTTCTCAGAAATTGATCAAGAGTAAAATAAGCGGGGAAAACCCTTTGGCTCATTGGTTGCAGCTGGTGGGTCGTGTCCTTAGGAGGAGGGAAAAAAAAAACATTTCAAGTGTTTAATTGCTGTGACTCAGTTGATCGAGCTGCCCTGTGAGACATCCTGAGGGTTCACATGATCCCCTCGAGGTTGCTGGATATCATGGCCGGCCTGTACACTGGTACTGTGAGTGCTGTGCAGAGTGGAGGCAGAACCTCTGCGTTTTTCCCAGTTGATTCTGGGGTTCGTCAGGGGTGTGTTCTTGCTCCTACTCTGTTCAATGCTTGTATGGACTGGGTGTTGGGCAAGGTTGTGGGGTCCAGTGGCTGTGGGGCATCTGTTGGTGAAGAAAGATTTACGGATCTTGACTTTGCTGACGATGCTGTGATCTTCACGGAGTCAATGGAGGCTCTGATTGGGGCACTCGAGAGAGTGAGTGAGGAGTCTGAGTGTCTGGGCTTGCGAGTGTCCTGGATAAAAAACAAGATCTAGGCCTTTAATGACCTCCTGGGCACAGCCATTAGCAGTGTGTCTGTCAGTGGAGAGAGTGTCGACCTCGTCGAGATTACTTACCTTGGCAGTGAGATTTATGTCTCTGGTGACTCTTCCTGTGAAGAGGGTGTTCCAGCTCGTAAGATCCTCATTGTTGGGGACCCAAGTGGCTGGACCAGGCCAAGGGGTTGCCCACGTAACACCTGGCTACGGCAGATAGAGGGTCATTTCTGGAGGGTGGGACTGAACTGCGTGTCTGCCTGGGGGGTTACAAACCGGGATCCCGAGTTGTTTCGACGTGTAAAGGGTGTGGCAATGCATTGTACCAGTGCATGCTCCCCAACTTGACTTGACACACACCAGTCCATTGAAGCAATCTACAGCACTGCATGATATTTTTCCCCATTTCTAACTGAATCAATTCACAAATGGGGAAACCCCCACCACCGCTTATCAAATGCTGTCTGTGTGTTGTCAATGGACTTAAAAAGGTAAAACTGGGTCCCAGTAACATAAAGGTCGAGAAACACTGGCTGGAAAGTGCTTACTAAACACGTCTTCTAAGGGCTTTGCTGAAATTTGCTCCTTTCACTTCACTTCTGCAGATGGCCTTCATTTAGATAAACAGACGTGCTCCATTTCTCTGTGAGATTGCCGTCAGTGCTGTGGTAACAGAACAAGATGCAGAGGACAGAAAGATATGGAAGAAGATGATCCGCCTTGGCAACCCCTAACGGGAGCAGCCGAAAGAAGAAGAAGATCAATGTATGAAAATGTCCTTTCTTATTGGATATCTACTGATCTACATTTGCTATCCTCCCAAATTTCAGCTTTTCAGCTCCCCTGGAAATAGTGATTTTGTTTATGAGTGAGTCAACTGTGCAGAATACACACATCATAAACATGATTACATCTTGTCTGAAGAAGGGGCCTGAGTTGCCTCAAAAGTTTGCATATTGTAATCTTTTCAGTTAGCCAATAAAAAGTGTCATTTTACTTGACTTCTCAGTATATATACATACACACATATAGATTTAGTGTAATAATCATAACCGTTGTCCTTGATTTTGTTAATTTAGTTCAACATATGGTATAAAGTGTGATGCCAGAATCAAAAAGAATAACTACATACTTACTACTGACAGATACTGTCACTTAAAAGTTATAGACTGAACATTATCTATCTACTAGCCATGTTACCTGTCCAAGACAGGTAATAGAATACATTTTATAATATTTGACATCTCTTACCCCATAAGTATCTTCGGCGATCCTTGCTCACCTTTCCTCTGTATCCTCATGTGCATGAACATCTCTTGCTCGGTACGCACTGTCTTGAGCGTGTTCCCATAAAGCCTACTTCTCATATTTGGCCATTTCGAGGCACCTTGCTCATGTCCTGTCCACTTTTACGTGACTCTCGGTGTGAGTCCTACACCTTTACTCTTGCTCGTGTGCATCCGCCTCTCTTGCTTTCTTCTTTTCATTGCATGACCAAAGCCAAACTGGCTAATCAGATTGCTTAGAGTGACTGAAAACACACACACACGCACAGTAGTTTTATTATTTAGTAGATACTGTAGATAAATTGTCTTTATCACTCAGCCAGCTTGAGGACAACAGGAGTTCAAACAGAACCAACAGAAATCAAAGATAAATTACTGATAACGGAAACTGGCATTGCAGTCCAAGAATTGGCTTTTTGCAAGTGGGAGTTGTAGTTAGCTGAAGTCAAATGTAAAATACAAACACCAGCTCAGGATAGAATGCCATTCTAACAGAGGGTGCACACACTTACACGTATACCAGGCTAACCTGGAGTCACTAATTAATATATATATATATGACATGTACATTATGTGTTTTAACTGTAGGAGGAAATTCAATGTGAATATGAGGAGAACATGACATCTCCACTCAGGGGACTGAACTAAAGTCCAAGTCTGGTGTGACTCTTGTATCTGTTTTCTTTGTATATATGGCCCAGGATTGGTTCTTATCTTGCACTCCATGTTACTGAGTGGGCTCAGGCAACTCTTGACCCAGAGCTGGATTAAATTGGCTTTTGAATGTTATAATAAACTAATAGTCACTTACGTACTGTGAATAATGCCACTCGAAACTAGAAGAGCTGTACTTAATAATAATAATAATAATAATAATATTAATAATGCCTTTCTCACTACTCAAAGCACTCTCCACACAGGAGGACCTGGGACATGAACCCATGATCTCCTTACTGCAAGGCAGCAGCTCTACCACTATAATAGGTTACTTATCTTTGAAACACAGGATCTCAGTTGTAAAAAGATATACAAAATAACAAATAACGAACCTACAAACAACACACACCGCTTAATCTGAACACAGCACTCCAAAGCATAGTGAGCATTGTGCAAAAACGTGAAGCCTTTCCTGCCTGACAGTTCCAGGGTCCATGGTTTGTTTTTCTGGCCTAGTTGATGTCAGTGTGGAGTTTGCACATTCTCCCCGTGTCTCCATTAGCTCTGTACAGATGCTACAGTTTCCTTGCACATTCTGAAGAAATACAGTTTGGCATAGTCAGCAGCTCTAAACTGGCCTGGTTTATATCTGTGCACGAGTGCATTGAGCTATGACTGGCACTCCATCCAATTTCTGTCCCCGTTGTGTGTCTGACACTGTTGGAACAGGCTGCTTCTCTCTCTGATTATATATGTTTGAAAGAAAGATGAATGAACACAAGGGTTTGTACTCATCTGGCAGCTATCTGGATGTATTCAAAACTATTAGGACACTCTGTACAGGAGATATTTTAGTGTAATGCGAGTCCTCTGGTTTAGCCAGTACCATCATTTATAGAAAAGGTCTTTGTGTGACGCTGTCTCTAACCTCTCATTTGAAAAGCCTTTCCCAGGGTAGAGAATGTTTGTATGAGAAAAGTGGCCATATCATAAGTGCAGTTATCCAAACTGAAATAATTAAATGGTACAAAACCACAATCTGCCTGTAAAATACACATGATTCAGTGTTACTTGGTGCTAGCTTGGCTGCAAATGATGGCCGAAAAGGGACATACACATTCATTTATTAAAATCACTGACAATGAGCGACGTCGCCAGTGTCAGCTCTGGCTCTGCGCAACTAGGCAATGGGATTGCGTGGGTTAAGAAAATGGGTGGCATTTTAATTGACAGCAGAGCTAAAACTCCACAAGGCAATTTTGTAGTGTAGGCTGTAATTTAGCAATCACAAATATTTAGAAGAATTTGGTATTGTTCTACACACTTATATACAGTATTGCATTTACGTATTAAATCAGGAGGTCCTAAGAGGGTGGTCTGAGTGGTTACTTTAACTAACTGACCAGATGCTAATGGAGAAGTATTTTTTACAGAACTGAAAAAGCACTACCTCAGTGTTGTCCCAAGCCTAATAGTATAAATTGTTCCATTTTTTAGGTATACTTTTGCCCCCCACTTTCTGATCCCTTGCTGAGTGATACGCATATAATATATAACAAATGTTCAGCCCATACGTCAAGTACTAGCAGTGAAATAACAATTTACCTTTTTGCTGGAGTCAGTTGTACACATAAACGCTTCCATATGACACACGTGCTCTCCAGCATTACAGAGTGTTGCCTAATGGAAGGAGGAGGTGGGGCACACCATGTCCTCCAGAATGAAGCGCAGATTGGCTCGGCCCTACTCCACCCCCTTGTGACAGTTCTCACGCTTGAGCTCCAGCATGACTTACTCTTATTCACCTTTTAAATATTAGCTCACAATACTTTCTGCCACAGATCCAGACCTACAAAATGTTCTACCTATATGTGAGCATGTCTGTCATTTTTCAAGTCAGGTTTATTACACCTCATTCCTGTGTCTAGAGAGAAGGTTAGGAATGGAGTGGCGGGAACTTCTCTTTTTACATACTGGCTCTTTATTTTTTCAGCTCAAAAAGCTTCTTTTTTCCTCTTCTGGCTCACATAGTTACTGTAAATGAATCAAAGCTCCTAAAAGGTGAACTCAGTAGATAATTCTGCTTGTGTTGGCAACTGGAAAATCATGACACATAATCGAGGTTGGAAGGCCTGAGCATTGTGCTTCTTGATAAAAAAAAAATATTGCAGCTGGATATCCAAAGCTAATCCCATAGAAACTGTTGAGAGATTTAGGTGGGGGGTGGAACTGGTGGTTTGTGTGGATTTTACACATCACTTTTCCTTAGTTGCTAAGCCCGACTGTGTATTATGTCTTCATTTAAGGAAACTGGAACATTTTTTTTACATTTTTTTCCATTCCATAATGAAGTTTCTTTTTGTGTCATTCCTGCCATCCCAAACCGACACACAGACTTACTGTATTTTATTTTAATTGTCTATTGTTTTTCTCCTTGGTATGCTTACCATTGTCTTGATAATGAAATCCCAACAGATGCACTGCATTAACAAACAAAGCCTAGTCTACACAGACCTAAGAAGTATTTATCAAGTCAATAAAATACAAAACATTCTGCACAGAGCTTAATTCTACCGTACTCTTTTTTTAAAATAGTGACGTGTTGTTTAGCAGTCAAAATTCTCCTGTTTACACATATCTCTCCATTATAAAGAAAAATCTTGGGGAGGGAGACATGGAGACAGGACGTGATCTTCTCAGAAGACAATTTGAAGTCCCACGAGAGACACTTTAACTTGCTCCCAGCTCTTAAAAGAACGACAAGTGACAAGCAAAACACGCAGCTCGCCAGCAGCAGAAAGCCAGCAGATGATCCACCCACTTTTAGTTAGCGTACGTTCAGCCACCCTAACCCCCCCCCCCCCCCCCCTTCACAACGCGAGCAGCAGAGAGTGTCTCCTTAGCGTGCGTTCAGCCACACCACCTTCACAATGTGAGCAGCGTTATAAGTCCTGCGAGAAAGAGATGTAACCATGCCCGGGGCTGGAAATAAAGGACAAGTATTTTTTTTACAAAAGTTTTAAAGTAAAAGTGAAAATAATGCATATGTAGCAATCTCTTTAAATTGTATATCCGGTAAACAAAACCCGGGGGTGGGCGAGCGAAGTGAGCAGGGGGTGGAGCCCCCTAGTAAAGTATATTTACAGTATATAATGAAAAGTTGCCACAATGGAAAGGCAACAGGACCTGAAGAAATTCCAGCAGAAGTGTGGCACAGTTTAGAGGAAAATGAAGTAGTTGTGTTGTGGGATCTAATGCAGAAGGCCTATGAACAGGACAGAATACGAGTGCTGTGGTGGAACAGTGTGGTGGTTCCCATTTATAATAAGGGAGATATTCAGGATTGTGGAAACTAGAGGGATAAAGCTGATGTCACTCACAATTAAAATTTTGGAAAGGGTTATAAAGAGAAGGCTTAGGGATGAGACCACCAAGGAGGAGGAACAGTTTGGTTTTATCTCAAGGAGAGGAACGACTGATTCAGTCTTTGCATTGAGACAGCTCAGAAAGAAGCATCAAGAAAAACAGAAGGATTTGCATATGGCATTTATTGATTTGGAGAAGGCTTATGGTTGAGTGCCACATCAAAAGGTCTGGAGATGAATGAGAGAAAAGAGTACCAGAGAAGTATGTGAGGATTGTCCAGGATATTTATGAGGGAGTGAGGACTCGGGTGAAAAGCAGTGTTGAGGTAACAGACAAGATTCCAGTCAGAGCAGGTCTGTACAAGGGATTTTCTTTAAGTCCCTACTTCTTTGATCTGGTTATGGAAGTGTCATGGGAAAAAGACCAATCCCCCTGGTGCATGATTTTTCCTGATGACATTATGTTGTGTAGCAGCAGAAAAGAGTAAGTGGAGAAGAAGCTGGAAGAATAGAGAAGGGCTTCGGAAGATAGAGCATTGAAGATAAATAGGAATAAGAGAGCTGTTGAAAAGAGTGGCTAAATTTTAAATATCTAGAATCAGTGGTATGATATTAAACTAGATGCAGAGATAACCCATAGAGTACAATGAGGATAGAACAATTGGAAGAAGGTGCCAGAAGTATTGTGTGATCGAAGCGTTAAGGTGAAGGTTAATTAAGGTAAGGTTTTTAAGACAGTGGTAAGACCAGCAATGATGTATGGAGCTGAGACATGAGCAGTAAAGAGAGCACAGGAGAAGAAGTTAGATGTGTCAGAAATGAGAACATTGAGTTGTGTTGAGTTACAAAAAAGGGTAGAATAAGAAATTAGACAATCAGAGGTACAACAAAATGAGAGAGATTTTGAAAAAAGTACAGAAAAAGCAGGCTGAAGTGGTATGGACATGTGATGAGGAGAGACAATGAATATGTGGGCAAAACAGTGATGGGAGTGGAAGTACAGGAGAAGAGAAAGCAAGAGAGGACAAAGCAGAGGTGGATGGATAAAGTAAAAAAAAAAAGATCTGCAGGAAAACGGCTTGACTGGCAAAGAGGCGCAGGATTGAGCTATTTGGAGAAGTTTGATTAAGCACATCGCCTCCACATAGAAATGAGAAAGGTTTAGGAGGAAGAGCAAAAAGAAGCTAGTGACTATCTCACCAGCTTCAGACACAAGGCATGAACCAGCTCTTGGAGGAATGACAGAACATTGATAGGCAAACACCCACACTATTTAGAGCTAACAGTTTCACTAAAATCATTTTCTTATCTTGGGACTAGCTAGAAGGTGATCTTAGAACAGTACTACCTCAGTTTGCCCAATATTTCATGATGATATTCTTCATTTATTGACTTCTTTGCTCTTGACTATGGTAGACTCTCTCTCTATTTTGAGGAGGTTGTACACCCCAAAAGCTCGCAAGCCACCACTCTTTATGCATTTTGTCACCGTTTTCTTATCGCCATTAATAGGCTATTAAATTTCTAGAAAACATGTTAAACTTCTCGCTATGCCTGTGTTGAGTTTTTCTCCAGACACATGCTAAAAACATGAAGGTTAAATGGTGATTCTAAATTTGCTACACGTGGGTGTGTATATGAATGGGATTTGTGATGTACTGATGCTCTTACCAGAATTGGTTTCTGCCTTACACCTGATAACTGTTCCTTCACAGCTCTATCCTATATGGTATGCACTCAATTTCAGAGTATTTTCTAATTTTACTCTATGATCAGGGACTTTAGACCACACTGGATAAACCTTTGGTACACATTTTAGTTTGCATTTCGGCAGCTCTCATGAACAAATTGATATGTTTATATAATCATTTCTCTTGAAGATCGTGGTGCAAAATTCTGAGTTTGTGTGCAGCTTTTGCCATGTAACTCGTTGTGTTTACATCTGCTTTAAGGCTCATTTATGGGGTATGTTTTTGGTGTGCAATTGTACTGACCCACATGCAGCTTTAATACCGAAATTATTTAACGCTTGTGCACTCATCATTCTCCATGCTCATTTACTGCCAATATAGTAGAGTGTATCCTGTGTCAGAAAAACATAATGTTTCTATAACAAGTGCTTTAACTTGATCAAACTGTCTTATCCTGTATATACAGGTGCTGGTCATAAAATTGGAATATCCTGACAAAGTTGATTTATTTCAGTAATTCCATTCAAAAAGTGAAACTTGTATATTAGATTCATTCATTACACACAGACTGATGTATTTCAAATGTTTATTTCTTTTAATTTTGATGATTATAACTGACAACTAATGAAAGTCCCAAATTCAGTATCTCGGAAAATTAGAATATTGTGAAAAGGTTCAATATTGAAGACACCTGGTGCCATAATCTAATCAGCTAATTTACTCAAAACACCTGCAAAAGCCTTTAAATGGTCTCTCAGTCTAGTTCTGTAGGCTACACAATCATGGGGAAGACTGCTGACTTGACAGTTGTCCAAAAGACGACCATTGACACCTTGCACAAGGAGGGCAAGACACAAAAGGTCATTGCTAAAGAGGCTGGCTGTTCACAGAGCTCTGTGTCCAAGCACATTAATAGAGAGGCGAAGGGAAGGACAAGATGTGGTAGAAAAAAGTGTACAAGCAATAGGGATAACCGCACCATGTAGAGGATTGTGAAACAAAACCCATTCAAAACTGTGGGGGGAGATTCACAAAGAGTGTACTGCAGCTGGGGTCAGTGCTTCAAGAACCACCACGCACAGACGTATGCAAGACATGGGTTTCAGCTGTCGCATTCCTTGTGTCAAGCCACTCTTGAACAAGAGACAGCGTCAGAAGCGTTTCGCCTGGGCTAAAGACAAAACTGCTGCTGAGTGGTCCAAAGTTATGTTCTCTGATGAAAGTAAATTTTGTATTTCCTTTGGAAATCAAGGTCCAAGAGTCTGGAGGAAGAGAGGAGAGGCACAGAATCCGCGTTGCTTGAGGTCCAGTGTAAAGTTTCCACAGTCAGTGATGGTTTGGGGTGCCATGTCATCTGCTGGTGTTGGTCCATTGTGTTTTCTGAGGTCCACGGTCAACACAGCCGTCTACCAGGAAGTTTTAGAGCACTTCATGCTTCCTGCTGCTGACGAACTTTATGGAGATGCAGATTTCATTTTCCAACAGGACCTGGCACCTGCACACATTGCCAAAGCTACCAGTACCTGGTTTACAACAACAACAACAACAACAACATTTATTTATATAGCACATTTTCATACAAAAAAATGTAGCTCAAAGTGCTTTACATAATGAAGAATAGAAAAATAAGAGACACATTAAGAAAATAAAATAAGTCAACATTAATTAACATAGAATAAGTGTAAGGTCCAATGGCCAGGGGGGACAGAAAAAACAAAAAAAAAACTCCAGACGGCCGGAGAAAAAAAATAAAATCTGCAGGGATTCCAGGCCATGAGACCGCCCAGTCCCCTCTGGGCAATCTACCTAACATAAATGAAACAGTCCTCTTTGTATTTATGGTTTTCACGGAAGGACTTGATGATGATCACGTGGACTTCTGGCTTTTAGTCCATCAATGCTGGGACATCATGGTGCTTTGAGTAAGTTGGTGGTGGCGCAGGCCGCCACCACAGAAAAACCGGAAAAAGAAACAGAAGAGAGAGTAGGGGTCAGTACGGATTTTAGTGCCACCATGAATAGTTATTATAATGAATTGAACATACAGAGTATCAGGATTAAGATAAAGTGAAGTTATGAAAAGGCCATGTTAAAGTAATGTGTTTTCAGCAGAGTTTTAAAGTGCTCCACTGTATTAGCCTGGCGAATTCCTATTGGCAGGCTATTCCAGATTTTAGGTGCATAGCAGCAGAAGGCCGCCTCACCACTTCTTTTAAGTTTAGCTTTTGGAATTCTAAGGAGACACTCATTTGAGGATCTAAGATTACGATTTGGAATATAAGGTGTCAGACATTCCGATATATAAGATGGAGCGAGATTATTTAAGGCTTTGTAGACTATAAGCAGAATTTTAAAGTCAATTCTGAAAGACACAGGTAACCAGTGTAGTGACATTAAGACTGGAGAGATGTGTTCGGATTTTCTTTTCCTAGTTAGGATTCTAGCAGCTGCATTCTGCACTCGTTGCAAATGATTTATGTCTTTTTTGGGTAGTCCTGAGAGGAGTGCGTTACAGTAATCTAATCGACTAAAAACAAAAGCGTGAATTAATTTCTCAGCATCTTTCAATGATATAAGAGGTCTAACTTTTGCTATATTTCTTAAGTGAAAAAATGCTGTCCTAGTGGTCTGAAGAATATGTGATTTAAAATTCAGGTTACAGTCAACGGTTACCCCTAAGTTTTTTACTTCGGTCTTAACTTCTAATCCTAATGCGTCAAGATTATTTTTGATAACCTCACTTAATCCGTTTTTGCCAATCAATACAATTTCAGTTTTCTCTTTATTTAACTTGAGAAAATTACTATTCATCCATTCAGAAATACCAGTAAGACATTGTGTTATTGATTCGAGAGAGCCGGTGTCATCAGGTGCTACTGATAAGTACAGCTGTGTGTCATCAGCATAGCTGTGGTAGCTCACGTTGTAACTTGAGATAATCTGACCTAACGGAAGCATATAGATTGAGAAAAGAAGCGGACCCAGGATAGAGCCTTGTGGAACCCCATATAGAATATCATGCGTCTTTGAGTTGTGATTACCACAATTAACAAAGAATTTTCTCCCATTTAAGGACCATGGTATCCCTGTTCTTGATTGTCCAGCAAACTCGCCTGACCTTAACCCCTTAGAAAATCTATGGGGTATTGTGAAGAGGAAGATGCAATACGCCAGACCCAACAATTCAGAAGAGCTGAAGGCCACTATCAGAGCAACATGGGCTCTCATAACACCTGAGCAGTGCCACAGACTGATGGACTCCATGCCACGCTGCATTGCTGCAGTAATCCAGGCCAAAGGAGCCCCAACTAAATACTGAGTGCTGTACATGCTCATACTTTTCATGTTCATACCTTTCAGTTGGCCAACATTTCTAAAAATCCTTTTTTTGCATTGGTCTTAATTGATATTCTAATTTTCCGAGATACTGAATTTGGGACTTTCATTAGTTGTCAGTTATAATCATCAAAATTAAAAAAAAACATTTGAAATACATCAGTCTGTGTGTAATGAATGAATCTAATATACAAGTTTCACTTTTTGAATGGAATTACTGAAATAAATCAAACTTTGTCATGATATTCTAATTTTATGACCGGCACCTGTATCAAGGACATTTTTTAAGTGTTTCACAACCCTCTGGGTGACACCCTGGTCAACTAATGGAACATCTTCAGTACTAGGCTGATGCTACCGCAGTGCTATTACAACACTCCTTCTGCACTGATTGCATAATTCATTCCATTTTAATGTTAAATTTAACTAGATGATTGATGCATTTATTTATTTCTGTCTTTTTGTTTTGCCTTATGTGCATTTAATTAAGATAAAATTTTATATCCATTTCTCCATCCACATACGTCCAGGATTCCAGCTTGCCTAACTAAACTGAACACTTTTGCTATTTGAAGGACCCTGTTTGTAATAAACTAGCATTCAGCCAACAATCATTTGAGGAAACAAAACTAAGTTAGGCTGAGGCCTGAAAACTATAAATACAACTTATTGAGGAGTGTTTAATAATTAAGACCAAATTGCTAAATATGTCTGTCTGAAATCTCTTTAGCTGGTGTGATCAATGAACTGGGCAAAAAAATGTCCAAAAATGAATGAATGGAATCTCTTTATTGCACAGTTCATCACTCTTGCCGAAATGGAATGGGGTAACATCAGCTGCCGGAAGTGAACATCGCTTCAAATGCTACAAAGGATCCTAAAATTCACTTATCTGGATAATCTGTTGTCTGAGTTTTTCTTGTAGTGTTTTACACAAGGAGACTTGCCAGTGTGAAGTGCATCTTGCTCATTTGAATTATTCAGCAATACTACTGTGTTGTGGTGGCGCAGTGGGTAGTGCTGCTGCCTCACAGTAAGGAGACCTGGGTTCACTCCCCGGGTCCTCCCTGCATGGAGTCTGCATGTTCTCCCCGTGTCTGTGTGGGTTTCCTCCCACCGTCCAAAGACACTCAGGTTAGGTGCATTGGTGATCCTAAATTGTCCCTACTCTGTGTGTCTGTGTGCCCTGTGGTGGGCTGGTGCCCTGCCCAGGGTTTGTTTCCTGCCTTGCGCCCTGTGCTGGCTGGGATTGGCTCCAGCAGACTCCAGTGACCCTGTAGTTAGGATATAGTGGGTTAGACAATGACTGACTGACTACTGTGGTGCATCGGCAGGAAGGTGCTGTTAATTCATGATTGATTAAGGTGTATGGCTAAGTTGACTGTAACTTTCTTCATCTGTGTTTTTTTTTTCCTGTGTTGCCAAAACATAAACATCTGAAATTGTTTTTTTTTTTATAGATTATTTTTTACAACACAAGTACAAATGCTATTCATTGAAATATGAATAAAACTAACTTGAATGCACCAACATGTCCCAGCCTTGTGGGACCTCTGCTGAGCTCTAATCTGAATCTACGAGTTTTCTTCCATAATTTCAAATTCTCGGAGTTTGAAGGTAAAACTTTCTCATGGGCTCTTCCATCAAGTCACTTTAGTCACAGCTACAGCTAAAGCCAAACATCTGCTAAAGAAAGTCAAATAATAATCTTTGATAGATGAAAATATACCATTAAACTCCTAAACTCACTTAATCCAACTCAGGGTTACTATAATGGACATCCTGTCCTTTGGCCAAGTTACTTAGAGGATGTCTCCTCAAGGCGTTTCATTCATTTTGCTGTTTCTCTCCTCTGTTCATCTTACACTGGTGTATAAAAGATCCCCCCTCCTTAGAAGTCTTGTCTGTGCCTGACTGTGCCACAGAGGTATACACATTTCTGGCACAGTACATAATGGGAGGGTAGGCTTCATGAAGTGGCACAGGGGTTACAGATGAAACAGCTGGTTTGGGTATATAGCCAATAAACTTTAGTTTAATATTTCTCATCCACTGTCTCTAGGCTTGCTCATTCCTCTTAGCTGGACTGTAATAGTATTATTTAAGTTCATATAAAGATAGTGTAAGTGTTATCATAGTATCAATAAAATGCCAGTGTTCATACTCTTTACTCTTTGGATTTAACAGCTCTTTCTATGGAGAATTGTGTGGTATATTCCAATATTAACAGAAAAGTAAAAGGCATTTGAAGCTACGAAACAAAGATAATTTAACTTTTTATAATAAACGCAAAATGTCTGATTGACATTTTTTATTTGCATAGCCTTTTCCACACCTCCACGACTAACATGTTCCTTATGGGTATATAACATTCTCAAACTTAATTAATCTAATTGGGGTCTGCAGTGGGACTGGACCCTGTCCTGGTAATTACAGGGCACAAAAAGGAACCAGGCCAACATACACGTCTAATTTACTATCACACATCATGCTGATGTATGTCTTTGGGAGAAAAACTGGAAAACTATAAGAAACTGCAAACTCCACACAAACAACGACTGGGCACTGGTTTTGATACCAGTGTGCTGGAGGTAAGGGGATACAGCCATTGCTACATTGTGCCACAACCTTGTAAAATATGTTCATTTCAATTAATATACAGTAAAACAACTTTTGTTCCAAACCACTAACATTGTTAACACATACTTGTATAGCCTGATTTTACTCCCCACTCTAGTTTGGATGCAGTGCTGCTTTTTCATACATTTTTAAATCCTTGATTTTTGTGCATATATAAAGAACATGAAAAAGTCATTGCGACATGTATACTTTTAACAGATTACTTTGCTATTCCAGATCCCATGACCTTGTGTGTGGGTTCACATATTAGGTCGATGGCTGGAATGGTTATGTATGGCATTCTATTGTTAACAGTACAAAACAAATGTATTAGTATTAGTTCTAAATTGAAAAAGCCTCGTGTAAACCTTTTGAGCTACCCTTTATTATGCTCATTTTCAACCGCGCGGAGTAGGATCCGCATTAACAAATGCGCCTTTTTCCGTTGTACGTTAATTAAAAATTAGTGTCAACGAATGTTATCAGTTCTATAATAATCGATCCATGTGAGATTCTTTTAGCTCTTTTAAATGTAAAATAAAACAAATGCATGTGCAACTACAAGTCGGCAAGTGCCAGAATATCATGTCTTTTTCAAAGTGAACATTACGCATGACTTTTTCAGTTTATGAAGTACTGTGTGTCTCCATATATTTATTAAAGACAGTCCGATATGCTGAAATCACCGAAATGCAGATTAGCGCATATGACTTCACCGCTTGACTATTCTCTGCCTTTTTTTTTGCATTTTGGCAAAGGGGCTTTTCGCCCCCCGTGGATATCAGTCACACGTCACATAAGAATAGTCCGTAATTACTCCGGAACTCCCAGAAAGTCCTTCAGTTGCCTGCTCTAAAGTTGTTGAGAGCGGATCGTACCTCCTTCTCCACCGCTTTGCATTGGTGGGGCTTCAACTCCAGACGCTGCCGCTCTGGGATTAACTTCGGTTTCGATTTCTCCCCTCGGTTTTAAGGATTTCATCTGCATGCTCCTGCCACCTAACTGCGACGATGAATAAGATGCGGGCATCTGCGGGAATGCACGTTGCGCTTTCCCTGCTTATCGGAGGATCACTCATTTGTGCGACCCCTTCCTCCCCGAGGTATAGCCTGTTTTCAGCGGGAGCCGCTTACTCCGGTTCGTCAACCAAACCCGGGACTCGAAACAAGTAAGTAAAATGCGGACACGTCCAGTCCAAACCAATTAAAAGCTTTTTTTCTCAGTGGGTATCCTACAGCGATTCAGTTGGCATCCACTTATCAATGCTGTATATTGCAATAGCGCGGAAGGCAGACGCTTTGGGTTCTGTTTGCATCTCCAGTCTTACAAGTTTGAATACCCGGACAACTTTAGAGGCAGGTAGATTTAATAAGAAGAAAACTGTTTAGCTTCTCCCTACTAATTATCTGACTGATTTAACCCTTCTGAGTAACACGTTGATTTACCTTTGTTTTAAAGGAACTGGTGCGCATTTGTCGTCAACAAGAACGTGAGTTGCGCGGTGTTCGACAGGACGGAGACCTCCGTGCACGCAGAGTACGCACCCTGCCCGGCACATGAAATCAACTGCCACCCTATGGTGAGGTGAGTAGCCGCCAAGCGGCAGGGAGGGGCGTGGTCAGAGCGAGCTGCACTCTCATTGGCCGCCTGGCAGGTAAGCCTGTCTGTCCGGCAGCGGGTAAACGGGGGAGCTCAGTATGGTCCCACTTGAACTTGGCTGGCAGGGGCAGCGCATGTCGTATGCCGGGAGGCACCTTTTTGAACCTTCTTTAGGGCACAGCAACCCCGCTCTCATTGTTATGAGAGTCGTTGAAGTCAACAGTGTAGAGTGCTTTCCTATAGATGAGGGCCAATGCTCATTCTTTCCTGATGTGAGTAGAAACGATTTTAAGAAGCTTTAGAAGAGAAGCGATCGACTTTGGGAAAACATCATTTGCACAGGTCTGCAAAATTAGGCTCTTAAAATCTGTATTAATTGTGAATAGTTACTTTTGTTTAAATTCATCCATCCATTATCCAACCCACTATATCCTAACTACAGGGTCACGGGGGGTCTGCTGGAGCCAATCCCAGCCAACACAGGATGCAAGGCAGGAAACAAACCCCGGGCAAGGCGCCAGCCCACTGCAGGGCACACACTAGGGACAATTTAGAATCGCCAATGCACCTAACCTGCATGTCTTTGGACTGCGAACCCAGACCTCCTTACTGCGAGGCAGCAACGCTACCACTGTGCCACCGTGCCACCCTTGTTTAAATTCATGAACACAAATATGAAAAGAATGTTTTCATCATGTCATATTTAAGTACAACATTGAAAGGAAAGTTGATTAAAATTTAACAAATTACACAATTTATTCATATAAACAGTATTTTTCTAAATTAAATTGAAAATGAAACTATTTTGTCGATCTAATATATTTAAACATTTGTAAAGAAAACAACAATATGTATTCATTGACTTATAGCTTATCTAGTTTTTGTCACTTTTTAGTTTCTTTATCCTTATCTTCATTTGGTGGCCTATTCTTTGTCCACATTCTCTGGTTCATCCCTACGACTCGTTCAGTAATAGTCTGCCACCCTATTACTGACATGCCAGTGTCCCTTGTACCATCTTTCCATGTCCTTGATATCCTGATGGAGCCTTTCACCCCACTCTTCATTCACTGTTCCAGATTTTTAGGAAATATTTCCAAATGCAAATACAAAAAGTTAGCACCTAAAATGTATAAATATTACATGAAATAATCAAACAATTTTTTCAGAGCACAACTGTTGTGAGGGCAGTATATTGTGGATATCTAACGCGGACAGAGACTTTTTACTTTTTTGTGTAGAGCTAAAATCTCCTTTGGTAATATTTGATGGAAGCAGCTTTTATTTTCATTTCACCAGCAAATCTATGTGGAATGAACTCCACAGCATACCTGGATTTTGCATTATAATACAACAAGTGTTCAGGCTCAATCAGATTTTCTGTGCAAAGCCCTTTCTAGGTATGTCCATAGGTTTTCTGTACAACTGAACTCCAAGCTCTGGCTGGACTATTCTAGGACACTGATCTTGCTTTTTTTAAGCCATTCTTTGGGTTAGTGGTTGTGCATACCGGATTGTTATTATGAAATTCTTTATCTTCAGCCTTCTAGCAGAGGGCATCAGGTTTTGCACCAAAATATCTTGATATTTGAAGCTATTCATTTTTTCATCTCTTGTGTCCAGAATCCCATTCAACACTGAAGAGAAAAGAGAAGCAGCAGGGTAACACAATGCTGCCACCACCATGCTTGACTGATGGTAATTTATTGTTTTTGGTGATGAGCACAATTCTCCTTGCACCAAATATACAATATCAGAATTAATCTCAAAAGTTCTGCCATTGACTCATTTCCCACGTGGTTATTGAGCCATTTGAGGAATGCAAATCTCTGTTTTAAAGCCACACCACCATCGGCCATCTAATTCTCCATTTGTATTTACTCCAATCCCTAGAACAACTGTTCATCTTTTTCCTTTTTTATTAATTTTGATTTCTAAGAAAGAAAGCCTACCTACTCAAATCAATTGGCTCATTTTGTGGGCATTTGTGTGTGACCCTGTAAATGATCCACCATCCCATCCGGGATTGTTTCCAGCAATCCAAACAGAAAGTAATAGACTGGTTCTGGTTTGAAAGCCCTCAGCGGGTCTATCACAGATGACACTCCCTTTCTTATGGTGACTTATTCAATGCACTGTCTAGAGATCTATTTGTTTAAGGTTTCATGAGGGCCTAGAAGGAACTGAATGTGGAGCACGGAATATACAAACATTTGTAATGTCAAGAGTAGGCAGGCCTTGCCACTTGGTTTTCTTTTGATGACTGCAAGTTAACAAAAGTTACTTAACAGCAGAGTGTGCACCTTAGGATGCAAAGTTTAATATGGCCCAAATATAAACAAGACAGGCCACACAGTAATTGGTAATTGTGATGGACATATCTCAAGAGGCATCATAACCAAAACAGCACCCTGAATAAACAACCAGTAAGATACCAGAAAGGAGTCGGGCCCTCGCACTGTGTGATGCAGAAACCAGCACCAGGTTAGAAACAATTGTGGTGATTGTTGTAACTTAAAATGGTGGTCTAAAATTGACCAGAAAATTACATGACCCCTTAACTATTTGAACAATTGAAAAATAGATGCCAAAAATTCATTCTCTGGGTCAGAACACCACCAAAATAAGTATAAAGTCATAGCAAACAATGAACAAAATTGAATAAAAAATGAACAGTATAGTCCATAACAGATAGAGCCTCCTGTTTCAGGCTGGTCACTCGCGTACTGCATATGCTCTCTTGGTGGCATGGAACCACAAGGTCATGTCCCAGAGAGGGGCATCTCATGGTGGTTAGGACAACACTGCATTTCATCATAAACCTTATTTCATCATTCTTGTGCCTTACTAAGGGTTTCTCATATCTAGTGGAGCCATTGGCAAACCCCGACTCATAAAAATGTCTTTGTGGCAATAGACCATTCAGTCTAATACAAGTGAGCTCATTGGTCCCATTGGTGATTATAAAGCATATTCTGAAATGAGCCTGACAGATGACCAGTAAGATCTTTACACCATATTGCTGTTCAGAGTCTCAGATATTTTCTAGCACTTAGTGAGTCATCTGTTGTGGCTATGTGTCCTTTAAGTGTTCATCTATTTCATTTCTGTTTAGTTGCACCATTTGTCAAATTTAGCATCACAGAAGAGTTGGGAGTCCTAAAAGAGCTCAGAATGAAGAAGACCACTTAGAATGGGATCATCATTCACTGCCAAGCACTGGCCAATGTGCCCACACATGCACAACTAAGAACAACAACCCAAGCAATGCTTCTTCTTTAGTGTTCTCTACTTCGGAAAAAAAAACTTCCCAAAAATACTCTTGGACATTTTTTGATCACCAGAACTACCATATAAAATAAATGGAAAGACATCATTAGAAAGTAGAACTCACACCAAGTTTCTTTAGGAGGTGCATTGCCTTTATGCTTATGGTCAGACCGCACGTGTGCTGGCTAACACTTACTCTTCACCCCTTAATCCATTGAACAGTGTTAATGTGAGACCACCCCCAGGTTGAGCTTTCCAATCAAACTCCAGCTGCACATCCTGTTGTTTTAAAATCTATTGTTTTATAATCGGTCATTATTTTGCTTAACGCCAGGTATTTAATATGCTTTGAGAAGTGATGGCTGCCACTTGCCACAAAATTTACAGGAAAAACTACTGTTAAATTTATCAATTACTTGTCGAACTACTTACTTTCATGTTTAACAATTTACGTCCTCACCCTTGCTCCTGTTCTGAGGTGCTAACTCTGGTTTGGCTGTCTGCTTTCATTTCAAAATTCTTATTCTGGTAAGGGTATGTTAAGAGAACCACAGGGGCAACCTGAAAAATGGGTTTATTAGCTGTATGTAGAATTGCCAACTAAAGAAAAATGCTGCAGTTAGGAGTCCACCTACTCATTACATTTTTGATCACTCACAAATTAAGACATTCACATCAGTGAGACTGCAGTGGGCTGGCGCCCAGCCCAGGGTTTGTTTCCTGCCTTGCGGTCTGTGTTGGCTGGAATTGGCTCCAGCAGACCCCCGTGACCCTGTAGTTAGGATATAGCGGGTTGAATAATGGATGGATGGATGGACATCAGTGAGATAGGACCCTCCACTTCTCTGATTTCTCTTTGTTGATGTCATTTTGCATGCGTGGAGCAGATGATAGTTCTCTCTCCATCCATCTATCCATTATCCACCGCTTATCTGAGGTTGGGTCGCAGGGGCAGCAGCCTAAGCAGGGAAGCCCAGACCTCCCTCTCCCCGGCCACCTCCTCCAGCTCCTCTGGGAGGACCCCGAGGCGTTCCAAGGCCAGCCGGAAGACATAATCCCTCCAGCGTGTCCTGGGTCTGCCCCGTGGCCTTCCCCCAGTGGGGCATTCCCAGAACACCCCCCCAGGGAGGCGTTCGGGGGAATCCTAACCAGATGCCCAAACTACCTCAACTGACTCCTCTCAATGCGGAGAACAAGCGACTTTACTCTGAGTCTCTCCCGGATAACTAAACTCCTCACCCTATCTCTAAGGGAAAGTCCAGCCACCCTGTAGAGAAAACTCATTTCAGCCGCTTGTACCTGCGATCTTGCTCTTTTAGTCACTACCCAACGCTTATGGCCATAGGTGAGGGTAGGAACATAGATCGACTGGTAAATCGACAGCCTCACGCTTTGGCTCAGCTCTCTCTTCACGACGACGGACCGTTGCAGAGCCCGCATTACTGCAGATGCCGCACCGATCCGTCTGTCAACCTCCTGCTCCATTCTTCCCTCACTCGTGAACAAGACCCCAAGATACTTGAACTCTTCCACTTGATTTAGTAATGTGTTCCCAACCCGGAGAAAGCATTCCACCCTTTTCTAGCTGTGAACCATGGCCTCGGATTTAGAGGTGCTGACTCTCATCCCCGCCACTTCACACTCGGCTGTGAACTGCTCCAGTGAGAGCTGGAGGTCACTGTCTGATGAAGCCAACAGAACCACTTCATCCGCAAATAGCAGAGATGAGTTTCTGAGGTCACTGAACCAGAACCCCTCCACTCCTTGGCTGCGCCTAGAAATTTTGTCCATATAACTTATGAACAGAATCAGTGACAAAGGGCAGCCCTGGTGGAGTCCAACCTCAACAGGAAACGAGTCCGACTTATTACCGCCAATTCGGACCAAGCTCCTGCTCCTCCTGTACAGGAACTGAATGGCTTGTAACAGCGAGCCTTGTACCCCGTACTCTTGGAGTACACCCCACAGGATGCTTTAAAGGAACACGGTCGAATGCCTTCTCCAAATCCACAAAACACATGTGGACTGGTTGGGCAAACTCCCATGCCCCCTCCAGGATCCTGGCCAGGGTGTAAAGCTGGTCCAGTGTTCCATGGCCGGGACAGAATCCACATTGTTCCTCTTGAATCCGAGATTCGACCATCGACCGAACTCTCTTCTCCAACACCCCTGAATAGACCTTACCAGGGAGGCTGAGGAGTGTGATCTCCCTATAGTTGGAGCACATCCACCGGTCACCCTTCTTAAAAAGGGGGGCCACCACCCCGGTTTGCCAGTCCAGAGGCACTGCCCTCGATGTCCGTGCGATGTTGCAGAGACGTGTCAGCCAGGATAGGCCCACAACATTCAGAGCCTTGAGGAACCCAGGGTGAACCTCGTCTACCCCAGGGGCCCTGCCACCTTGGAGCTTTTTAACTACCTCGGCAACCTCGGCCCCTGTTATGGACAGGCCCCCTCCGGAGTCCTCCAGCTCTGCTTCCTCTAAGGAAGACATGCTGGTGGGATTGAGAAGATCCTTAAAGTATTCTTTCCACCAGTCAATAATGTCTGAAGTTGAAGTCAGCAGGGTCCCACCTCCACTGTACACAGTGTTGGTAGAGCACCACTTTCCCCTCCTGAGGCGCCTAATGGTTTGCCAGAACCTTCTCGGTGCTGACCGAAAGTCGTCTTTGATGGCTTCCCCAAGCTCCTCCCATGCCCGAGTTTTTGCCTCTGCAACAGCCAATGCCGCCACATGCTTGGCCCGTCGGTACCCCTCAGCTGCCTCTGGAGTCCTGCTGGTCAGCCAGACCCGATAGGACTCTTTCTTCATCTTGATGGCCTCTCGAACCTTAGGTGTCCACCACCAGGTTCGTGGATTGCCGCCACGAGAGGCACCGACAACCTTGCGGCCACAGCTCCATTCTGCTGCTTCGACAATGGAGGCTCGGAAAATGGCCCATTCAGACTCAATGTCCTTTGCCTCCCTCGGAATGAGGTTGAAGTTCTGCCGGAAGTGTCAGTTAAAGATCTTTCTGACCGGTTCCTCCGCCAGACGTTCCCAGCAGATCCTCATTAAACGTTTGGGTCAGCCTGGTCTGTCCGGCAGCTTCTCCCGCGAACTGATCTAAATTACCACCAGGTGGTGATCAGTTGACAGCTCCTCCCCTCTCTTCACCCAAGTGTCCAAGACATAAGGTCACAGATCCAATGACACAATTACAAAGTCGATCATCAAGTTGCGACCTTGGGCATCCTGGCGCCAAGTGCACTTATGGACACCCTTATGCTCGAACATGGTGTTCGTTATGGACAATCCATGACCAGCATAGAAGTCCAACAACTGAACACCACTTTAGTTTAGATCAGGGAGGCCGTTCCTCCCAATCACATCTCTCCAGGTTTCACTGTCGTTGCCGACGTGAGCGTTTAAGTCTCCCAGCAGGACTATAGAGTCCCCAGGAGCTGCGCCTCGCAGCGGCTCTTCCAGGGACTCCAAGAAGGCTGGGTACTCTGAACTGTTGTTCAGCGCATAATCGTAAACAATAGTCAGAGTCTTTCCCCCAACTCGAAGGCGTAGGGAAACAACCCTCTCATCCAACGGGGAGAACCCCAACGTGCAGGCCTCAAGCCAGGGGGGCCATAAGCAAGCCCACCCCTGCCCGACACCTCTCACCCACAGCAACTCCAGAGTGGAACAAAGTCCAGCCTCTCTCAAGAGGAATGGTTCCAGAGCCCAGACTGTGTATAGAGGTGAGCCCGACTATATCTAGCCGGTACCTCTCAACCTCTCACACCAGTTCAGGCTCCTTCCCCGCCAGAGACGTAACATTCCATGTCCCAAGAGCCAGTTTTGGCAACCGAGGGTCGTGAACGCCAGAGTTCCCGCCTTCGACTACCACCCATATCGCATTGCACCTGACCCCTATGGCCTCTCTTGCAGTTGGTGGGCCCACAGGAGAATGAAACCACATTGCTCGTTCAGGCTGAGCCTGGCTAGGCCCCGTGGTCGAAACTCCAGCCACCAGGTGTTCACCAGCGAGCCCCTTCCCTGGGCCTGGCTCCAGGGTGGGGCCCTGGGTACCCTTTCCTGGGCAAGGGCAATGCCGATCCTTGGTTTAACTCCATATGGGGTCTCAGGATCGAGTTAGTCTGGATCTTCATCTCAGACCTGTTTGCCTTGGGATACCCTACCAGGAGCATGTAGCTCCCGACAACATAGCTCCAAGGATCACTAGACCATGCAAGCCCTTCTACCACGGCAAGACCTCGATCCAAGAAGGGAGTTCTCTCTCTGTGAACTATAAATAAGCCTTAACTTGAACCCATGAAAATTCTGCAAAAATGAATTGTATGAAGTGCAATATTTTGGCACTTTCATATTCTTAGATTTGTTTTATTCCTTTTGTATAAATGTCTCCATGTTGTTGCTTGAATGGTGGGAAGGTTTGGCACATACAAATTATTAAAGTGTTTCATTCATCTATCCATTTTTCCAACATGCTTATCCAGAGCAGGGTTGCAGGGAAATTGGAGCCTATCCTAACAAGCACAGGGCGCAGGACAGGAACAATCCCTTCACAGAATGCCAGTCAATCGCACTACTTCAGGTGGTATATTTTAATTGTATTTGTTTAGCTGAGGTTCTATCCAATTTAACTTGCCACATATAGAAACATTTCTATTTCTACACTCATCAGGGAAGTAACTCATGAAGTAAATGGAGTGTGATTGAACCGACATCCTTTTGGGCTGTATTCATTGCATAAAGCTACCTTAATAATTATGTTCTGCTGAAAATCTATATTAAGGGCCACCAATGGACTAGTATTGGACAACAGGAACACAAAAGCAGGGAGGATGCTGGCTGCCCTAAGCTGCTTGAAAGGGTGATGCTCATCCAGGTCCCCAGACGCATCGTTTGTCAGCAGTTCCAAACAGAAAGTATATTGCCACATATACAGCGTGAGCAATTCACCGCCACTGTGTAGCATTTTAATTAAAAAAACATCCCACTCTCCATTTTCCTGTACTTGGGCACCTCTCAGAGTGAACACATGTTCACAATGTTAACCAGAAGTAACTGTAGCCAGAGATGCTGCCTTTTTTCTCATACATTTTTTTTACTTTATATAATTGCTTACAGAGGTTTTTTTGACTCACTTCCTATATTTTACTTTTAGCAAACAGTCTGATTACTCAGATTTTACTCTCGAATAACATGCATTTCTTACCGATTCTGCACACATTTTCAAAGACCGGAGGGGTCTCCGTGGCTTTGGAGGTTGCCGAGTCATCTGTTTCCCATTGAAACAGAACTACTCAGATAACACAAGGGACGCAGTTATTAATTCACATGGACACATTTATTTTTTAAGTTGATCAGATGAAGCAATTGAGCGTGGGACCTGTAATTAAATGAAAAATACTGGGTAATGTATAAAAATAAAATATGTTTAATGTTTAATTCTGAATTCTTACTCAATTTATAAAAGGCCCTGTTAAAAAAAAAAGAGTGTGGGTGTCTTTGTAAACTTGTTTCGTGATTGTCTGGATCTCCATTTAGGTTTGGATTCTGCCTTAGACCCAAAGTTGTGACCACCCTATGACTGAATTACATTAATTTGATGATAGATACTTAAACACTTAAAAAAAAATTAATAAAATTTACCCATTGTACAGTACAGAAAATTGAGGCCATTCTTCCATTTTTAAACCCGGGTTTTTTATTAAAATGTCAAAAGAAAGCCAGAGTTTATCTTGACTGAATGAGAAACTTTGGATGTGGTGCAGGGTGCACTCACTTACACTGGGCCATTTTGGAGCAGTCAGTTAAGCTAACCCACACGTCATCTGAGATAAGAGACAAAGCAGAGTACAAACTCGGAGCAGCCAGTAAACCAGCTGGTAGCTGAACTTTTTTTGACCTGTTAATCAGAATCACTAGCCTCTGCGTCCTCTATGTTCATTGGAATGGTTTTTCTGCAGATTTTTTCTTTTTTTTGGTAATATTATTTTTGGGACTGTAGTGATTGCTTGATTATTGTTAATATAAGTGATTTCAAACCAATTGTATGGTGTATTATTATTTTTCAACTGCCATTTTGTTTAATTATGGTTGCCTTCATTTTGAGAGACTTATTTATCAGCAGTAAAGCATTCCTGTGCCATCACGTGACACTAGGTGGAGGTGTGCCATGACCCAGAAGATTTTTAAAGCAGCAGTGTGGACTTCACGAAATCAAAGACTCTGGACAGGGATGTCACAATACCACACTTTTTATGTTTGACACCAATACAAGGGAAATTTCACGATACTCAATACGTATTCAATACCACGACAACAACAGAAATCTCTCTCATTTAATTTTAAGTACTTCCATTATTCAAGCGAACAGTATTATGTCTTTGTCTACAATACAATATGAAATATATAAATATTAACAATAACAGCAACTTTAAAATGATGCAAGCAGCTACCCAACTGTCCATTTAAGTAAACTAGTTTTGGCATTTGCAAAAGTTAAATATAATGCATTGCTTAAATTTAGTTTATGATAGACATGGGGAATACCCCAGGGTAACAAAAACTATGGTTGAGTTAATGAATTCCAAGAATTTTCAGGATATTTTCATATAAAGAAACTCTTTAAAGCTGTTTTTGTAGCAACATGATTTAAAAATCAGGTTTACAGAGAATCAATCAGTTAGGTTTATAATATTTCCTATTTTAAGATTTACGTTTGTGGTGGCATGGTGGCGCAGCGGATAGCGATGCAGCCTCACAGTTAGGAGACCCGGGTTTGCTTCCCAGGTCCTCCCTGCATGAGGTTTGCATGTTCTGCCCAAGTCTGCGTGGATTTCCTCCCACAGTCCAAAGACATGCAGGTTAGGTGCATTGGCGATCCTAAATTGTCCCTAGTGTGTGCTTGGTGTGTGTGTGTGTGTGCCCTGCGGTGGGCTGGCGCCTTGCCCGGGGTTTGTTTCCTGCCCTGCACCCTGTGTTGGCTGGGATTGGCTCCAGCAAACCCTGCAGTTAGGATATAGCGGGTTGGATAATGGATGGATGAAGATTTGCATTTGTATCTCTTATTATCCATGGATAAAATTTTGTGTGTGTTTAGGGGTTGTGGTTTGTTATTTATTCACATTTTTCTTGAGCTTTTGCAAAGTTCTATCTATCTATCTATCTATCTATCTATCTATCTATCTATCTATCT
>JANRMT010062819.1:26690556-26740208 GCA_026402145.1 Polypterus bichir lapradei
ATCTATCTATCTATCTATCTATCTATCTATCTATCTATCTATCTATCATATAGTGCCTTTCATATCTATCTATCTATCTATGCAAGACCAGCTGACTAAAAAACCTACTAAAGTGTATTAGTTTTTTATACAAATGAGTCAAATTCACTGAATTTTCAAATATCACAAACTCCAGGAGCCTCATGTATAACAGCGGGCATAGAATTCATACTAAAACTTGTCGTACAAATAAAACTAAAAATGTGCAAATACACAAAAAAAATTCAGATGCATAAAACTGTGCGTAAGCAAAGTCCTATGCACTTTCCCTTTATAACTCCCAATCAATGTGAATTTTAACGCACATGCACAAGCCTACAGTCCTGACTCCTCCCAGAATTATGGCTATTTGAATATGCAAATCAATATTAATAGCCCCTGCCGTTCAGTGTTTTGTTAAAAAACAATGTTAAAATAATACGCTCAGTGAAGGGGAGGCGTGGAAAACATACTATTTGGAGGCTTAAGTAATGGTATAAGCAACAAAAGGAAATTGATTGAATGGTACAGGGTGGAGGAGGCATTCAAAAATTCAAGTTCAGAAAGTCACACAGTGCACAAAATAAAAAAAAAGAAGAGGTTAGATATAAAAGTTGACATGAAAAGGCGACTCTCACCGTCTGAAAAACAAGGTCTATGTCAAGATTAAAGTATTCTAAGTGTTCCCCGATACGGTCTTTAATCACTATGTGCTTCTTAAATGGGCTTTCTTTTGCGCCAGCAGGAGTGCTTAGGCAGTGATCGCCATACAGAATACATTGCATTCATAATATTACAGCTCTATGAACATTTTAGAATACTAAGATATCTACTTGATATAATTTTCTTGATGAAATCCATTAAAGCACGCATTACACATGTGGGGGCACAGTGGTGCAGCAGTAGCGATGAGCTGGCGCCACTTCCAGGGATTGTTCTAGGCTCATATAAGATGCTTACTGGGACAGGCGAGACTCTGAATGGAATAATTTATTGCAGCAGTACCGCCTCTGTCAAACTTACCAACCCCCATTCCTGGCCTTCCATTGTCCTCCTCCAAGTAACAAACAGTCACACAATAAGCGTCTGCAGTAAATGTAAAACTAGCTGTAAGCTTAGAACACCAGTTCTTCCAAACTTTTAAGGAACATTGAAAATTCTTTGTTATACATGTTTAATTATTCCATCCATCCATGCATCCAGATTAGCGGCAGTGCCAGCAAGCATCAAACCCGAGGCAGGAACAATCCCAAGACTGTACGCCAGCTCATCGCATGGTGAAGACGAGCACACATGCACTAGTTTGATCAATTAGCGTCACCAAATCCCCTAACCTGCATGCTTTTGGAAGGAAACCAAAGGACGCAGTGGAATCCCACCAAACTCCAGGCAGGTGACAACTGGGATGTGACCCCCTTATTCCAAAACAGCAGTGCTTCCACTGCACCACCGTGCCCCTACACCTTTAATTATTAACATTATATATTATTTAAATGAACTTAGCAATATAGAGTATCTGTAAAATTTAATATACATACTCTAATGCATTTCATAATACAAATGATATCAACTATACATCCTAGTATTCTAACAGCACACAGCTACAAGAGGATAGCTCTTGGAAATCTAAATCGACTTAGAAGCCAGTCATCATTGTGTTACAAGAAGTCAGTATGATCTGTAAATATGCTTTCTCTTCTAATTCTTTCATTTGCAATGTCTTCTAACAACGCTAAAGCAGCTATGGTAGTTGGAATAGTTTGACCCTTCCGTGCACCATTATATTGTTACAGCTCAATTACAGTCAAGTGCCTTAAATTTGAAAGCGATGTAAAATTAAATTTGGTGTATTTGATAAAGCCAGTGTCATGGATGTGAATATGTTAAAGAAAGTGAAATCGCACAGAAACAGTAGCACTGCTTTGATGCTAAGTGGCACCCATTTGCGAAATCGAGCAGAAACGTGCATACGCATGGTCTTAGGCTGCCATGAAAATGTGGATAGCTTTACCCCAAGTTTAGTTTTTAAACCTCTCAAAGTGAACGTGGAAATGGGCGCACGTAACTTTTTTGTGCATACGCACTTGTCCAAACTTTGAGGCTATCTGTGTTAAATCAGGCTCTCAAGTTTTATGTTAATCCATTATTGTAGAACTTCTGTAAAACAGCCCTTGTTCTGCTCTTTTTAAGCTGTCTTAGATAAGTTATCTTTTGTTCTTGCTTATGTATTGCTTGCAGTCACGTGTGAGAGGAGAGCTGACTCTCACTTAGTACTACCTAAACTGCTTCTGTTTCATTTGTAAGCATGAGTATGTGAAATAATAAAACAAGGGTAGAGAATGAGCAGAGGAATGGCAAAAAAAAGTAATCTTAAGAGACTTTCTAAACAAAAAAGACAGTTTTACTAAATATAAAGTCACCATCCAAGACAACCAATGCTCAAAGAATGACTTCTTTAACTATAAGTTACTCTGGCTTCCTAAAATAAGTATATTGCTTAGTTGGCCATAAAATAGGTTTTCACGAAATAAAATGAAAAAGTCTCAAACATTTACCAGGAACTAGTAGAACTATTAAAAAAGAAATACTCGCTACCTGAAACAGGAAACCCAGATCCAAGATATGTGAACTATAGTTCTGTTTTTGCTATCTCGGTGTCCCAGCAGCCAGAGTGGATCTGCAGCTCTTTTAACACATTGGCCATTTCTCATGAATTTCATTGTCTTTATTTATAGCACACTAGAGTGATTGGTAGGCCTCAGTCAACCCAACCCCCATGGTTCGATTACTAGAACACAATCAATTCAATTTATAATCAGCAACTAAAGGAAATTAAGTTAATAAAGCAAAATATTTAACAAAGACTAACAACACACAGTTAACAGACACAGACTAGTGTGAACCACAACAATCTCTTCAGTATCACCGAGTCACCTTGCACGAGTTTGGTCGATACAAGCAGCGTTTGACTTGTTACAGCGCAATCCTGTGGCAGGTAATGGTGCAGGATAAAGTTCTGTTTGATGTAATCTGTTGCTTATGTTCTCTTGGGCATATTTGTTGTGAATCTAAAAAGATGTGGATTTTATTTGTATTATAATCATGCTTTAATAACCCTTGTGAAAATCTGGTTTTGCCCTGCTAAATTTGTGCTGCCACTAACCTTGATACATGGTTGAGTTATATATGTACTGTATTGTAATTTTCACACCATGGATAGATGGTGTGTTTTCAGTGTATTTTTATTGTATTAGTTATCTTAATAATATTAATGCATTTCAAATTCTGCATTGTTTCAGATAACGTTTCCAAATAACACAGCATCCTGAACTCTAAGTGTAAGGAGGCAAACTCAGGATTAAAATTACATCTGTTAGCATTTTAGCATATGAATGAAATTAGATTGAAACAATTATCAAGTAAAAGGAAAGAAAGGCAAGACTACATTCTGAAATGAAGCCCCTGTTCAATATGGACAGTTAGAGGGCTCTTAGCTTAGTTAGAATGAAAACTGAAAAACACTTTGGCTCTCTTTCCCCCAAACAGAATTTATGACTCATTGCCTAAATTCAGTAATACACATGACTATGATAAAATCCTGTACTTAAGTGACGTTGGTCATATTCTATTATGTAAATGTAGTGTACCAGTTCAAATTAGAAACATGCCTCAGAATTACATTGCTGTTCTATAAAAATTGCTCTTCCATGTCTGTAAATTGATGTCTTTCCTACGAAGTCATCTGGTATCCCTCTTTTAATACTCAGATTACCTACACATGTGAATGTTCATGTTTTAAAGCACATATACAGTATTCACTCTATATTATTCAAATATATATATATCATAACAGACGTAACATATACAGCAGTTAATACTGAGCAAATGTGATCACAATAATATAATTGTCTTTGTTAACGTCATTATATATTCAGTTAAATAAATGACTTCATTGCAGTAACACTTGATACATTGGAGTTTCCTGTGGTTGGGTACTGGCGTCAGGATATTTGTACACAATTTATCAAAGTTTTGCCTCTGTATCTGGTTGGTGGTGATTGTAAATAATACTGCAAAGGCACCTTTGGTAAACATAAAGTTTGCAAAAGACGAGTAGGCTATTAAGTAAATTAAACTTGTTTAGTTAGCGTATAGCTAAGCTGTCTCAGTGTCTCATCCAGATAATTTATAGGTGAGAAAAGCAGCTGCTGTCATCACCATGTCTGCCTGTCTATCCACATAAGACAACTCAGCTCCCAGTACTCCAATGTCTTGGTACATTTTTTCTTCCTAGAAATGTGTTTGAAAAGTTCACCTTTTTGGAGATATCATGAATAGAGCACAATTGTACATATTTTTGAAAGTCTGAGAAACTCCAAATTAATAAACATGGGTGAATTTTCAAAATCATAATCTTAAGACAGAGAAACATCCTGGGCAAATTTGATTACTGATTCACTTGCTGTTTCAAATATACTTTTTTTTTGGGGTTCTTTATTTCGCCTTATACAGTTTCTAGTATTAGAAATTTGTTTGTTTTGGCATATCCCTTGGGGTCAGAGCGCAGGGTCAGCCATTGTACAGCGCCCCTGGAGCAATTGAAGGTTAAGGGCCTTGCTCAAGGGCCCAGCAGAGTAGGATCTGTTTTGGCAGTGATGGGGATTCGAACCAGCAACCTTCGGGATACCGGTGCAGATCCTTAGCCTCAGAGTCACCATTCCGCCCAGATAGTATTTAATCATGTACTGTATATTTTGTTTATTTTACTCTTTTACACATCCAATAGCCACTTCTGACAACAAAACAGAACCCAATGCAAGTTAGTCAAACACCAAAAATACAGTCACTTGCATAAATTCTTTCCAACACCAACTCACTTCTCCTGGTGCCTCGGGTCATTTCAGGTGTGTTAAGTGGTCTTCGTAACTATAAAGTAAATCAAGCAAACAAGGGAAAAAGGTCACTTAAAGCAGGGTTTCTTAAACTATGGGTTATGACCCAAAATGGGTGGGATGCTGTTGTGGGGTCACGAGTCACTGTTTTAGTTAATGGAAATGGGTCGTGGATGGTTTGTGTATTGTGTCGCAGGTTGATTAAGCTGATGAGCAACGATTCTTCAATGGGAACCCCCACATTATGATGATTGTCCTTGAATCACCAACTGCCCACCACTGACCCCCTTTGACAATTATCGACAGTTATCCAAGGGGAATCTCCCCGGGGTAATTAACTAGGAATGGCTCTTGAAGACCCTAAGAAGAACAAGACTGGGTTGTGACAAAACAATTATATTTTTATTTGTTGCTTACCCCACATATTTTGTAGTGGTGACTGAGAAAAAAATGTAATCTTATGTTTTCATGCAGAAAGGATAGAAAAAAGATTATGATCTGTACAATGATGATGATAAATCATCATCATCATCATCATCATATAACAGAAGTGAACAGTAATCAATACTGTTCATCCATCCATCCATCCATAATCCAACCCGCTATATCCTAACCACAGGGTCACGGGGGTCTGCTGGAGCCAATCCTAGCCAACACAGGCCACAAGGCAGGAAACAAACCCCAGGCAGGGCACCAGCCCACCGCAGCAATACTATACAATGGCTATGGAAAACAAATCTTGTTACTAATGTTTCATAATCCCTATGTCTGTTATCCAGTCACATGCATAAAATATGCAAAATTTTTTTGCTAAAATATTGTTAAATTTATATATTTCCAGAATAATCAGCACACATCATGCGTAAACAGAAAAATAAAGCCTTATGGGAGTCCGTTTTTCAAGACAGGACTCTTGACCAATGAATGTGATGGAAACCACTGTGTATGAAAGTCATATCTGCCTCCAACAAGTCCATTTAGGCACCATTTTTAACTACATGGGTTTTTAAAATGATATTAGAAATAATTATATAATGTACTCTACTAATAAATGTAAGTTCAATTCTCTTATTTCTGAAAAAAAACTAAAAGAAAAATATTAATTAAAAAGTAACACTTCTGTTTTATAGGAAGTAAGTAAGCAAAACGGTTAATTAAGTCTTCGAATATACCTGAATGCTATGCTACGAATACATTTTATAATGTGTTTAAAGCTGTCAAATTTTCCAGTTCCACTGTATGACTCAGTAGTTTGTTCCAGATTTCTAAAACCCTGTGTTTGAAGAAGTTCTTCTTGGCTTCAATTTTAAATATACTTCCCCTTAATTTGTGCCAGCCCCCTCCAGTATATGATTCATTGCTTAAATGAAAGTATTTGGCTCGAACAACTTTCTCTATGCCTTTGTGAATTTTGAACGCCTAGATAAGGTCCTGACTTAGTCACCTTTACTCAGTTCTAACAAAGTTTAATTCTCTTAGCTTGTCCGATTTGAGACGTGCTCTTTAGTTTTTTTCTGTATTTGATGGAATGCAACTTGGGCATTGAATAAGTAAGGCTTCTGTGTACAAATCATTTATGATAGATTTCAACAATGTGTTTTTTTTTAAAGTATAATTACCGGTATTCCATTACATAGTGTTTATGATACTCACTCCTGTCATGCCAAGAGTTATACTGTAAATACTGTATATATTATCAGTAGATAAATGTTATGTTTGTTTTTCATGTTTACTGCTTTCTTATTAAAGTAAGTGGCTTATCCAGTAGACCAGCTGTCGGTGTTGAGTTTGCATGAACACCCAGTGTCTGCATGAGTTTTTATTCAGATACTCTGGTTTTCCTCTCACATCCCAAACATATGCATGTTAGGTTAACTGGAGATTAAATTCACTCCATATGAGTGTATGGTTGAATGCCCCATCAGCAGCTGACCCCCTGCTTTGTGCCCAATGTTGCCAAGGTACGCTAACCCCCAAATGAGTTAAACCGATTAGATGACTGATGGAGGGCTGGCTGCATCTCTTTAGTCTCATTTATTAATGGAAATATGCATACATCCCTGAATTACTAAACACCATCAAGAATTACTTGCTCCTTTAGTGAACAATAAGATTGTAAAATCACGCTTCCTTCATCTCAGCGTGGGTTTTTCTTCTGGTCCTGTAGTTTCCTGCCACAGCTACAGTATTTGAAATGCATGTAAGATGTATTGCCTCTGTCTTGTTCCAGTATGCATTAGTGTAAGTGGTGTCCAGTGACTGACTGGGGTCCCAGTTGGGTTTGGCTCCTACCTTGTGCCTGTCATTGCAATGTGAAAACCAGATTTGGATACCTTTTTTAAAATTTGTTCTCTTCTATAACACCAATGTATAATTAAAAAAAAAAAGGTAGATACAACAAATGCAACTGATGTTCCTGGCATCAAGTTGAATCTCCCATTTTTGGGTTCTTTGTGTGCTTAGCAAACCTACACTTTTTGCCATATTTAGTTGATCACAAGAGGTCAGTAAATCTCCTCCAGTGGGGCACTGGATGATTCACACGAATATTGGGAGATTGCCTCAAAGTGCCATTTGTTAGGAAAGTATAAGCCATTCTGCCATTGCCTAGAGGGCTTGGATATGCACTACAGCAGTAGGGTGTAACTGATTTGCTAAAATAGTTCCAATTTTAAAAAGTAGTCCAAAAGTAAGCATGGGTCCTAACAGTCGTTCAAAGAAGAGGGCGCCAGGAAATTGGTGAAGAATCTGTGAACCGGAGATAACTTCTGCATAAAGAAGTCTTTAAGAGCCAGCTGAGAGAAGGGTGGATTCCCCTCAGGAAGGTTGTAAAAACATAGTTCTAAATGTTTACGACAAAGGGAGGAGGAGGATATCCACCCTTGGAAAATGAATCTGTTGGTTACCTTCAAAACAGACTTTACAATATGTAATTCAGTGGGAGATGAAAGTTATTGGTTAAATATGGAGTTTCATGAAAGGATATTCGTACTACTGCAAAGAAGATCAAGAGTATCCTGGACAAAAACTGGCCAGGAGATGAAAGGGATTCTCAAGCGTCAGGCAGAAATGAAGCAACTTAACTAAATGTCAAAGCCAGGAGACTAAAGTACAAAAGTACTAACTTCACTAGAAAGTTTTTTTTTTAAGGTTTTAAGAAGTTTTTTGACCTAAAGCAGAACAAAACTCCTCGTGCACAACATAATCTTTCACAGTCCATTGATGATGTCTCTATGTTGTGATGTCTCTCACGTAACCAGCAACAGGAGCTGTTACTACGAAACAACATGGCGGTGCCCATAAATCTAGACACCATGATGAAACTGAAGCTTAAAATAGTGATGTGATAATACCAAAGTCATAACAATTAAATATAAAAAAAATTTGATTTCCAGCAGTAAATAACTCAAATTTGTATAATAAAAAGTTTCTAAATTGTGACACTAAAAAGCTGAATTTCAATAAGATTAGCTTTCTAAGATGCCTCACTCTTGAAGTAAATTCAGAATAACTCTGATAGCTAAGAAAATGACATCATCTTTTAAACAACAACAACAACATTTATTTATATAGCACATTTTCATAGAAAACAAAATGTAGCTCAAAGTGCTTTACATAATAAGGAAAAATAAAAGACAAAATAAGAAAATAAAATAAGTCAACATTAATTAACACAGAATAAGAGTAAGGTCCGATGGCCAGGGTGGACAGAAAAAACAAAAAGAAACTCCAGACGGCTGGAGAAAAAAATAAGATCTGTAGGGATTCCAGACCATGAGACCACCCAGTCCCCTCTGGGCATTCTACCTAACATAAATGAAACAGTCCTCTTTGGATTTAGGGTTCTCACGGAAGGGCTTGATGATGATGATGGTCACGTAGACTTCTGGCTTTTGATCCATCCATAATTGTTGGAACATCTTGATGCTTTGAGTAGGTGGTGGTGGCGCATACTTTAAAGTATTATGTCTACTCTTTCTCAGCCCATGAGCCTTTTTATAAAGACCATTGTTGGGAGAATTAGCAGCATTGTCTAGCCAATGGTGTTTAATGAGAGGAAAGCATTTCACGATTCAAAGACGGTGTAGTGATGGCTGTCTGGTGTGAGCATGCAAACTAATGAAAGTTAATACTTGTGCTTGTGAACATTATTATATAGCTTATTTGATGTTGTGATCCGAATGTAAAAGCAAGGTTTAAAGGACAAAGTTTAACAAATGTGGAAAAGAAAATGCTAACACCCAAAGGTAAAATAAAAATGTTGTCTTTAAACAGACTAAAGTCAGAATCTGGAAGCCAGAAAGCCTGCTTGTCATAGCACAAAAAGGAAACCAAAACCCTGAATATTTAAAGCCAAAAATCGTGTCTGCCTCATAATCCTTTCCCAAATAGTTAATACCATTTGCAAAGATTGCTTGTATCTTTTTTAATCCAAACACTTGGCTGTGTGTTTTACTTCAACTCCATCCTAAATAACCTCAGCTACTGCAATACATTGATAGGCATGTAATTAGTAAGTACTTTATTTGTCCCATAAAGTAATTTAGCTTTTCACAGAAGCTCACAAAATATAGTTTTGTCTTCATTCTTTCCTTGGCTACTATCTTCAGTGGTTCAAGAGTGCATTCCATAATGGAGCATGCCATCTTAATCAGCTTATTGATTCAGTGGGCCTCTTGAAGTGAAGTTACCTGCCCAGGACAATAAAACCTAGAAAATTCGCCCCAGCTACCACAGAGTTATAGACCGTGTAAAGCCTGTCACTACTCACGTTAAAGGAGTGCTGTCTCCCCAGCTTTTTCACACATAGTTCCTCTGTGTAACTAGTACAATCCAGCCGCTCAATGGTGTGAACCCCCAAATCCTTGCAGCAGTGCACCACTTCCATGCCTGCTCCCTGAATTGTGACCGGGTGTAGAGGCTCACATGCTGCTCCACCAATGATCAAATGAAAGGTGACAAGCAGTATTGCCAACAACGAAACAAACTGAAATGACAATATCAGAATGGCACCGTCATGACATTGTCGTCCAAAGATAAAGAAAATAATTTTATTAAAATGAAAAAAGTTCTGTAAAACTCATGAATAATAATAGTACAAAACTGAGGTTCACAGCTTTACTTAAACCAGTAACACATTGATTTAATATTTCACAGCACAGGTTGTTGATTTCCCCTAATTCTGCAAATTTCAGTCTTTTAGCGCAGCCACCTAAAATAAGTTCTGCCACAGTTGACAGTCCTGCTGACTTTTGGACTTGTGTTTTATTGTATAACTGTGCAACAAATATCTATGGTACATATGATCTTAAAAATGATTAAAATAAACAGAATTTGTGAATTTTGCTCTTTAGAGTGAAAAGTTATGTTCAATTCTTGCTATGTGAGTGCTGTTGATGCCTGTTATAATCTGTGGTTTTGTCCCACTTTTGTGCATATTTAAATTATTTCTGTATTCAGTGATGTGATGTCATTTTATTGTTTGATTCTCTTCTCTTGCAGACACCACTGCCTTGTGCTTGTTGTCCATGGTTGTGGGCATGTTGTTTATGCAAACAACGTTCATTGATGGTCATACACTTGGCCATAGCGATGATGCGTGTTATCATTGTGTTTTCCTTCCCTAAAATGGCAGCATGACATTGGCTTTGATTAATTAAAAAAATCAAAATTGTTGGTATTTAGTATGAGTGAGGTCTAAGAATAAACAGTTACTGATAGAACTTTTGACTTGAATATGCCTTTAGGTTTCTCGTTTTGGTTTTGATTTCGATTTCGTATTTGGACCCTTTGCCTGTGCCTGACCTTATCCCTGCTGTGCCATTTGCTGTTTTCCTTAGCATTAAAAGAAACTGTAAGGCACTTCCAAAAAGACTTTAATTTGAGAATTTTTTCCTGTTTCTATTAATGACTTAGCTTAGAATTTCTGGATTGTCTGCAATGAATGCAATCTGTTAAATTGTTGCTTTTTGCCCTCTCAATTAGCCAATCAACCAGCTTTGTGCATGTGGACCATACTCTCAGGAAGTGTGTGCTTTTTCCAGTAAGGAGCAGTATTGTATATAATCATCATAGGGGGAGAAAAAACAGTTTTAATGGACTGATATATGGAACCTAATTAAACAGCAAGATGTAGCGTCAGGCTGGCAATTGCTTGCTCAGCGCACAGGGGCAGCCCGGTATGTTGTGTGACCCTCAGGTGCCAGCTCTCTAGCAGAAAAGACCAGGCTGAATAAATGCTTTTTGAAGTGAACATTACAATGACGTACAACTTTCATGTTGTAAATCTGGGAGACCTACAGAAGAAACAGACATAACAGTAATAGTAATGAATGTTTATTTAGTCAAGACTATATTTCAAATAGTTATTCTTAAGACAAGAAGGAAGTCATACATGGAAAAAAACAGAACAAATGCAAAAAGGGAAAACGCAAAAAAACAGAGTCCAAAAGGTAATGAACAGGAATGCAAAACTGAAAAGATTGCCATTAAAAAAACTCCTAGGACAGAAATGAGGTCAAAACCTTAAAACATTGGGAATAACATCCCAAAACCAAAGGGATCTCAGGATAGTGGCTGTGTTAAAACAAAGCTTAAAATCGTCAATCAGCATCACTATCTAAAAGCCCCATTTTGTGTTCTCTACCCTTCTTTCTGGTGCCTACCTTGCAATAAAAATTACTATGTCACAGACATAAATGTGAGCACAAAATGGCTGACAAGGAAAAGCTATACACTGTTAGGAGGTGAAGCGGCTCCTCGCTCTCTATGTAAAGTGCTCTGAGTAGTAAAAAAATGTACTATATACTTGTTATTTCTGTATTGAGATATTCTAATTAATGTTGCTTTTTTATAACATAGTAAGGTAATCTTTGATCTGTGCTATTTTTTTTTATTTTGGTTTGGAATACGAAGAATGCAATTTAACTTTCATTTTGTATGTAAAATTTAAATTTGTGCTTGTTTTATTTGAATGACATGTTTTGGAGATGCCATTTTGTTTTCATGTGGGCGCCACCATTTTCTAGTATTGCTATGATACAACAGCCAGTTGTCAGGGAACATGTCCCAGAAGTTGATGTGATGACATCATTGGTGCAACTGTATTTAAACTGGTGCTGCGCTGGCACACATCAAGATTGTGGATATCTCTGTATTAAGACATTGGGGTGTAATTATGTAAAAGTATTAATTAGGGTAATGATTTCTTACTTAAGACATCTAAGAGTTTCTGGTTTACAACTAGGATTTAGTGTTTAGGTTTAGGACTGATCTAACTGCTTTGTCCCTGGTAGTTCAAACCAACATTTCTTCTCCCTGTCCCTTTATTAAACACTTTAGTTGCCTGCCATCTAAACATTTGGTAAGACAAGAGACAGGCAAAAGGAAGGATTAAGGGTGGTGCCCCAGGCCTTAGCTGACATCCTCTACTTGGTATTTTGTGAAATGGCACATTGCCTAACACTACTGTAATGTCGGCTCATATGTCTGTGACTTTTTGTGGTCCCTTCTGTTGCTTTTAGCACCTTTGGATGCTTAAGAACAATTATGCTAGACACAGCTCAGCTGGCAGTAAACATTACATATATTTTTAGTAGCAATACCATTACTAAATAAGAGTTAAGCAGTGATCTTAAAGGCATTAAAATCCCATGCAATTCCACATTCTAGGATGAAACAAAATAGCTAAAGAAAGGCCTTGTTGAAAAACCCACAAAAATGTGAGTTCAATTTGGCTGAAGCAAACTAGTCCCTAAAGAGCAAACAAAACACCACACTGATCAAATAATGTAAAAGGTTAATGAAATAAACAAACTGGAGCACAAAAAAACAAATCCCTTATTTTAGTTAATTTTTGCATCAGCTCACCCCAGTGTTGTGTATTCATGTGCTCTTTCCTCTGAAATACCTTTTGCCTGTCAATATGTCTTTAAGACCCTATGTCACTTGAAGCTTAGTCTTGCTGTGCATGAAAAGGCATTTTTTTTGTCCCTTGAGTGGCATTGTCATGATTCTTCCACTTTGTCCCTAATTGCTAACTTGTTTAGGACTGCAACAATTAATCTATGTCATTGGCAATCATTATGGATGAAGATAGTTGACATCAGCATTTGTTATTTATTACGTATGTCATCTCATTATACCAAGAGTAGTGATCACATTTTGAGATATGGTGAAGACACTGGGTGTGAATATGATGGAAGGCCAAAAACCAAAACATGTGGAGTCATTTCAGTTCCACATTTGGTAAGAAATCAGTCTGTTAGAAGATCTGTAAAAATGAGCTCGTTCAGTACAAGAGCACAACTGAAATGTGGGAGCCCCTGACATGAAAAAAACACAGCAGATTAATGGTGATCCCTCTCTTGTTTATTCATACTTGGGGATGATCTATTAGTATTCTCAACATCGCTGTCTCCTCTCCAGGGGCCTCATGCATAACGCTGTGTGTAGAATTCGCACTATAACATGACGTAAGCACAAAAGCCGAAATGTGCTTACGCACAGAAAAGTCCAGATGCAGGAATCTGTGCGTACTCCAACTTCCGCGTTCTTCCGCTACATAAATCCTGGTCAGCGTGAAAAGTAACACTCGTGCACGTGCCTTCTGTCCCGCCCCAACTCCTCCCAGAATTACGCCTCTTTGAATATGCAAATCAATATAAATTGTCCTTAAGCTCAGCCTTCTGTGAAAAGACAATGGGAAAAGCACGGGGGAAAAATATAAGAATTTCAGCGAATACCAAGTGGAGGCAAAGGAAAAACATACTATTTGTTTATTTAAACCGTGGTATAATCAACAAAAGGAAGTTGATTGAGTGACATAGCGTGTTGGAGAAACTTGAAAACTCACGTTCACAAAGTCACACAATGTCGGAAATAAAAAAGAACTTGTCAGATATCAAAGTCGCCGTGAAAAGGCGAGTCTTAGCACACCTTCTGAGTGTCATATTAAAGCTTATTAGGGTACAGAGAAAAAAAAGGCACACGGTGGGGAAAAAGCACGAAATGTCAACTTCAATCTCGAAATTTCCACTTTAATCACGTATTTTATTTTGTCATTAAAGTAGAACATCATAAACTTCATCTTAAAATCGTTTAATTAACCAGTTTCTCAAATCACATCGTAATTAAAGTATAGCATGTTAAATGCTTTGTTTTGTATGTGATCTTCTATGTACTCTATGTGTGTGAATCACTACTTGCTTCTTAAACCGGCTCTCTTCCTCCGACTGGACACAGAATCCATTACATTCGTGATATTACAGCTCTCTGAATAACTAAAATACTGAGATGTATATGTGATATCATTTTCATTATGATAGGAGTTAAAGCACATTATTAAACAAGGGTTTCACGGTGCAGTGATTGTGCGCGACCTTCGATGAAATTATTTATTGCAGCAGTACTCATAGGCGGCTCTAGGCTCGTGGTGGCCCTGGGCAGAGAAAGAATCGGTGGCCCCTTCACCCACCGATGTCAATATGGTATCTTATGCACGGTGGATGGCCACGTCCGTTGCGGACACTGCATAGCCGCCTCGTGCTCCTGACACAAGCGTTTAACTTTTGTTGAAATTTGCTGCTACGTTTTTAGCTGTGTCGTTATTTTCTCTTTCTGTTTTATATTCAATATATATTGGTGTGGCCGCCTCTGCAGTCCTTGCTTTTCTTTCTCCAAGTAACACACAATCAGCTCTGTTATAGACGTTAAGCCATCTGTAAGCTTAGAGCGCCGATTCTTCAAAACATTTAAGGAACATTGAACTATCTTCATAGTACATGTTTAATTATTTTATCCTTCACGCCAGTCCCAGTGAAGAATATAGATTATTTAAATAAAGTTAAAGTTTTATCTGTATAATTTAATAAACATATTTTGCTGCAATTCATCTTAAAAATGATATCGTCATCATATGTAAATACGCGCTTCATAAAGTGGCTCAGATTGTGTAATATAACTGTAGTGCAAGTTTACAGTGGGGTGATTGTACTTATAAGTACAAAGAGCTCTACAAGGAGCAATTGATTGAGTGCGTTTATAGTTCTTGGGATGAAACTGTTTCTGAATCGTGAGGTCTGTACAGGAAAGGCTTTGAAACGTTTTGCCATGGCTAAGACAGCGTGTGCTTGCTGCTGTATACTGATAATTCTCTTTCCGATCAGCTGCTGCTGTGATTCACACTCAGATACAGTGATATAAATACTCCGAGTGGTGCAGTGAGAGTAATGTGGAAAAAGATGATCCACTGTGGCAACTCCTAACGGAAGCAGCTGAAAGAAGAAGAAGAAGAAGAAGAAGAAGGTGAAGTGAGAGTAACAACGCTAAAACAGTTATGGTATTTGGAATACTATGGCTATTCCCTGGACCATTATATTGTTACAGGTTAATTACAATCAGATGCATTACACTAATAAACAATATGCAGTTAGTTTCAGTGTATTTATAAAGCTGCGTCAGGAAAATAAAGAGTAACCACACAGGAACAGTAGCACTGCTTTGACGCTGGGTGCCGCCAGTCTGCAAAACCGAGCGGAGAACTTGCGTAAAACAAGGTATGAGGTACCTTGGAAAAGTGCATGGCTTTACGGCAAGTGTAGGTTTTATACATCGCGATTTGAACGTGGAAACGTTCTTACGCAACATTTCTGTGCGTACGCACCGTTTATACATGAGGCCCCAGGCCATCAACAATATACAAAGTATTTCTTTTATTATAGTGATTGCTGGTATTTGATGCCATAGTGTAAAGAAAACAGAAGCTTAAAGTATGCAACACTCATTTTATGTTGTGGTCTTTGCTGCCATCTAGTGGATACAATGAAACAATACACTTTAAGCCAAACCAAACCAAACAACCACCGGAGAAGTAGATGGCACAACACAGAAGAGCTACCTCATCAGGCCAGGACTCTGTAGTCTATTTACACCTACAAAACAGTGGTCACTCTTTCAGTGATGAAGATGTGCACATCCTGGACAGGGAGAAATGCTGGTTTGAGCGAGGAGTCAAGGAGGCCCTTTACGTGAAAAAGGAACGACCATATCTGAACTGAGGAGGGGGCCTAAGGGTACATCTTTCACCATCTTACAATGTGGTGATTGCAGCCATTCCCCAACTCTCTGTTAAATGTACTCATGGCCATTGATCAATGGACAATTTGCATATCACTGTTCACACGGCCCATTGTTAGTCATTGGTGTTAGTTTGGTCATTAGGCCAAGGTACTGTTTATAAGTTTGGAGAAACCTGCAGTCAACTGAGACTGAGGAAGTCACTTGGATGAGCGATGTAACGTATCTCCCTGGAAAAGAACTATGTCCAGATGAACCCAATCAACTTTCTAGAATTTCCTTACCTGGATTATTGAGCATGCATCGAGACAAACTCCTCTGTCTTAAAACAGGGAAACAATTATAGGCTAGTTTTCTGTTACTGGTTTACATTGAGAGCTGTTACTTTAGGGTGTGTTTTTATTTTATTTTTTTATTTTCCTCTTTTACCCATTTGAGAGCTTCTCTTGACATCAAAACAATGAAACACCCGCATAGCCGTGAGTGCTTTTGCTTGATATGCTGGCTGTAGAAGTGGTCCCTGCAGGTGCATGCCAGCAGCATGAATCTCTGTCACAGCAGCTCACCTTTCCTGCTCTTTGAAATCTTAGTGAGTAAGAGACATGATGTTTATAAGCATGTTAAAATTAATGAAAATGGAGATAGATTCCCTAACCAGAGCTTAGTGAAACTTTATGCACACAGCAATTAAATATGTAACCAGCATTTCTGTTACACTTAAAACAGTTTTACAGCTGCAATATTTGTAGGCCAAAATGAATCAATATTTCTTTGATACTATATGCTGTTTGCAAATAACCACAATGATCTGCTATCTATCATTGCTCGATGCAGCAAACAGTTTTAGCTTGAGACTTCAACATAGATTTTAAATTTCATTTGGGCACTAATTTGAAACATTTTTTTATTTTAAATAATTTGAACAAAAATTAACCACAGACCTTTAACAACCAACAAAAGCACATCATTGATGCAATGTTTTTATCACTTGAGTAGGAATCTCCTGCATCCATTGATCAATTAAAGGCCAGAAGTCCACATGACCTTCATCATCAAATTCTTCCGTGAGAACCCTGAATACCATGAGGACTGATTGAGGTCATTTATGTTAGGTAGAATGCCTAGAGGGAGCTGGGCGGTCTCGTGGCATGGAGCCCCTGCAGATTTTATTTTTTCTCCAGCCGTCTGGAGTATTTTTTGTTTTTTTCTGTTCTCCCTGGTCATCGGACCGTACTTTTATTCTATGCTAATTAGTGTTCCCTTATTTTAATTCTTATTTATTTTGTCTTTTTTTCTCTTTCTTCATCATATAAAGCACTTTGAGCTATATCATTTTTATGAAAATGTGCTATATAAATAAATGTTGTTGTGAAAGCTGTTTCAGCTACCATGAGGCTGCTTGGGCTCTGTTTTTAACAACAGTGAAACCTTGGATTGCGAGTGTTTTGCATGACAAGCTAAAATTTGTAATAAATTTTAACTTGATAAACAAGCGAGGTCTTGCAATACGTGTAGTACGTATACACTTTGTCCGCCGAGCGTCACGTAGGGATTGTGGGTAATCCCATGCTCGTTCACAGTCGGCGTGCCTCACTCATATAGTCAACATCTGTATGAGCGTATACTGTTTACTATAGCATGGTGACCACGTGTGTGTGTTGTAACGTGTGAGTCCCTGTCATGCACCCCAAAACACGAGGCTGAGTCTCAGTACTTTAGCAAAACCAGCTTTATTCATTGTGAAATAGGAACAGCATGGTTATTTATTGTAGCGGGATCTACCTCTCTCCTATACAGAGACACGGCAATCAGGCAGGGTCGTGACCAGGTAATACTGTGCTCTTGCATTTATAATGTTCCTTGCATCACCCATCAATGGCAGGTGTTTATAGCTTGACCGCAATCTTTTCTGATTCTCTTTTACGGCGAACTGCTACAGCTGTGGAAGCCTGCGATTGCTTGCTTTGGGACGCTCTTCTGCGTGTTGTCCCGTGGGGGGGGGATCCCAAAAGAGTTTAAAAACCTTACAGTGCGTAAAGCATTGTTTTTATTTTGTGTCCAAGTGTGGTGACTCTTCAGGCCAAAGCAACTGTCATTGGATAAGTTTCCTTGTTAAAGTCGCAAAAAAAGAAAAAGATTCCAGTGAGGCAACAGATAGCAGTGATTCCGTTAGAGTCAAGATTTTGTATTAATCATTTTTATATAAATATTTGCCAATCCCACTTTCCCAATCCTCCAGTACTTCTCTCTCACACTTGCCTCACCCTGCTCACCCATCACCAAATATGCTCAGTTTGGCTGAGACCCCGACCAAAAGCGGCCCCTCTCTGACTCCCCATCCCAGCCACCATCCATCAGCAAGTGCAAAGATGTGACAAGCCTAACTCCATCTTCTTAACGCTATCCCTCAGTGTCCAACAGAATCCCTAGGAGTCTTCATTCGTCCCTGCTCTCAACTGCGCAGCAGGCCACGATCTGGTCCACCCCTGGAGAGCCCCTCACTCCGCTCCTTCCTGGGGGTTCCCCAACTGCTTTGCCACCCTCTTTTTGCACTGCTTTCACATCTGATCCTCTCAATTATTTTCAGTTTTGCCTTTTTTTTATTTTATTTCTTTTTTTATTTATTTATTTATTTTTTATTTTTTTCTGTTCTCTCTATCTATACTGCTCAGGCTCCTTCTGTCATCTGTGGGTGCAGATGAGCTCCACCTAATGACGTACAGAACTCCAATACGAACAGTCAGTTTCCTCGTTAGTGATTCCATGGCATTGTATTCAAAGGCACCTACACCCACCAAGCTTGAGTGCACTGTTTCTATTCTAATAATTTGCACCACCACAGACTTCTGTCTCGCTTCCAAATACACCATCCATCCATCCATCGTCCAACCTGCTATATCCTAACTACAGGGTCACGGGGGGTCTGCTGCAGCCAATCTCAGCCAACACAGGGCACAAAGCAGGAAACAAACCCACCGCAGGGCGCAGACACACACACCCACACACCAAGCACACGCTAGGGCCAATTTAGAATCGCCAATCCACCTAACCTGCATGTCTTTGGACTGTGGGAGGAAACCGCTACCCACTGTGCCACCGTACTGCCCCAAACACAACATGGTATTGTTAAAAGGTGTTAAAAACATTTTTTTATACTCTGATAATACATGTAATCACATTCTATTATTGCTGTCATTTTTGAATGTGGGTTACAAAAATGTTTAATAGACAAAATTGTGATAACTAACTCTTTGATGAATCGACTAGAGATTTTAAAAGTGCTCCAACTTTCAAAACAGTTAAATGAGTCTCCAGATGCACCAGAATGTTATGCTATGCCTATATTTTCTTACTTATTTTGTTTTCTTTCAGGACGTATTACCTAATGTACAGTTATAAATTTCTAAAGGATACCAACATTTTAATATGCAGTCCTTGCTCTTTCACACAGATACCAGATATTATAGCTTTTACTGGTCTCACCTTTCAATGGGAAAATATTGGTTTGCAGCCAAGCTGGCCCATATTCTAACCGGTATATTTTACCGACAGCTGTAAAATTTCCACATTCTAAACGTCTTTGAAATCTGTGAAGGCTTCAGTGTGCCAGCAAACATTTCAGTAACTTCTTGATATGGAAACAAAATCTGTAAGCTGTTTCACTTATCTCCGCGGTCTTTCCTAGCTTCTGCACGTTTCACTAGTCTCTATTCTAGAGGCCTCTGGTATTACAGGTTAACGTCTTTATTTCAACTTTGCAATAGCTTGTTGTGAATATCGGTCAACTTGATCATTAAAAACATTTAACACACATTTGCAGATAATTTCATAGCCATTCCATCCACTTTCACCACAACAGATGAACAGAAGATGTATCTTGTGTGTAACATTGTTAATATATGAGGAACTTAATAAATATCATGCATCATACAGCCATTTGTTGTTGTAATGTGGAGTGTTCTGATGCTGTTATTGTTGTACTTATGGCTAAAACAGCAAAATGAATTTCTGGCATCTGTGCTAAATGGCCTTTTCATTCATTTGTTCATTCATTCATTTTCAAACTGAGCTAATTTCTATACAAGTCTAAGGGGGCCAAAGCCTGTTTCCAGCAGCACTGCATGCAGTTCAGCTAAATGCCCCGTTTGAGTTCTTACATATGAGATGATCAGAAAATGATCATAAGACAATGTTTGTAAATGTTAAGGAAACAGTGGTGGTCTTGGCAAGGCCAGACAGGCATGACAGGGAACTGAAACTTGAAACACAGATGACAGCACTAACCAAGCTTGGGGTAACTGATCACAGCTGCTTCGGTGCAAATAAAAATTCCTTCAAGGAGATTTTCATTTTACTCAAGTTAAGCTAAAAAAATATTGGCAGCCCTCCATGTGCTATTGTTACAGAGTCATAGAGTAATGTGGGAAATCGCTAACATGAAGCCAGAAGTGGTCTGCATTTACAGCTGGGTGTTAGCCACATCTGCACAATGCCATGTTTAAACTGAACGCAGTTCCGAGGAGCCATGTGAATTCTGTCAGTTGCCTTTTTTCCTTATCCTGTCTTATCATCATTCTGCCGAGAAGTGTTTCAGAAATGTTCCTTATGTTGCCCATTTGCTTGGCATTTGATTATACTTACTTGAAAATGGTTTATAGTGTCAATAGAGACAAACAGCACAGTACCTGCAGCAAAACTATTAGTATGTCACATATGTTCATGAATATGTGTATTAAAAATGAATACACGAAAAATGCCAATCTAGTTTGCTCTGTAGCAGTTTATCTTTCTATTGCACAAGGAAGAATATTATAACTGACTGGCACTGAAGTCTCCAAAGAATGACAGGTTTCAAAAAGTGTGTGGGCAGATAGCTTGAGTTTTTTTAGAATACACAAGAAGTGCACCAGACATAAATCTTCAGATGGCACTATACTCGAAAAAATGTCAAAGGACAGCCACCAGGAAGCAGCTCATGGCTCTCAAAACCAACATGGGAAAAGTGGTAGAATCCTACCGCCTAAGAAAGCCCTGAACCACCATGCAAGAGGCAGAGTGTGGCCTTGGAGAACTGGCAGGGGGTCAGTAAACCTTTTCATGCCTGTGGATGGGAACACAAGTATTCCATGTGATAAAGGTGGGATCCAAATGTTCAGACTGCCTATTCTTAATTGTTTTTTCAAGTACCTTTCTCTTTGACATCTTGCAAAGCAATTTGAGCTACATTTTTTGTGTGAAAATGTGCTATATAAATAAATGTTGTTGTTTTAAATGTGTCCTTTAAAGGCAGGTCAGGACTCAAAAACACAATGGCCTTCGGCCTTACTAATGATCACTCTGGTAGATTTTTGTTAGAGGCATCGATTACTTGGAACTCACTTTAAGTGGACATGTGGTGTTAAAGAGTTTTCCTGGCCAGGATGTTATGAAGGTAATATTTGGTTGTGGATGAATAAAACGCAGTAATTCAAATGATGAGAGTGAGAAAATGACAGCTTTTGGTAGCAAGAAAGTGGATGAGCCACACCATCTGACAAACATGGGTGAAGTATAAGCATTTTTTCAGGCCTTCACTAGGAGGCTTTTGTTTCCTCCTACTTTGTTTCCATACATGCTGCATATCATCAGCCATTTTTGGTTTAATAAACTAATTTATTTTCATATTGCATGCTTGTTTTTGGCTGTTTTCCGCATCAGGCAATCTGCTTAGGCTTTGATGTCTTCATTTAGAATTTCAGGCATAGTTCTACAAGATCAGTTCTAGCATAAAATCGTCTTTATGAGTTGTCACAGATGGCTGGTGTCCTTGTCCCTTCACTGAGGGGACTGGAGGAGCAAGCATGTACAGAAAAGTACCTTCACCGAGGCACTAGATGGCAGCCCCCATGGGTGGCAGTGGTGCCTCAGATTTCCGCAGGGCTCCATGTAAGATGGAGTTCTCTACAGCCCTGTTGGGATCCAGGGGTACTGCCAGGGGGTGCTGCAGTTGTTCCTGAGCCCGTGTGGGCAGTTCTTCTGCCACACCCAGTAATGCAGCCAGAAACAGGTCATCAAACACCTGGAGCACTTCCGGGTGGGCTATAAAAGGAGCCAGAGGAGGGAGGCAAAGCTTGCCGGGGACAAGTGGAGGAGAAAGAGCAAAGAAAAAAGAGAATGTGTTATGGTGTGCTGTTTGTGCATTGGGACTGTGTTGTGTGCCTGTGGGAAACAGGGAAGGCATTGCCCACAGGTGAAAGAAGAAGAAAACAAAAATATTTATTTGTTTTTTATATAAGTGTACCTCCTGCGTCTGTCTGTGTCAGGTTAAGCGCTGGTATAGCATCATTGTCACTGACTGAGTGACTGACTTACTGTAAACAAAACCAAGGAACTGGACTAAGCCAGTCAAAGTGCATATTTATTGTTATTAACGAATCCTTCAGACATCTTTTTGTAAAATAACACTCTCAAATACACTTCAATACAATGCCCTGGACCCAAAGCCTATCCAGGTAGCGCTGGGCAGGAAACAGCCCTGGAGAGGGCACCAGTTAATCACAGGGCCTGCTGACTCGTTCACCCACACAGTGCCAGTTTAAAATTGCTAGTTAACTTAAAATACTGTACAAGTAAATGGTGATGTGAGAACAAGACCCATGCAGACACAGCGAGAATTAGCAAACTGTGCGTGGACAAAGTCTGTGAAATAGTAGTGCTAACCACAGCACAGCCTCATCTTTGCTTATGTTTACACATTTTACTTGATTAATAACAATTTTAAATAGGAGGGTTTAAAAATCATTACAGAAAATGTAGCACATTTGTGTTCATGCCACTTAATTGCTTTTACTTTGGTATTCTCATATAGAGTTCTGACATGGTCATTAAGTTAGCCCTTAGAGAGAATTAGTTTTCCTAGGGCAGGGGTGGCGAACTCCAGGCCTGGAGTGCCGTAGTGGCTGCCTATGTCACATTTACTTAGTAAGCGTCAACTTTCTATCACAATCATGCTCTCCTCTTTTCTCATAGCCAGTACTAGTGTCTGAAGGGTTACCAGCTATGGTGAGTTCAGCTGCAGTCTGTGCCCTTTATTTTTTTTATTACCATGTTGTCATGGTACATAAAACACGGGAAGAGATTCCCTTCTGTTTGTGAGATCCAAATGAGGTCCATGTTCCTTATTCCTTGTCACTGCATTATATTAATTTTACTTCCAGATGAACATTCATTGGTTGTCAGTCAGCTCTCCTGCATACACAGCCCACCACTACAAGCAAAGACAAGATCAGACCTATTTGACTTTGCGAGTTGAAGACTAGTTGGAGTGTATTGTTGGGTATGTCACACTAGCTGTAGCTGGTTTCATAGATAGATAGATACTTTATTAATGCCAAGGGGAAATTCACATAATCCAGCAGCAGTATACTGATACAAAAAAAACAATATTAAATTAAAGAGTAATAAAAATGCGTGTAAAAACAGACAATAGCTTTGAATAATGTTAGAATGTTTGAATAATAATCATTGTCATAAAGACTGGAAAAATATATGCACTTAAAAATAAAAGTCCTTTCAAATGAAATCTTTTACCAATTTAAGATAAATATACATAATTTTGTTGCTGTCTGATGACCTAGTGCCCATCCACAGTTGCTGCATTGTACTCAACAATCTTAAGATGGCCTTGAACCCAGAACTAGAATCAGAGTGTTCAGGAAGTGGATGTTTATGCTACTTCTCATAGCTGTTATCTATAAGAAACATATGAGGTAGTTATTCTGTAAATTAGATTTAAATATGGTATGAATCATAAACCGGTCCTTGGGAAAGTACCCAATTCTTGCCAAATAGGCTTTGAATTAACACCCTAAGTTTACTGGACTAGGGAAAGCATGGGGACAGATAAGCAGGCATGTTTTTAAAGTGGAAAATTTTATGGAGGCTGATTAAGGATGGGGCGGCACGGTGGTACAGTGGGTAGCGCTGCTGCCTCACAGTTAGGAGACCCGGGTTCGCTTCCCGGGTCCTTCCTGCGTGGAGTTTGCATGTTCTCTCCGTGTCTGCGTGGGTTTCCTCCGGGTACTCCGGTTTCCTCCCACAGTCCAAAGACATGCAGGTTAGGTGCATTGGCGATTCTAAATTGTCCCTAGTGTGTGCTTGGTGTGTGTGTGCGTGCGCCCTGTGGTGGGCTGGCGCCCTGCCCAGGGTTTGTTTCTTGTCTTGCGCCCTGTGTTGGCTGGGATTGGCTCCAGCAGACCCCCGTGACCCTGTAGTTAGGATGTAGCGGGTTGGATAATGGATGAATGATTAAGGATGGTTACTTGGGTTGTGTGTGCCATAAGAAGCAAATTCAGCCCAGTGAAGCAGCTGGGAATGAAATGTACATGTTTTAGTTTGGTGAAGCCATTTGTAAAATGTTATATAGATATAGCTAAAGATGAGAAGCATGCATTCTGAATGAATGGGCTACTTCTCTGCAGATATTATTTTAATTATTCAATTAAAGGTAGAAGTCACATCAAAATGAAGAAAAGACCACCAACTAACTATAGCTTTGCAGCTTTTTAAAAACTCCATCACTATTACCGCATCCTGTCTTTTGCTTACTGTTGCATGTTTCTCCATAGATCCACTCGGGAGACTTGCCCTTTAACCATCCTGATCAGTGAATCGAGGGGAAACAGGAAAACAAGGAGCCTGTTTATTTAGACTAAAGGGCAGCTGGAATGTGTCTAGATGGGAAGCTGGCAGCTGATTTACAAGTACCGTTTCCGTTTTCAGACAGTGTGTGTTCCAGTGAGTGGGCCTGCAGGTATCGTTTGAAATATTGCCATAAAAAATGTTGTATTTCATTTTTGTTTATGCGTCTTTTTTTTTCTTCAGGACTTCTTAATATGCTGTCTGACCTCAATCATTCACTCAGTGTCTTTTCCCCGCTTGAGTATATTATATGTTGCATAGAGACCAATTTCAGAAATCTGAGAAAGACAGAATGATGTATTTACAGCTATAAAATAACAAAGAAACTTGTATGGTTTGTAAACCACTAGGATTGACTAGCTGATGTCTTAGCATGCTTGTGGCTGACTGAAGGGCTTCCTCTAATTGACCCTTTGCATGATGGATATTTGAGTGATGATACCTCCCTCCTGCTGAGGTGAACCACAAAAAGCCAAATGAATGATGGCAAAGTGAAGCATCCTCTCCTGTAGGAGGGTATGAGATCACTTTATCAAAATCACTTTGGAAAAATAATAAATTGGCATCAAATGTAGAATCAATGCCTTATTTATAGTTTGAAAGGAGTTAATATTAACTCACTGATGCCTGTAAATTCCATTAAGCTTAGGGTTTTTTTCTTTAATTTACATTCATCAATTTAGGCGGAGTGACCCTTTTTGTTCTTGTCCATTTATTTAGTCATCCTTTAAGGTCTGGTTCAAATCTCTATTTGATTGTCAAATTTGTCAGGTCTTCACCTTGCTCCATGTCTGTGTGGGGTTCCTCTGGTTTTCCTTCCAGATCCCAATATCATATGTTATGTCTGATTGGTGGCTCTACACGGACCTCGTATGAATAAGTGTGATCACTGTGTACTAGAATTTGTTACTACCTTGTAGCCAATGCTACTTGGATAGGTTCTGGATTGAGCCAAGTTAAGCTGAAAATGGGAGGATGGTTGGATGCAGTGACTTAATACATAAAATTAATCCTGGAGATGAGTGGGAAGTTGGGAAAATTATTTAACAATGTTCCCTTACAACATTCGGGATTTAGGTTTGTAGGTTAATATGATCCCTGGTCACTATCTATATGGAGATTACACATTGACGTCTCTCATACTGCTTCTCTTTCTTTTGACCTTATGATTAAAAGCTGGATGGACAGTAGATGACCATGTGACATTGGACTTCTGACCATTTGTTAAAATTGTTTTATGGCCCGATGAATAATGTGAGCACAGATTTGACAGAGGGTTTTTCCTTGAAGACATTCTGTAAGAATTATGGACAAGCAAATAACAGAAAGATCAAAGAAGCACAATTTTGATATTATGCAGGTCAACACTAACTATTCAAATCTGAGTCATCTCTTCTGTTTTGAATTAAAGGCAAGGTAGGCATCAAACTTCAAGATCACAGTTTTATATCCTAAATTGAGGTTGTCGTGGTGGGTCTGAATGAATCACGTCACATGTGAAACTACCACATCCCAATGTCATGTTTTAGGTGTCCCCCACCTGAATGAGTATGAGTGTGTGTGTAAATGTGTCTTACAATTCTTTCCTGGATTGTGCCCTTTTCTACTGGGATAGGCTACAGCCCCATTGCCCTAAATTGGATTAAGCAAGTTTGACAAATGTATGGATGGATAGATGAATGGATATAATTAAAAATAAATAAATAACATAAATGGCCTCCAATTAAATTTATACTTATATGTGCCCTTAATAAACATGTTAAAATGATAAACAAGGTAACAGTATAATGCAAATATTAAATACAGGTAATAACAGTGAACTAATCAGTTATTGACATAATTCTCACATCTATCTGTCTTTCTAAGGGTTGTCTGTCTGCCCGTTCATCCACGTCTTCTTTTATCACAGCTTCCTGGATGGGTAAGGAATCATACACTGCAGCCGGGGTGCCAGACAACCAATGTCCTCTATTACCACCCATCCATCCATTATCCAACACACAATATATTCCAACTACAGGGTCACAGGGGTCTGCTGGAGCCAATCCCAGCCAACACAGGGTGCAAGGCAGGAAACAAACCCCAGGCAGGGTGCCAGCCCACCGCAGGGCGCACACACACACACTCACCCACACACCAAGCACACACTAGGGACAATTTAGAATTGCCAATACACCTAACCTGCATGTCTTTGGACTGTGGGAGGAAAAACACACAGACACGGGGAGAACATGCCAACTCCACACAGGGAGGACCTGGAAAGCGAACCCAGGTCTCCTATCTGCAAGGCAGCAGCGCTACCCACTGCACCGCACCACCGTGCCGTCTGTCCTCTATTACGTTAAATTAATTTTGTTATCCTTCATAGGAAGAAACCTGAATAGATCTGCAAAATGTTAATTATTAATTTTCCATAACTTTAACTATCAAAAACGCTAAGGGTTACAGTATCTGTTCATAACACAAACACCTGCAAACCCCTGGGCCTTCAATCTTGGTCTCAACCGACAGGTTATGCCATGTATTCATAAATTGGATGTGTAAGCTCCCTAATCAGTGAAATTTGGCTTTGAGTACTATTCATGTCTGGCACTAACACAGGCACATGCCTCACAGCAAACAGCGACACAGACAAAGGCCATTGACAGGAAACGCATAGTGAGGCCTTTGGGACCTTCTCACAGTAGGCAGCGATGTAGCTGCACGAGTCACAGCAAGCAGCAATTCAGATGTGTCACTGTGAGGTTGCACAGACCAACTGAATGTCATACACTACCACAAATTTGGACAGGTTAACTTATAAGTAATATGCAAAAAATAGCAGAGTACAATGAGAAATATTAAAACAATTCAAACTCATAATGTCAGGTGTCTTATTATATTGATTAGTCTCTGATCTGGCATGGTTTTTGCTTCCACATGGCCTTTGAATGGAGTATCAGAAAGACAGAGAGAGAGAGAGAGAGATCTTCAACTATTATGGCTCCGTAGCCCTTGACACAACTCCTGGATGCCTACTTTACTAATGTGAGGGCAGCATTCACCAATGAAACAGCTTTAGCAGACCCAGCTTTTCTTGTTCAGCCTGTGCTTTGTTGCTGTCAACATTTTCTCCACTTTCAAAGGATGCACAAATGTAGTTTCAGACAAACAAGAAAGAAAGGATATAAAGGTTATTAAGTATGAAACTCCCATGTCAATCAAACCTTCTAGTACAAGATTTCGTTTGGGGGTGATGCTCATAGAATATAATGTGACCCAATCTTTGATACTTGAAGTTCATGCAAACTAAATCCACAATTCTGACATCACAGATAGAATTTCGAAGTGCTTGGTTTGCGTTGAGCAATTTGTTTTTAAATTTTGTCTGAACAAGTGTGTGTTATAACAAAGCATTCTTGTGCAATCAGTTACATTGCACATCCAGAATCAGCACTTACCAGAATTTCCTAAAGACTCAGGGGGAAGGTTAAGTCAATGTTTATGAAATCATAAAATATAGTCGTTCTTATCAGTAGAACATGCCTTCCTGAAAAGAATGCCACTTTTTTTTTTTTTTTACACTTTTCATTCAAAATGTATGCTTTTCAAAAAACTATTTCTTTTTTTTTAATATCAACTTCATTTTTAAATAAAAATGAACACACAATTATCAAAATATTAATTATCTTAATAATCTCTGTCACAACCATAACCTTAATTAATTATCCAAACACTATACACTACAACCCACAATATATGAGGCAGCACCCCACCAATAGTTCTAGCACCCTTTATTTAAGTGGTCAGAGCTATATGTTTCTTGAACATTCATTAATCCATTTAGGATCTGTTATTAAAAGCTATACTAACCAGCATAATTTAATTTGACCATAGAAATTTGTAAATGTGGCTGCAAAGCACGATCATCTTTAAAGTCTTAATATATTCAGTCAGGAAACCATTGAAAGCTTTAAGGACCAGAAAGATTACATTTAAGTGAAGACTTACCAGGTGAACTAGCACAGCATAATGCCTGTCTATTAAAACAGGTTTAATGGTACCATTGTAAGTCCATCTGTTTCTATAGCATTGTGCATTTACATACCTCTGTTCACTGGGTGTGCTTGCCTATACATCACTCTTTCTTTGTACATCTTGGTGCCTTTCTTCATCAGACATTCTAGCCCTTGCATCCATCTTTCCTTGTGCTTCTTGTTTTCTCCGTTCATTGGACATTACTTCCCCCTTCTGGATATCATATGTCTTTATGCCCAGGTATGGATGCTGGACACTTTAACACTTTATATCAGTAATGGCACACTGCACGATAACATGCAGTGAATACACTTGACTTGAGCGTTCATAGTTTTCATCCTCTTTCTCTGTACGTTTATCATTTGTTTGCTCAGAGGTTGATGCGCTTGCTGCTTCCCGAGCAGCTCTTCTTTTCTCCACCCTAGCGACCCGCTTCTTCTCTTCTTTTGTCGGCATCTTTTCGCATTAAAAATGATTAAGTCAGTGTTTGTGTTGCAATTACTTAGTACGTTTTCCTTAATTTTTCGCTTAAGCTGGTACTTAAGTCTTCAATCTGCCTCAAGAATGATTTAAGATATGAAGAGGTAGGTGAAGTGACGGTGAAGGTGGTAGGGGTGAGAACGGCGCCCGTATGTATGTGCCGCACGGCCGCCCTGCTGGCCACTGCCGAGAGTTGATTCTACAATAAAATTAAAATAAAAAGAGAAATAACCTTGGAGGTCAATCATCACCCCGAAAGTGGATAGTAGAAATCACGTAGTATGTGTACCAAATTTCAGGTCAATAGATCAAACGGTTTGCAAGCTACAGGTAATTTAAAATCCTGGGCAGACAAACGAACTGCCACAGTAGCGTATTATATATAAAGATAGTAGCTGCATGTGGTCTTCGGGGCAAAAAACAACCTTAAGACTCCCTAGCAATTTTACTATATTCATAAACTTGGAGAGGTGTCCGCTAACTCTGTCCAGTGGAGAGGACGTGGACCCACCTGTGCTTGCTGCCCCACTGCCTTTCATAAGAAGACACTGGCGATATCATGTCCTAGCCGTATCACTGGCATATGAGTCCTATTAATCTTTTTCCTGAGAAAATACCTCCAAATAGACAACGTTTTTAGTGAAAACTTCAAGCCTTGTCCTCCATTGCTGAGGTGTTTCACTTGCACGTTGTTGAGCCACAGCGTTTGCTTCATTTCCGAGTTGTTTCTCTTCATCTGTGTCATTAGCACAACATCGTTATTGCTCAGTGGTGTTTGTTGCACCACGCTCGTGCAAGCGTCAAAAATAATGTGAAAGTACATGCATGTGCCATCTAGTGGCTGTGGTTTAGTATGAGTAGAGCAGACTGCTCCATACACACACAGGACTTTATATATGTCTAGTATATACATATACTAGGGGGCTCTGCCCCCTGTTTGCTTCGCTCACCAACCCCTGTGCGGGCGCTATGTGCTAGCCACTTCACGGCTCTGCCACAAGCGTATGGGGAAGCGGATGTACAATTTAAAAAGATTGCTATTTTCATGGGAATTGTTACATATGCATAATATCTAACTATTTTACATTACAGCAAGTAATTAACCATAGTAAAAAACAGTAAAATATAATAAATTGAAAGAAAATTATGTTTCATGTTGCGTTAGAGGTATTTGTTGCTTTATACGTTTTCTTTCTGTTTGGCTTTGAAATTAACACGCAAAATACTTTTTAAACTTACACTTTTACTGTAAAATTTCATTAAAAACTATATTTGGAATTAAATTTTCGTCAATATTGCTTTCAATTTTGATTCCGTGTTTGGAGTTACATCGTGACAACGCAACGCATGACTGCCCGTGAGTAAATATCATTTATTTCTCTGTAATAATTAAAATTACTTTTTCAAATGTTTGTTCCTGTGATTTGTTAATTGTCATAGCAAAAGCTGTTCTAATGGGAAACTGTAAGCATTTTAATACGAATGGCATATCAAGATCTTCTTTAGTGTCTAATGTTATCCACAGAAGATGTACTACATTACCTTTCTTGTCACCTGTTAAAATTTTACATGTCAGAATTGTTCGACCAATTTTTAATGCAGCTAATCTTGTCCTATTGCATAGCCCATCACTCATACATAAATTACTCAATAACATTACGATACATCCTTCTTTCAACAGTAATTCAGCTGGCGGAAGACCGGACGGTGTTAAAAGTTGTAGATATTCTACTGGATATTGTAAATTGATGTTTTCATCTTCCGCACAATCAACACCAACTGTTTCAGCATAGTCTATTGTTACCCATTTAACCAATTTGCAGTGTAACCGATCGACAATTTTCACGTTAATTCGTTTGACTTCATTGTTTCTCAGTGCTAGGATTGCCCGTGTATTCATTTCTTGTTTTGATAGCCGTTCAGGATGAAATTCTTCATTAAGATTTTGACATAATAAGTCTTCTTTTATGGGAAACTTAAAGTGAGGAAAACGTAAAAATGTATAACAGCTGAGAGCACAGGAACTGTGTCTGACAAAAGCTTTCACACGAATGAGACATGAGAGAATCTTGGGCATGGGCCGTTAACCATAAATGGTAATAGTCTTGTCTCGTCTCAAGATTTATATATTGTAAAAGATTCAGGAGGAGACAACATAAAGGTTTGGGGTTTTCCGGCCCCGTATATTGTTGACGCTCCACAATATATAAAAAAAAAAAACGGTCAAAATATACAAACAAAAACAGTTCACACACGCGACGCCAAACATGGCGTCGGCAGCCATTTTATTAGGGAGGAGCCGGAAATGGAGGAATGCTGGGAAGGAGCCGTGAGGGATGATGGGAGTGATGACGTCATAGCAAGATGGCGGAGGAAGGGCGGAAGTACCGTACTGCGGTCAAAGTTGGCTTAGGGCGGTGGAGCGTCTTTTTTCCTGAAAGAAACAAGAGGGAGAAAGTTAGTACCCCGCCATTCCCTGCCGACGAATACCTTTTCAGGTGTGTTCAGATCCGTCCGCGGTCTCCTACTCGCGCGTGCGTGACAATATATATATATATATATTTAGAGAGAGAGAGAGGTCATAAATTTCACATTTACATAATACAGTTAAATTCATACTAATGTGCTAATTAACAAACAACACATTGCCACCTTCCTGAGTTTTACCTTAAAACTTTAGTTGTTCTTACTTGTTCTTACTGGTTCTTTCTGTCATTACAACCTTGTTTGGGATTAAGAGAGAGAACAATTTAAACTGCCAGAAAGTAATTTCATTACTTGATTCTGTTAAATACAAATGTGTAAATTAATTTTATGTTATCCTTCATAGGAGGAAACCTGCATAGATCTGCAAAGTGTTAGTTATTAATTTACTATATTACATTTAACACTAATATTTGTTACTGTGTTTTTTGTAACTGAAGGGATAGATGTGACCCCTTGGATGGTTTAATAAAAAAAGTATCTTCAGAAAATGAAAGAATGAGTCAAACAAAACACCTTCATCTTTCTCACATTTACAGTCCTTTGTACTTTTAGTTGACAGAGCTGAGCAGAAGGCGAATGATTTTTCTTCACCTTTTTCCTTGGAGAATTCCTTTCTGTTCTTTAGGTATAACTTTGTACTCACCTGGGGAGAACTAAAACAGGCAATGTCTGCCTAAGGCCAGAAGCTGTCTTGGGGGGGCAATGCAGCAGCTCAGTTTCTCATGTTTTTAGCTAAAGAGACTATGGTGCCCACTGAGTCTCTAGGTTTGCTTTTGAGAGCTCACTTATTTATAACATGCTGTGCTCACACTCTTCATGCACATTCTAGCATGGTTTGGGATCCTTCTGCTGGGTTTCATGGTTTAATTTTTTTCCTAAGTTCATTTAAGTGTTGGCATTACTGACGTATCATTCAGTTTTAAGTTTACTGGTGTATGAAGTGTGGTCATTTTATCTGTACATCATATGCCATAACATTACATCTTGCATTTATAAGCCTTTGTGAAATGGTGCTTGACCTAACATTTGACCACCCAGGTGCTACATTATTCTTCCTAGTCCCCTTTTGTGATTCCTTTTGTACCAATCAAATAGCTTGGTGTTGATCAACTAAATTGTTTTTCAGATTCTCAAGAGTGCTGTAACGCATGGCAGGAATGTTGGCAAGAATGTGTAGAGGCCTGGGAGACTTCTTTGGGGGGACGACAATAGTTTTAATCTTAAAGTGTTATTTTTCGATAATTTGAAGTTACAGTGAAAGCTAAAATGAACTCCAAAGATCAACTTTTGTGGATGCTGTCAAATTATATGAAGCTTGTTTGAAGACTGCACACAGTTTAATGTGAGGATGGCTCTTTGAGAGTCTAACTGGTCTGTCTTGAGATGATTTAAATTCTACCACTTAAGGTACATTTGAGTGAGGTAACAGAGGTCTGTTTCAGTGGCCCAGTAATTATAGCTGCAAGGGATAGGATCTGGGTCTTAATCCTGTTCTGGTCACTGAATGTGTGTCTACACACTTTCCCAGTTTTCTTGTAGACATGGAGGCTATTTGGTGGTGTGGTATATGTGTTAGCGACCATATCCTGCAATGGCTTGGCACCTCAATGAAGAGCTTTTTGCCTGATGCTGCTGCATGGAATGAGGCTTGTTGTAACCCTGCAGTAGGCTGCAGTAGTGGAAGGAGTCCATTTGTCATCAATAAATCACATATGTCAGTCATTTTGAAATCTATCCTCAGCACACTGATGATATGAAGTCACTCGTGATAAGCCATTGGTGCTGCCTGTGTATCATTGACATTTTTCCTCTTACTACATAATGAACATTATTTTCTAATGCTTAATATGGTTCTCATAAGACTGGCAAGAATAATGCTGTAAGCCAGTTGGAGTTCATTAGCAGAAAGACCACTGGGAAGAGAATTTCAGAACTAATGGAGGCCTTTCAATACATTAGCTGGAGAGGGAAGATGGTTCAGATAATAGTGGAAGAGGTCTTAAATGTATCCGAGGTGGGCAATGCATCATTATAAAAGGAATGCTATTGTGTAAATCATGGCATAGGCAGTGACACTGGCATCTGGTTCTTATGCTGAGGGAGCAAAGAGTGGCAGGGGGCCACCGCTTATGGTAAATATTACTTCCAAATGTTCTTTGACTGACTCATTTTTCCTTTAGTAGTAATATTACTGGAAATAGTAGCATGGTAGGCCACTCCTGGAAAGTACCTGGGGAATCAAAGCATGTATCAATCCATCCATTATGAAACCCATTTAAATGAGTTCCAGAGTCTTGTACGCCAAGGTAGATAACATTACATAACACTGGATTCAGGGTGGTGGGAAACTATTCTGGCAGTACTGGGTATAAGGCAGAAAGGAGCCCCAAATGAGGTGCCATTCAGTCATAGGACCCTCCCAGACACACAAGCAGCACAGGCAATTAGGAAGCATTGGGCAGCCTAACCTGCACGGGTGAAACACTGGAAACACCTCAAAGAAAACCCATGCAAATATGGGGAGACACAAACAATATAAGGATGTAATAAATCTCAACAGAAGTGTTGGACATGACTCTTTTACTGGTGTCAGTCCTGGATTTGAATTCCTAAACAGGAGTTGTGAAGATCTATTTAAACTCCATTTGAACTGTGTTTGGAATTTGGCATGAGTGATCAGAATAAAAGATAACTAATATCTCTTTATGAAGACCTTATATTCTCATCTTTCTGTGCACAAACTGTAACACACACGTCATGAATAAGTTGCTTATTTAAACATTTCGGGTGTCTTTCTTTTGAAAAGTTTCTCCGTACATCATCTGGTGCAAAATACAAAACTTTTTTAAAAAAATGAAATCAATCGTGTTCAGAACAGATCTCTCTTTTGTTTAACTGTGCAAGACTGTAGTTGTCAGCCACAGCTGGCAGAGTTTCCTTACTGGGAATATAGCAAATGATCACATCTGATCACAGCAATCAGCAGTATGGAATGAAGACATTGAAAGGCAACAGAAGAATAAACTAAAAACAGATTTGCCTCTAAGACAAAGTAACTGAAACAAGTTTATGATTAATATCAAATTGTCAAACTGCTTTTCTGTAGTTAAGGGCCAATTTAGAGTCACCAGTTGACTGAAAGGGAAGAGGAAGGAAAAGTGGATCACATGGAGGAAAGTCTACAGAGGTGCACAGGGAGATGGTACACGCTTCACATAAACAACGAGCAGGTATAGGATTTGAAACTGGAACACTGGTTTGGTAAAGCAGCAGCCCAAGGCAGACAGTGAAGTCATACGCAAATGGTCTGTTTGCTTACAGGACAGGGGAGTCTTCAAAAAGTTTGCACTCCTTTTTCATGTGGTAATGTAGCTCGCTCAGACGAGTCTAATGCCAGTGTCCCACTACACAACTTTTATGATCATTTTCAGTTGTATCTTTCATTTACATAATCTTATCCATCCAAAGTTTACTACGATAATGTGAATGAAGGCTACTACTGAATATCACTGACAAAGCCGTGTAGGATCTCAGAATCCCCAGTTAATCCAACCCATGTGCCTTTGGGATATGAAGGAGAAGACTACACAGACCCAACTCAGTTTAGTGTGTGAGGGCTGTGTCTTATGATTTTGACTCTGTTTTCATTATTTCCAGTTGTTTCTTAGCCTCAAAAATCATTAAGATATTGTTTTGGTTGTGTTTGGATTTTCTGAGATCAACCATTTCATTGGTTGCATGCATTTTTATTAACACTCCTTTTTTTTAAATACATTCTACCAAGATGCCATTTTGTTTATTTTATTTTTTTTATGGCCAGAGCCATCGTGTCCTTTGTGTTGTGTGGTTGCTAGATGACTCGGGAAGTGTCTGCAGATGAGTCTGCAGATTTTTTTTCAATAAACTATCAATTTTGATCTCCTGGTTTTGATGTTTTTTGTCTTTGAATTTGAATTTCATCTCTCATTTTGGTTTAGCTTACTATTTATCTTTCGGATTTGACTCTCTTGCTACGCTGTTTCTGATTTTTGCTCTGTTTAAATTGTATTTCTTTACTTTCTTAGCTTTCTTTCTGACTCCCCTTCACCTAATCCTTAATTAGAACCTCCTTAAGGCTGCTTCTTTCACTGCAGTCTTAATGAGAGAGAGAGCTGCTCTACACAACGGCAACTGTGGCAAAAACGGCCTCTAAGTAGAGCTAAGAGACAGTTTCAGAATGCAATTTACCCCCAGGCAGGGATGGACTTGATCATACAGTTAGTTAAACACGGTCGTGCACCAGTACTACAGACAATTCTGGAACTGGGGGCAAAGGTCGCATTCATGGTTGTTATAACTATCTCTTTGATTTGTAGTATTTTGCTTTCTTTTGTAAATGCCGTAATTTCCCCTTACCCCCTTGTTTGCTCTTTGTTCCCCTTTTATGTATTTTGCTCAGACCCTTTCCCTATAATTATGTTTTCAGAGCCCTTAGGTGAAACCTGAACAGGCCTGTATACCATTTGATTGTCTCAGTTCTTTGCTTATGCATTAGATATTTTGCTCATGTTGTGTTACCTGACAATTCCCTTTGTCTTTTGGGTATTGGAAGTTCTTGTTTTGTTTTTCTGATTTTAAATTCTGCTGTCCACTCTCATTAAAGTTGTTCCTCTCGAAAAATTGATTTTTAATTTGGTTCTTTAGAGTTACCTCTTTTGAGACAGGCTCCTGTTATTTTGTCCCTTTTATCTACTCTATATATACAGTATATATATATATATATATATATATATATATAAAATCCTAAGCTTAAAAGTGCAACGATTTTGTGTAATGATTTTATTTGACTTTTTATGTCACATTTTTTGTCACGCTTTAAATCGTGCTTATTTTAAAACCTACATATATATGTTTGGTATCATTCTTTTCAGAATTTATTGAACTTTAATGTGTTGTTAGATTTTCAGATTCTAATTCCATTTTTAAATTATACACTAAAAAATATCAAGAACTCACGCCCGGGGCTGGAAATAAAAGACAAAGAGTAGGACAGCTGCTGTACAGGCTTTTAAATGTTTGAAGTGCCGTGCGAGATGCAGATCATGTGACACGGCTCCAGCAGCAGAAGGAGTTGCATTGCGTCTTTGTGGACCTGAAGAAAGCATATGACAGGGTGCCTCGAGAGGAGCTGTGGTATTGTATGAGGAAGTCGGGAGTGGCAGAGAAGTATGTAAGAGTTGTACAGGATATGTACGAGGGAAGTGTGACTGTGGTGAGGTCTGCGGTAGGAGCGATAGATGCATTCAAGGTGCAGGTGGGATTACATCACACCATTACACCATGCAATGGTGATGGACAGGTTGACAGATGAGATTAGACAGAAGTCCCCGTGGACTATAATGTTTGCTGATGACATTGTGATCTGTAGCGATAGTAGTGAGCAGGTTGAGGAGACCCTGGAGAGGTGGAGATATGCTCTAGAGAGGAGAGGAAGGAAGGTCAGTAGGAACAAGACAGAATACATGTGTGTGAATGAGAGGGAGGTCAGTAGAATGGTGAGGATGCAAGGAGTAGAGCTAGTGGAGCTGGATGAATTTAAATACTTAAGATCAACAGTACAGAGTAATGGGGATTGTGGGAGAGAGGTGAAAAAGAGAGTGCAAGCAGGGTGGAATGGGTGGAGAAGAGTGTCAGGACTAATTTGTGACAGACGAATATCAGCAAGAGTGAAAGGGAAGGTCTACAGGACAGTAGTGAGACCGGTTATGTTATATGGGTTGGAGACAGTGGCACTGACCAGAAAGCAGGAGACAAAGGTGGCAGAGTTTAAGATGCTAAGATTTGCATTGGGGGTGACGAGGATGGACAGGATTAGAAGTGAGTACATTAGAGGGTCAGCTCAAGTTGGACGGTTGGGAGACAAAGTCAGAGAGACGAGATTGCGTTTGTTTGAACATGTGCAGAGGAGAGATGCTGAGTATATTGGGAGAAGGATGCTAAGGATAGAGCTGCCAGGAAAGAGGAAAAGAGGAAGGCCTAAGAGAAGGTTTATGGATGTGGTGAGAGAGGACATGTAGATGATGGGTGTAACAGAACAAGATGCAGAGGACAGAAAGATATGGAAGAAGATGATCCAATGTGGCAACCCCTAACGGGAGCAGCCAAGAGAAGAAGAAGAAGAAGACTCTTTGCTCATTGGCTACAGGCCAGTACATATGCTTTGTGCTGACAATATCTTCTTTGGTGGTTGAGGGTGTTTACTTCATCTGGAGGATATTTTGCAGAATTTATGCAACTGGGGATTAAGCAATGGAAGGCCTTTTCTCTTCAAAATTTGTCTTACTTTGGTTTATTCCCACATGGGTTGTCTTGTAACTCTCCATTGGTTTGAATGGATTAATAGATTGGTGCACAATCTGAAGTTGGTTCCTACCTTGCATTCAACACACTAGGGATACATTCTGATTTCTTTTGGTTGCATACTGGAATGAACAACTTCAGGAAATTAATGAATGCAGCATGGTGACACAATGGTTTACACTGTTGTTTTCGAGACTGGCCTCACTGGTCATTGTGCCTGTGTGGGTTTTTCTGTACTCCAGATCCCTCTGTGAATGTAAAACATAAGCAGATGTAAGCAGAGTTGGGGTCTCGGCTTGGAATGTTTAATTGCCATAGGGGAAAGGAAAAAACAGCAAAATGAAACAAAGAAAGAAAGGCTTGTGGTTTTTCAGGAAGAGGGTAGCCTGTCTTTAGGGAAGATGAGACTCTGATTGACAGCATTCTGCTCTTCATGAACTGCAGGTTGATTTGAATTCTGATATCTGTTGATGGAGGCTATTTTATAGAGGTGTAGACATTTAGGTCCGAGGTCTAAGGGTGGAAAAGGAAGGCATATTAGATTCTGTGCCACACCTCTTACCTTCCTTATTTGTCTTTTTAAAGCAACAGTATCTTAAGGCACCAACCAGACCCGAGTGTTTGACACACCCATCCTAAAGAGGTTCTGTTCGTTTGCTCCAAACAGGCCCAGGTTAGTCAATATACATGAGGGAGGCCCTGCACTGGATTGGCCTGGCACCCAGTGTGACTTGCTGCTTGTGACGAATGGCGTAAAAACTGGCCTAGCATTACAGCATGTTCAAAGAATGTAAGGAGGATTTTTTCCTTTTTGGATTTTCTGATTAGTTTCTAAAGCAACAGAACAACAAAGACACAATCTGTAGAACTAAACATCAATCAGATGGAACGTGCAACTGTCCCATTCCCAGTGGTTTCATTTAAGGGGGCAGTGTAGGAGAGATTATAGTGATTATTGTGATCAGGCTGCTCAGCTCACAGCCACCTATTAAGGATAGCTGCAGCAGGGGAAACTGACTGGGGTGCTCAGTGATTTTGAGCCTCCCCAATTGCTTTTCAGGGGGACATTTGTGGTACAAGGAGATGCTAAAAGCAGTAAATACAATATAAGGAAAAATGTACAGGGTTCACCCACTACAGGATGGTAAGTATCTACAAGATTATGAAAATTATTGGCAGAATGAAGTGTGATAAGCCATCTGCTACTTTACGGTGCAGCTTATTTTTGATCTATGGTGGGTGTTTGCTGCCTCATGCGCTGTCCTGTTGACTTTGCTCTTTGTTTCAATTTCTTAATCTCAATGTGTTCCCTTGCTGTTTTCAGAGTAAATGAGCTCGATGTGCTCTATATCTGAAGCCCCAATTGCACTAAGTGAAGTGTTGTTGATGAACAGCAGTCCACTTATGTTAAAGTTGTTCATTTCTTTTACAGATATCGCACCCACATCACACCTATTTACAAAATTGCTTACAAGACGGTGACTGAACTGGAATGGAGATGTTGCCCGGGTTATAAAGGTATCGACTGCTCAGAGAGCAAAGAAGCTCCACCAAGACCAGCAGTTCCTGGCCCACATTCATCCACAACATCAGAAGAAGACAAAGAAAGTAAGATGGAGTGTATTACTCTGTAAACATGGACAGCCTCCTAGGGATAGGGTGATGGGAAAAACCAAGATGACTGGAGGTTAAATGAATACTATTGTAATGTTTGGCACACTATGAGTTAACAATATTGCTGTATAGCAAGTAACACACAAGAACTCTGACAAATGAGAGGAGTTCATTCAGTCCATCAGGCTTGTTTGTTTAGCTGATAGCTAACCTGCTCCAATATATCATCCAGATACTTCATTAGGGTGGTTAATGTGTCTACTTCAACTCCACAGCTTGGTAGCTTGTTCCAGATTCCCGCAACAGTGTGAGTAAAGAAGTACTTCCTGGCTTCAGTCCTAATTGCATTTCCTCAAAACAATAGTTAGCACTCCTCACTCATGAAGCTGGCATTGTGGGATTGAATCCTGTGCCCAGTCATTGTCCATGTTTAGTTTGCATGTTCTTCCATTGTGTTTGTGGCTTTCCTTTCATATCCTTGAAGCATGCAGATTAGGTTCATAGACAACTTTAAATTAGAACTAGAGAGCTATGCACGTTATGGAGCGCTGCAATGGACTGGCTTCCTTTTCATGTTTTTTTTTTTTCTATATTGTCACATATACAGTTTGTGTAGACTCCAGATTTAAGAGAATTGTTTTCATGAGAACTACAATGGTGGTGCTTGTTTAGCTGTTTGGCAATGGCTAGGCATTGCTGAACCTTTGATTATCACTGTCAACAATATTTAGGAGGCAGATGCTGGTTGTAGTCTTAGTGCTCTCACTTGGAAGTTTTAAAAAATCAGATTCTTTGTTTTCCTGACTAACCCAAAGAATATGAACATTTATAAATGAGAAGCTGCACTGGTGCAGGCTCTCCCTGTGTCTTTGTGCCTCAGTTCTAGAGATAGAGCAACTGTTTCAAAGAAGACAGCATTCTTTTACTCACTGAATGCTGTATAGGGTTGTGGGACGGCCACAGTCTATCCCTGCAGTTCACCACAGGGTTCAACCAGCCTCACACTGCACCAGTTTAGACTTGCCAGTTAATCTAACTTGCACATCTTTGGGAATGAATACACAGTTCAATGTACAGTTGCAATATACAGTTGCAATAAAAAGAAAGTAAACCCTTTGGAATTACCTGGATTTCTGCATTAATTACAAATGAAATATGGTTTAATCTACATCTGTGCCACAATTACAGACAAACACAATCTGACCAAACTAATGACACACAAACAGTTGTACTTTTCATGTCTTTTTTGAGCACATTGAGTAATTATTCACAGTGCAGGCTGGAAAAAGTAAATGGAACCTTCATTTTAATAACTTGTAGGTCCTGCTTTAATTTCAACAACCAACACCAAATATTTCATGTAGCTGCTTATTAGACTTCCACAATTTTAAGGATGAATTTTGGACAATTCCTCCTTATAAATCTGTTTCAGTTAATCAATACTGGGTTCTCTTGATTGCACAACCCTGTTGAGGTCATGCCAAAACTTCTCAATTGGGTTAAGGTCAGGACTCGGACTTGGCAATTCCAAAGCACAACTCTTCTTCTTTTTCAGCCATTTGAGCTGGGGTGCTTTGGGTCATTGTCTTGTTGCATCTCCAAATCAGGCCTTGAGACAGCAAAGCAGGCCCCAACCCTGATGCTTCCTCCACCACTGTTGGGATGAGGTTTTGTTGTTGAAGTACAGTGAGGATCTTAGATGAAGATCAGAACATATTTTTTTAGTAATCCATGAAGAAATCCCGATAATTCCAAAGGGTGCACTTATTTGTCTTGCAGGTGTAAGTACCTGGTAGGTGAATGATTCAAACCAGGGATGACAGATCTGTGACTGAGCCCCCACCATGTTACCATGACACTCTTTTTCAAAGAAGAGCACAATATAAAAAATGAAATTGAGTTGATTTGAATTCATGAAAGAGCAGCATAGTCTTGAGTGGTGTTTTCTTCACTAATTAAGAGTCTTGGTGTTAAAGTCTTGGCCATTTGGCGTTTCCATGTTCTCCCTTTGTCCGTGTGAGTTTTCCTTGAGTTGTCTAACATTCTCTGTATTCCAAAAACATGTGTGTTTCTTTAATTGGAGAGCCTACATTGGGCTATTAAATAATAAATAATAATAATTCTTTGCATTTATATAGCGCTTTTCTCACTACTCAAAGCGCTCCGCAATTGCAGGTTAAGGGCCTTGCTCAAGGGCCCAACAGAGCAGAGTCCCTTTTGGCATTTATGGGATTCAAACCGGCAACCGTCCGATTGCCAGTGCAGATCCTTAGCCTCAGAGCCACCACTCCCCCATTAAAGAGGAACACTGATGAGAAAGGCTTTGATGAACTGGCAAGGAGACCCGGGTTCAATTCCTGGCTTCTTCACTCTCTGTGTGGATTTTTCACATTCTCCACATGTATGGGTTTTCTCTTCTGCTTCAGTTTCTTACTGCATTCCAAATGATACACGTATAAGGTGAATTTTGCACTTTATAACTGAATCTGCAAATATGACTGTGATGGACTTGGGCCTATCTGTGAGATATCCAACCATCATGTAAAGAGCTTATTTTCTAAATGTTGTTTCGTCATGAGGTTCGGTGCATTGGCGATTCTAAATTGTCTCTAGTGTGTGCTTGGTGTATGGGTGTGTGTGTGTGCCCTGCGGTGGGCTGGTGCCCTGCCCGCGGTTTGTTTCCTGCCTTGTGCCCTGTGTTGGCTGGGATTGGCTCCAGCAGACCCCCGTGACCCTGTAGTTAGGATATAGCGGGTTGGATAATGGATGGATGGATGTTTTGTCATGACGCTAACTAGGAGCTGTCTGTTAAGGCATTTTTAAGACTTTAGTGTCACATTTGTCCTACTGCTCCACTGGCCACAGTTATAAGTCACCCAGTATGATGCATTGTTAAAATGGAACTGTATTTAGTTATTTTATTAAAGAGAAATACAACTGGTACAAATGCCGGCACGTCATTATTGTGAAAAACTGCTTATCTTTTAAAAGAATAAAGTTCAAGGCAGGACCAGACCTAGACGATGTGTCATCCGATTGCACAGCATACTCACACTCACTCTTTCCCAGCCAGTGTAACCTTGCCAGTCAACTTAACAGTTCATTTTTAAGAGAGGAAACCCAAGTGCTAAGGGAAAAACTTAATGGAGAACCAAGTGCTATGAGCTGGTAGTGCTACTCATAATGTAACAATGCCACAATTAAACACATGATCCATCTATCCATTTATTCATTGTCCAAGCTCACCAAAATCTGAAGTTTATCCCAACAGCTCAGACTTAAGAGCAGGATGCCAGGTAATAGCAAGGCACAGTCACACTCATCTACAGCCACTAACACCAAGCTGGCTGGTTTAGAGTAGCCGGTGAGTCTATCGTGGGCTTCTCACAAAAGTAGGAGAAAACTGGAGTTTTCAGAGGAAACACACAGGGAATGGGCAAACTAAATACAGATGGCTACAGGGTTTAGGATTTGAACACCGGACTCTGGAGTTCTTAGGAAGAAGCACTAACTACTGCACCTCAATGTTGCCTTAGTCAGAAATCATCATCTCCAAAAATGGATACCACAGATGAAAGAAACCATAACCTGTAAAGAAAGTCAACCATTTTATCCGTGTCAACCTAATGAAAATAGAGATACTTTTCTGGCATCCTTGCCTGGTACAAAAGTGCCAAAACAGCTTCTGTATCAAAATATTAGGTACATTAATAATACAAAAACCATATAAAGATATATAAAGAGCAGAAGAAAATAATCTATCAAATCAAAAAACCCTGGCTGCCACCCTGGACCTAGATGCACATGTTCTGGACCCTGTCTATCAAATAGGTTGACTTGTCCACCTGTCTATCATCCAAACATTTTGTGATACTTTCATAGATGCCATCTCCCATTTACATCCAAACATCTGACTACCCTGCAAGTTCAGCTTTTGCATCCTACTCATTTGACAACTTAAAGCTGAAATGGTTAATGGTGGCAAGGGCTTTATATTCCAGTCTGGGAGTAATTCTGGGGCAATCTTCAGAACAGGTAAAAGGCAGAAAGGACCCGTGGCATAGCCTCCTTGCAGCCCCACATCTCCCTGTTCTCACATACACATCTAAAGGACCATGCACTCTTGGTGGCCTGACCTCTCCTGTATCCCATACCAACTATACCACATAACCACTTTCTACTAACTCCTGCCTTTTTGGGGACATTTTCTCAGCCCACTCCTGGTCCCCGTATCCACCTTCTCGAAAGAAGTCTAAGCTGACATCTTCTGAATTACCTGACCCCAACTTCCTATAACAACAACAACATTTATTTATATAGCACATTTTCATACAAAAAAAAATATAGCTCAAAGTGTTTTACAAAATGAAGAAATAGAAAAATAGAAGACACAATAAAAAATAAAAATAAGTCAACATTCATTAACATAGAATAAGTAAGGTCCAATGGCCAGGGTGGACAGAAAAAAAAAAAAAAAACTCCAGACGGCTGGAGAAAAAAAAATAAAATCTGCAGGGATTCCAGACCAAGAGACCACCCAGTCCCCTCTGGAGAAGCATTGCATGCTTGCTCCCAGAGTTGCTCCCACCTAGTGCCCTGCAATAGTATCCTTCTTATGCACAGAGCCTACTGCCCTGTCTGTTGTCTACCAGCACTGGTGTACTTTCCCATGACCATTGTAGATACTTCTCCCAGATGGGTTTGGCTATGTCTCCATTCCATTCTGCCTTTTTATGCCACTTTCTTTGTGACACCACCCTGGCAGATCAGGATCCCATTACAATAGTTTAAAAATGATGAGACTGCATGTTCTGTCAATATGATGGGAAATTAATTTTTGTAGTTTCCCAGAATGGATTATTTCTTCATTGAATTTTCTTTTCTCCTTTCATTAATTTCTGGCAAAAGGCGTACATGAACAAACTGGTGCCAATGATCCATCCATCTATTTTTCAACCATCTTATCCAGTTCAGGATCTCAGGAAGCCAGTGCCTATCCTGGCAGCACTGACCACAATAAGAAAGACGCCTGACAGGGTACACTCAATGTGCCGAAAAAACTTAAATGATGTATGTTTCAGTGATTACATTTGTGTCTTTCTAAATCAAAATTTATATTTTAAAAACAGAATTAATAATGGCACACCCTAATCCACCCATATTACGTTTTGCATCTGGACAGATCTTCTTAACGCCCGTGTTGTGGCCTTGATGACTTTGAAGGCTTGGTCAGGTCTCACTGTGTTTACCACCAGACTGCTTACCAGTTTACTCCCAATTACTGAAGAGCATAACATCATTCCCTTGCCTCACCCTTAGTGGCACGTTTTTCCCAAGCTGCACATCTACCTCCTCCCTTTCTCAGTGTGCCAAACACTGTGGCCTGCTGTGCTTTATTTTAGAGCATCACTGGCATAAAGGACATGCCAATTCACTCAAGCCTCCATCCTTCCATCTTCTTCATTGAATATTCTTCTAACACAGTCGTTATTAATTTTTCACAGAATGCATTTCTGTGAAAAGTAAAACATGCAGTACACTTGTCAGAATCTGTCATGCTTCAGATTGAAAGAATGAAGACATTTCATTAAGCAGTATCAAAAATTGGCTTCTAATTAATAAACTGTTGAGAATAAAGACTAGCTGCCATAGTTGGTCCTCAGGGCCAAGATTAAGAAATGCTGGTAGTGACTTCAGCAGGACAAATAGCAGTAGAATTTGTATATTCTTGTTTTATTTATTTATTTATTTATTTATTTATTTATTTATTTATTTATTTTACAGAGCCCACTTTAAATGTTGAACCCCAGAGCAATCAAGGAGAAAAAATCCGCGTCCTTGAGGAAGAGGTTCACCGTTTAACACAGACAGTGCTGGACCTGCAGTCTGCCATGACAGGAATTAATGATAACCTAAGAGTAAACATTCAAGAAGATACCAGTAAAATGTTAGTAACACTACTGAACAATTTGAGAGGTCCAGACAGTGCATTGGGTGGAGGAACAGAAAGCATTAACGTCCAAGGTTTTGGATACGGCAAGGAAAGAGAAGAACTCGATGAGATCCTGACTTCTTTAAATGATGTGAGGGACACCCTGAAGAGCAAAAGCGAAATGCTTGATGATCTAAATGGCAAGGTGAACGGCCATGAGGGTCAACTAAAACATCTGATGGAATCAGCTCAAGAAGTGCACGGAACCGTTTCATCCTTCGACATTTACAAAGCTTACATTGACAGCAAATTTGATGCACTGCGTGATGAAATGCTGGAAGGAATCGAGACAAAGATGGGTGATCTGAAGAATTCGTGCGAGTATAAAATTCTTTCTGTTCAACAGCAGTGTGAAGACCAGGAGAGCAGCTACAATGGGCTTGTGGAATTGTTAGATGTTAAGGAGGCAGATTTTAAAAAAGAAATAGACGATCTGAAGTCAGAGATGCAAACACTTCATGGGGCTCAGAAGGCAAACTGTTGTGCATCAGTGCTCCAACCTGGTGAAAACCTGAGTGACTTAAACAAAAAAATTGAAAGAGTAGCTGAAGCCAACCAAGCCCTCAATGCAAGAATGGACAATGAATTAGTGCGCTTTTCAACTCTCCACCTGGAGGACATTTTTGGTGAGCGGCTGGAAGATCTTGAGTCTAGAATTAACGTCACAGAAAAAAATGCGGAAGTGCACTGCATTTACATAGAAGATAAACTTGTCAAATACATTAAGGAAGAGGTTGATGATCTCAGGGACTTGCTTGACCAACGACTTAAAACTGCAGAAGAGCAGTACAATAACCTGCTGGTTGGAATAAACAACAGCACTGTCAGTGGGCTAGATATTGATATGGCTTTGACATTGCAGAATGAGATGATCTCAAGTAAAGACCTCATTAGCAGTGAGATGGAAAAGATACAGAGCAGGCTTAATGGACTGGAGACCCTCTGTATGCATGGGTGCAAGTCAAACGCGAAAGACGTGGAGAATGTCCTGAGAGGCTTCAATCAGAGTTTAAATGATCTGCAGTTGAGAAATGAAGCCAATGCTGCCATGATACAGACACTGGATGACACTGTCCAGAAGGACCTGGGTTTACTTCGACATAATACTCAGATGGCTCACAATATACAAACTGACCTTGTCTCCTTGCAAGGGGATGTCAGCATCTTGAGAGGTACCATTGAAGACTTAGGAGATGCTGTAATTCAATACAGGGAGGATCTATTGCTTATTAACTCTACCTGTGGCCTGAATGAACAGACCTGCATGGAGAAGTTTGATAAAAAACTGGAAATCTTAGACAATCGGTTGTCTGATGTACCGATAAATGAGAGTCAGATCAATGATCTGAAAGACAAGCTGAGCCAACTTAGCTCCCAAGTTACAGCAGAGCTCAGTCAGTGCAAAGAAAACACCCAAGGCATACAAAAGGAGATGTCAAACGTGGACAATAGGGTGTCTAATGTGGAGAATATGTGCACTAAACTGGATGGAATATCAGGAAGCTTGCAGCGCATCAAAGAAGGTCTCAACAAACATGTCACAAGTCTGTGGACCTGTGTGCACCAGATCAATGGCACTTTGAGATCCCACAACAAGGACATTTCAGGAATCAAGGATTCAGTCCTGAAGTTTCAAGCAGAGGTCTCTGGAATCGCTAACAACATTAAGGAGCTCATTGAAAGTCCAGGCGTTTCAGGTATGTCCAGCCTTTAATTGTGAGGCATTAAGTATGTATCTCACACATTCCGTCGTTTATGTGTTTGGGTTTTAGCTTGGTGGGTCAAGCTTAGATTTATGAAGGAAACAAATTCACCTCAAAACTGAAAGTTACACAGGGCTTCAGATCTTAGCATTGCATAATGCAACTGCCATTACTGGATTCCTGAAGGAGTGAAATTTAGGGGAATCCTTGAGTGCAGACCTTTTAAGCTCCTCGTTGCACATGAATGAAATGTGTAACATGTTGCAGAAGGAAGAATCTGCAATGAAACCAGATGCATTAGTGTCTTTATTGTTTTGACATTTGTAGCATTTTTAATGAAATTCATATACTGTACTTTTCAAACATTTCATACTGTGGTGGAATCAATTGCATTTCTTAGGATTAAGTTCCTTTTTATGATTTTTTTTTAAATATGTTTTTCAGTAGTGATTATGGTAATTAGACCTATGTTTTGGGGTTTTTTGAGCCACAGAGTTTGATTTTAACATGCAATATTGTTGATTCTGCTTTGTTTTGATGTTTAATAATAATGTTATTGTCCACCATTTTAGTTTTCATGCTTGGCACCATTTTGGAGTCGTAGTTGTTAGGACCAATGTGTTTGTTAGGGGTAGGCCCCATGAGGTTAACTGTTCAAACTGCTCCTTCAAACTCTTTTTTAGAAAAATGGAAGAAAACTGGAATATCTAGGTAAAGACAATGTGGACACAGCAGAAAATAGGTAGAATCCATTCAGACAAAAGTTTGGCTTGCTTCGTATTTCCTATAAAACCCCATCTTAACATCAATAGTTTATAACACTGTACTAATTTACAGTTGAAAAAAAGGAAAAATCTGAAGCTCACTCATTCTCCTGAGATACATTTTCAAAAGCATTTTATTTGATGGAGTAAAGTAGGGATACTTTTATCTTTTTAATGCATTGTTAATAAGTAGAATTAGAGTTAATAGAATTAAACAATGTTCCAAAACAAATAAAATAACTAAAAATAAAAAATAACCAAAAAGCGCCTGAGTTTTGAAACATTTATTTGTGAGCTTTGTGAAACAATTTCATGCAGAATTACACATTATTGTTTAGGGGGTGTTACTGTACCCAACACCCTAGCCATGACTGCACAGACACAAGTCCCTGGTTCAAACAGAAGGTTTATTAACTATAACACCTTACAAAAATGCTTTGACAATGTCATAAAGACAAGAATTCTTCTCCTTTTTTCTTTTTCCTTTCCATCTACTCCTCCTACAGGTGAGCGTTGTTCATTTTCCGCCCAACTCCAATTCGCCTGGATGAGGTTGAGCAACTTCATTTATCTTAGACCCAGGAGTACATCCGCTGCTAAACCATAGCCCTTTGGAAGCACTGCTGGGTAAAGAGGAAGATCCCAAAAGCAGGGATCACAAATCCCCAGAGCACCCTCTGCCAGCACCCCTTGGAACCCAAAAAGGCTGTCCCATGGAACTAAAGTTCAAAGCATGCCTTAGGGGTATCCATACTGGTCATACTGTCCAGGGGTGCTGCCATCTAACATGTTGGGGGAGCATGTAGCCCTGCCACGTTGTCTCCCCTTGTCCTTCCATCACACTGTCCTCCCAATTGGGTATTGTTCCTCGGTCTAACCTTGCTGACATGCTAACTTGGCCAGTTCTGCACTGGCATCTACTGACACCCTGGCTAAGGCAGGGAACACTTGGGACTTCAATTATGAATGTTCACATGTCCAAAAGTCAAGAGCTTTTATGAAACTTAATAGCATTTTTTTTTGTATAGACCAAGTGACTTATTGTATCCCATAAAAAAGAAATACAGTTGGCTAATTCCTCACTTTAATAAAAAGACATATGTGTGCGTTTGTCTGTCTGTGCTATGTCTCTGCTATCTAACAGATGGCACATCACAGACACGCTTCACTGCAAACATTTACGCTGATTGCATTCATCATGAAGTAACTGCAATACAGATGGAAGTCAGCTTCTCAATCTTAATAAACGAACAAGTGTCTGTTTGGGTGTGCGTCTATGTATATGTGTGTTCATCCGATTGCTATGTGTCTGTTTTGTGCCTTTGGGTATGAGATTCATAAAAGAAGTGCGAATGAGATGCATTGCATTTGTCATTCCAACAGATGGCATGACAAATGCAATGCAATTTTATTACTGCATGCATTAAAAAATACATTCCAACAGGTGGTGCATTGCAGATGTTAATGCTGAATATATCTTTGTTGATTACTTATATTTTAATCTTAGACTGGTAGGACAGCTCGTCTGTATATATGTATATATATGTATGTATATATATATATATATATATATATATATATATATATATAT
>JANRMT010062819.1:26740308-26761397 GCA_026402145.1 Polypterus bichir lapradei
TATATGTATATGTATATGTATATATATATGTATATGTATATGTATATATATATATATATGTATATGTATATATATATATATGTATATGTATATGTATATATATATATATGTATATATATATATGTATATATATATATATATATATATATATATATATATGTATATGTACCTGTATGTATAATATATATACAGGTATATATATATAAAAGTGATAACACGTCCAGTATTTATGCCCAGACATCATATTGTTCAATGTCCACAAAAGGGTGGCAATATCTAATGAAGAGAAGCACAAAGAAAGATGAATGTAGGGGCTAACATATCCAGTAAACAGAGGTTTAGGGTTAGGGTTAGGGTTAGGGAACAATGCAATTGAAACAGATGGATTTACCATTGTACCATTAACCCTATTTTAATAAATATGTATTTCACTATGTAAATATATAATATGACTGCTTATTCCCTAAAGCTGACAGCACAATACACAAGTTCTAGTTGGTGGGGATGTCAGACTTATTAACTGTAGTCTGGTCTAGTTGCCTTGAAGACATCAGATTACATGACTAAAAGCCATAGTGGATGACAAATTGTGAAGTAATGACTTTCCAGCACAGTTTAAAATTTTCCTAAGTATTGAAAGCTTGCCACATGCTGACAGACAATTAACTTGGTGCCTAACAGGACCAGCGACTGTACAAATGTCAGTTCTCTCTCTCACACAGACAAGCACAGCCCTATGACTTAAGACAAAATCAAGCATGTTCGATTTAGTTGTGGCGATTTGTCACAAATAGACCTTCTGATTCCAAATGCAACTGGTGTATGGTCTGGAAGGCCTTTTATAAATGCTTTTAGTGTCTCTTAGTGTGTTCCCACAAAAATCTCAGATGACATTTTTTTTCCTATAAGATTTGTGAGTGAATAAATTTTATACGTTCCTCATCTTCTAGCAGTAATGAATTGAGTTGCCACTGGTGTGTTGTACCTGTACGTCATAATGATTCACGCTTTAGAGTAAAAGGAGCTTGTTTAGAGATTTTAAAACTTTATCCCATCTTTCACAGATTAGAAAACCTGATGAAAACCTGGTCCAAATATCTAAATTCCCTGTATTTTATATTAGAACATTCTAGACGAGAACAGGCCATTCAGCCCAACAAAGCTTGCCAGTCCTATCCACTTGTTTCCTCCAAGAAAACATCAAGTCGAGTTTTGAAAGTCCCTAACGTCTTACTGTCTACCACACTACTTGGTAGCTTATTCCAAGTGTCTTTCATTCTCTGTGTAAAGAAAAACTTCCTAATGTTTGTGCGAAATTTACCCTTAACAAGTTTCCAACTGTGTCCCCTTGTTCTTGATGAACTCATTTTAAAATACAAGTCTCGATCCATTGTACTAATTCCCTTCATAATTTTAAACACTTCAATCATGTCACCTCTTAATCTTCTTTTGCTTAAACTGTAAAGGCTCAGCTCTTTTAATCTTTCCTCATAATTCAACCCCTGTAGTCCTGGAATCAGCCTAGTCGCTCTTCTCTGGACCTTTTCTAGTGCTGCTATGTCCTTTTTGTAGCCTGGAGATGACAATAATATCATATTTACAGGACTCAAATGAAGGAAGTGTGCTGTTATCAGTAAATAGCAATTCATTTGAAAAAAAAATGAAATGCATGTGGGAGGAAAAAAATGTTTGCCTCACATAGGTTGTAAAAATTTCCATACTTCAAGGAGGCTAATGGTCATTGATATATTCTGAGATGATATAGGGGTTTGAGTTGTGAAAGACCAATCTAGAACCTGAATCATTGCATAGTTCTGTGAGAATTCATATTTGGAACTGATGGAATTGTCTTTGCCGTGAATTCTTTATAGAGTTAGTTCAGATTCAAATAGATTCCCCACCACTGGGATATACCACCTTCAGGGTTCAAGGCTATGATTGGAATTGCTTCATGAATTCAAATTCTTCTCTCATCTTCATATGGTAGTTGACCAACCTAGTTTCTCTTCAGTCGAGACTGATCTTTATTCCAAGTGGATTTCCTGCAATCATAATGTCTCTGTCCTCAGAAAGGAAAGATGTGAAGGTACTTTTTTAGATCATTGACATTCTGTCTTTCAAAGCTGATTAAATGACCAAGATAAGCCAGTTCTGGTAATTTAGGAGTCAGTTTGCCCTTTTTAAGTTGGGCTTCCTTCAAATTATTACTTTAGCCACCCATAACATTTTTGTCTTTGTCTGGGCTTTGCTACAAATAAATCAGCCCATAAAAACTCAGAACAGCAAAGTGACTATATAGCATGAGAGAAAAATACACCAAGTGTGTAATGTGTAGGCTGGCCATACTGTTTGATTTGACAGGGCCTGTACTGTGGTCTGCGTCAATGTCCTTCCCTTCATACTCATGTGACCAGTCCTGACATGTCACTGGCTTTGGCTTGAATTTGCCTTTTTTTTCTGTTCTTTTTTTGTACATTGTGTGCTCTGTTCTATTCATATGCTACACCCACATATTTAAAGTACAAGATATTTCAAGAAATGGAAATAGTCCAAAAAACAGAAATGTCCATCTTTGATACTGCTTGGAATTCCTTCTGGGGGAAGCATAGCTACCATTTCCAGGATCAGGAAAGGATTGGAGAACTGCTGGGGTCATGTTGTCAGAACTGCTCCAGTGGTCCCAAGAGTCCCTGCAATACTGGACTTCAATTGTGTGTTAAAGGGCCAGGCAATAACTTGGACTTGTGTCTATCATAATGGGGAGCTGTGGACAATACAGTACATGTATCAATAAGTCTCCCTGCATGGAGAACTTCAGGCATATTTGCCATCATCTTCCAGTGCCTCAGACAGATATCGGTTCTCCAGGGCTCAATACAAAATCTTGAGAATAATGCCCCCTCTCAATGGTGGCTGGTTGTTATTTGGAATGATAAAATTGACTTTTTTACTGCCATGATCGGAGAATAGGGCAGTTTTTTTAATGAGAATGAACTGAAAGATAAAACATTAGTCACAAGCCTAACCAGATTTGTTAACCACAGTTTGTGTGATCTGTCATAAGCCTAATAGAAACCCCTAAAATGAAACTCAAACAATTCAAAGCAGTAGGTATATTGCAAGTAAAATGCTAAGCAAGCATACGCTCACCAAAGACTGAAGTTTCTCTCGGCTAACTCAGATAACTAAGAACTATCAAGCTTTGACCTTCATATCGATTCAACTATGACATCATGCGACTTACGCAAATGGATACACAGACAATGGGGTCACTCCATCACAGCAGTGGAGCCTCAAAATTACTGCATCCTTGAAAAGGCAAAATGGTACCAGGGAAGAAACAAAATATTTCAACACCTCCAAATAATTGATTTAGTAAAAAACAATTGTAAAAGTCAAGTTGTGCATACCTCAAAGCCCTAAATGGGTAGAAAATAGTCCAGAAAAATTGTCATTAAGTTGAGCCTTCACCAAGACAAAAAGGGATGTGAGACCTCCAAAAACAAGCAAGGGAACAGACCAGAATCCTAACTGGTCCTAACATGAATTCAGCCGGGCCCCTAATTCTCAGAGGCGAGTCTAAGGACATGGTGGGCCCTACACAAAACAAACTACATAGGGTCATCCAACTCACCTTCTTCTGTGACTCTATGTGTAAAAGTTATTTCCATTATTATAGCAAAGTCTAAATTAATAAGATGAACAGGGAAAATGTAATAAACTCATTGTTTTTTGTCAAAAGCAGATTACATATATAAAGCACTGCAATAAAAATATTTGTATAGAAAACAGAAAAGCACTCATCGTATAATAAAGCAAAATTTGAAAAAATTTAAATGGAAAAAATAAAATGCAAATCAATGAAAGGTGCACATGATAATAAAAATAAATACAAATTTCTCATTGTAGTATTTAACAAAATAAATTAAAAAGTGCACATAATAGAAGTTTTAAAAACAAAAACAATAGTTCATAAAGGTATTGCAAAATTGCTGTTTGTGGGCTTTGGCCATAGCAGATGCAGGCAGTATCTCCTGCAGGTCCACAGGCCCTCATACACTGCACTCTAACTTGGACTAAAAGCCTCTCCTGGCACATGGTGAATCACAAGTAAGATTTAATCAGCTTTAAAGATGAAAAACTTCTCTCACCCAAGGCAACAATGATAGGAGGTGTCAAGATTGCAGAGGGACTGAATTCTGAGTTCTTAACCCCCCGTTTTACTGTTGCCCACTCACCCTGTGGCTGAATTGGTGCTGCTAATTTTGGCCGAGCACTGACTACAGTGGGGCTGGGAGAGAGTGACTGAGGCTGAGTCAGAAATGGCTGGGTTGTCTAAACAAAACAAGTCAATCCAGTTTTTTCTTCCAGACATGTAAATCTACATAATTTATTAAATCAGTTGTGATTACATTTAATGTTATTAAAAAAATAATTTTCATCATATTCACAACAGCGATTGGGGCCCCTCTTAGGGAGGTTTCTGATTGTGTCATTATAATGTATTGATGACATGCTATGCTTCAAGGAAGGTTCCTGCCTATTTGTCATTGCAATTACTACGTATGTAAATGGGGTCCCCTAGGAAATCAATTAGAAATATACAACAATACATCAAAAGAAACAAAAGAGGATGGATGACCATAAACCTTTGACTTGTATAAAATGTACAAACAGGATATATTTATATCTCAACGACTTATTTAATTAAAATAGAAAAGTACAAAGTCAAGCTCAAAAGAGCTAAAGGAGACATATGGGCCCTAAGCAAACACGTTCTCAAAATGGAACATAATAAAAAAAAATCCTTAAGAAAGATCAGGAATAATCAGAAAACTACAAACCTAAATCACAGTTAAGAATAATACTAATCAACCTCACATAAGATGAATGATATCCTGCTTCTGAGCCTTCACTGCATTTAGCAGAGTGAGGACTCAAGGTCATTGATGTCAGGGTGGTTCCGCCTACAAAGGACTGGAAACAGCAAAACATTTAAAGAGACAGAACAATTTTAAAATTACAAATAAAACAAATAGAAATAAAATCAAGACATGATATTTTGTTTTTATTGTTCAACAATAGCAGCAGCAAAGCATAAAATACACATAAATTCAAGCTGATATATAAGAAAAATATAGGGAAACTATTTAAAACCAAAACAAATTATAACACCAGCTAAACATCTAACAGCCTGTCTTGTGGTATGGTGGTATCGCAGTTTCCGTCCCTGTTGGGCCCTTATTTTTCATTCAGAACATGGACGATAAATGTACTGCCACTGAGATGTATTTATGAAGAAAGCTGGTCTTCTCCATAGAACAGATTAGGTGTTTATATTCACCTAATTACCTAGTTAATGTTACCCATATTTGTGGTGCAGTGGTTAGCATGACTGTTTCACAGCTCCTGGTTGCAGCTTAAAAGAATCCACAGATACCCATGGCTGCCAACTTGGGTAACCTATTTAGTTAAAATTGAAGTGTTTTGTAGAAAAGACAAATAATTAAAAGAAATAAAGCAAATCCTTGAATTTTTTTTTTTAATTTTATTAATTTTATTGCAATCATTCCATACAAATCAATCAATTTTTACAAAAAGTAGGGTTGAGAACAAGTCGACCCCCATCCCTGAGAGAAAGAGAGAAAGGCCAATGGAGTAAAATTTAAGGCTTGTAAACATACCTAAATTGATAAGTTTGATAAGCCAAATGAGATGAATGGAGAAGAAAAAGAAATACAGAAATAATTGCTTCCTCTGTGCTTTAAGAGCTTATTCTAAGATATTACTGATTAGATCCTGTCATGTTTTGAAAAAAATTTGTACAGATCCTCTAACTGAGTATTTGATTTTTTCCAACTTCAAATAGTATAAAACATCGGTTTCCCACTCATTTAAAAGAGGAGAGTTTGGATTCTTCCAGTTTAGCATAATAAGTCTGCGTGCCAAAAGTGTAGTGAATGCAATCACAGTTTGTTTGTCCTCCTCCACTTTAAACCCATCTGGAAGAACACCAAACACAGCTGTTAATGGGTTAGGAGGGATTGTGACCCCGAGGCTGTCTGAAAGGTAATTAAAAATTTTGGTCCAGAATGATGTTAATTTGGTGCAGGCCCAAAACATGTGACCCAGAGAGGCTGGGACTTGATTGCAGCATTCACAGGTTGGATCTTGTCCTGGAAACATTTTGGACGGTTTTAGACGAGACAGATGTGCTCAATATATAATTTCGAGTTGAATAATTGTATGCTTTGCGCATATGGAGCTCGAATGAATTCTCTGCATTGCTACCTTCCACTCCTTTTCTGATATGTTGAGTGAGAGATCTTTTTCCCAGTGTCCTCTTGGATCTTTGAAAGGGAGGGACTGTAAAATGATTTATATATTGCAGAGATGGTGTCTGAGTCCTTGAAATTGAGCAATTTTTTTTTCCAGCATGGATGAGGGTGCAAGATGAGGAAAATCGGGAAGGTTCTGTTTGACAAAGTTCCTAATTTGAAGATAGTGAAAGAAATGTGTAGCTGGAATGTTAAATTTGGAATGTAATTGTTCATAGGATGCAAAGACGTTGTCTATATAAAGATCTCTAAGCAAGTTAATCCCAAATTTTTTCCAGATATTAAAAACTGCATATGTTTGCGAAGGTTGAAAGAGATGTTTCTCTTGCAGAGGTGCCACAGATAGAAGCTTCTCCATCTTAAAATGCTTTCTACATTGGTTCCATATTCTAAGTGAGTGAAGCACAATTGGGTTATTAGTATATTGCTGATAACTTGTGTTTATTGGAGCACAGAGCAGGGAATATAAAGAAGTACTGCAGGATTTTATTTCTATTGCGGACCAAGTTTGTGTATGTTCATCTATTTGTGTCCAGGTTTTTATAGCTTGTATGTTTGCTGCCCAGTAATAAAACTGAAAGTTAGGTAGAGCCATGCCACCTTCTGCCTTAGGTCTTTGTAGGGTCGCTCTTTGGATACGTGGATGTTTTGAGTTCCAAATAAATGAGGTTATTGTTGAATCTAATTGCTTAAAAATGATTTATTAATGTATATTGGGATGTTTTGAAATAAAAAAAGGAGTTTAGGAAGAATATTCATCTTAACAGTGTTAATTCTTCCAGCTAGAGTGAGATGAAGGGCTGACCATCTATGCAAGTCTTGCTTAATTCTTTCCATGTAGACGGCGAATTTTTGTTGATAAAGAGCTTTATGTTTACTTGTGATGTTTACCCCTAGGTATTTAAACATCCTTGAATTTAAACATTCCAAAATTCAACTACTCATTTTAGCCATCATCAAACTAAATGATTTTTCTCATATTTTTCAGAGAATATCACAGCAAATCAGCATATCATTTTGTGCATTGTGGTAAGTTTTCTCTTAGCAAGACAGAAGGGTTGAGCTTTTGCATCTGGACGGGTTAACAGTCAGGTAGCTCTCAAAGGGAAGTACAAGGCATACAATGCCCACAAGAAAAGATGTGCAAATGGCAGAGAAGCATGTTTATATTTGGAGCCAGCACAGATGTCTTTTCGATGTTTGTCATACCACTGGAGCACATAGGCTGAAGCCATGGTGGAGACTGCCCACTTGTCCTGCACTTTGTTTGTTTATTTTCATGCAGTGCATCCATCTTATTCTTCTTTTCTACACATTGATCAACTGTTAGAATGAGGTAACCTCACAGTAATTTTTTGGCATATGATTTAGGACTATTGTGAATAGCCATGAGGGACTCAAGTAATCAGTTCCCCTCTGTGATTCCTAGTCATCTAATTTGACACTCTCAGACACAAAGAGATTCAGTCACTACACTGTTAATTTTGAGATGCTCTCAAGTCGTTTTGAGTCCTGTAGTGTCACATGGGCCTAAACAATTGTCTGTAATCGAAGGCTCATTATGTAGTAAGGCAAAAGCTGAAATATGAATTACGAGCGTGTGTCTGAAACCACTTTTTCATTTATAAAAATCTACACCACAAAAACCGATTTAAGATTACAGTTATTGTACACATTTTGCTTTTTTTGTTATACAGCGTGAGACAGAAAGGACAGACGTCTTTGAAATGGCTAGAACTCACCACTAGGTGGAGTGACAGATGTGCGGTAGGTGGGGTTAGGTTCGCAAAGTCTTAGCATTTTTTATTTTCTTTTTAGTTGAAGCCATGGAGCCGTGAACGATAGAACACTGCGTTTTTGCGTACGACTGTTTTGTCAAGAACAACCAATCTATTACCGCAGTTCAGTGTGAGTTTCGTTGCCATTTCAATATCCACAGAAATAAAGCTGTTCCCGCTCGTAACACTATCCTACGTTGGGTTAAAGCACTTCGTACACGAGGTACACTAATGAACAAAAGACCGCCGGGGGCTACACGAACGGCATGTATCCCTGAAAATGTGGAAAGCGTACGACTAGCCCTACTGCGCAGTCCAAGTCGATCTGCTCGGAAGCATTCTTCTGAACTTGGCCTCAGTAATTGTTCAGTAAGGCGTATTTTGCATTTAGACCTGCATTTCCATCCCTACAAATTGTCAAATGCTACTTCAATATGAACTCAAATCTTTCAATAAATTTCTTTGTAAGAAAAAATTAACAATTTTGTGATTTTGTAAAAAACTCACCCTGTACTTTATACAGTTTTTTTTAAGTCTTTTTCATTTCATATTTAGGTATTAAGGTCATCAGTTCTTAAATTATGAGTCACATGTTGTCTGAATTTGAGTCATTTGAGTCCCAATATAAGTCACTGGGAATGGTTGTATACAGTTAGTCAAGTGTCTTGTGATGGGCCACCATGGGACCCCCACGGGATGACTGTTAGTGGCGATTCTTGGTCTTGAAGACACAATAAAGGTAAAATAGTGTCACGAGAAAAAAGTTTACCAACCACTTATTTAGTTTAATCAGATTTTATATACACCCCATGTCCAATCAACCACAAGGTTTAGTCCACAAGAATCTTACTGCTACTCTGCTGGTACACAAAAAATCCATTTACAGTTGGAGAAAACAGTGAGTTGCTTTGTCATCTAGACTGAAGCTGTGACACAAAAAAAGCATGCTGTCGAAATTCCTAGAACACTCTAAAACTATACTGAAAAAAGAAGCTGTTATGGGCTTTTATTGCACAGACTGTCTACTTTACTTACTTTGTGCCTGCATAGTCAGAAATGTCTGACTGCCTGAAAATAACTAGCTCCTAAAGAGCAACAATTAAAACAATAATTCTGAAAAATAGACAATGATATGAATGAAACACATGAAAAAAAAAAACAAGCAACTGATGCACTCAAAAATAACTAGTGGCAAAATGCACCAAAAAAATAATGTCCAGCATTTGGGAAAAAATGCTTCACGAAGACAGTGTCTCTCTTTTTTTTTAAGGATCGGAAAACTGCATAAGAAAGATTTTGTTATTTTGTTTAGCTCTTTTATAAGTCAAATGATATCTGCCTTAACATCAAACACTGCACAACTGCTTTGAGGGGTATGCATGACAAATACTATGGAGATGTCATTATGATAACCATTTTTAGTGTCTCAGAAGACATGGCCAGAACAGAAATCCAGAACTGTTGTCAGAAAAGAAAGGTTTAAAACCCTTCAAATGGCTATTGAACCTAACAAACCCATGAAATGCGTGATTTTGCTCTTGTTCATAACCACTGTAAACTCTATAGTTAAGCCTACCTTTTTAAATTTTCAGTAAAGTGGCAGCGCCATCAGTTGTTGGATCTCACCTCATGATGTTCTACTTTTCTGCCCACTCATTTATTTGTGCCCTTCGGCTGGATGTTGCAGTTCAAGTAAGCCTGAAGGAGACAAGATTGCCTAATGGTATTATTCATGTCAAGCCTGGGAGAATGAGACAAAGAACAGAAGAAACGTTTTAAAAAGACAAAAAGATCAATACATAGTCCAGTAAAGAGCAGATTAAGGCAGTTTGTGAGGATTTGGCTAGGTGCAAGAGAAGAATTGAAAAACACTAATTGTGCTAAAATATTACCCAAAATTGACAGGATTAAACTCATTCTCAAAAAGTTAAATGCATATTCCAAGAGAATTGAGCAGCATGTGAAATGTTGTCTTTAATCGAGTATCAAGTCAGTGCTTAAATAAAGTGGTTATAAGGACTGAGGTGGCAGATAGGGGTGCAGCAGGAGGGCTACTGTACATTAAAAGTCAGGTTTGCTTATTAAAATATACTCAAGTCACCACAGGAGCTTTCTGCAATAAACATTGTCACGTAAAGAGACACCCAACTTCCGCTCAGCAAATTCCTTATGGTGTATTCTACATGAAAAGGAATCATTAGCGATACGAGGTAGCTAGTTTTCATCACAACAAATTAGTTACAGAGATTACAGGCAGTCCTGCAGTTCCTGCTCAATGGTATTCATGTCCATTTGATTATATAATATAATTCAAGCCACAAGATATCACTAGCCAGTGCACACGATTGAAATTATTTTTGCAATTTGGAGTGCTAAAATTTTCAAATGAGCCCATGTATCTTGAACTGATGAGGCTGAAACCTTGGTGACACCTCGCAGCAGTTTCAAACTATGAATTATTGCTTGTTTTCTTACAGAACACAGTGAAAGTGGCTTAGAGAAGCAATTAATTATTTCCTTTCAGTACCCACTGCTGCTTCCATTGAAATTCTCACCTGTAGAGTTATTGACCACATTAATGGAAGTGGTGATATCAAGCAGTGCAGCTGCTTTTTTATTTGTTCAGATTGAATGCTTTTGCAAATTTATTGGGGTCCTTTTGGGCTGCAGTCCAGAAATGCCTTTTTTTGCTGTCTAATGCTGCTACGTTTATTAGACTTGGTAGCAACAGGGAAATTCATTGTACAATTGTGCATAAATTGAAAGCAAGCCCTGTGAATTTACGGAGGTGACCTCCTTCTGCATGGGTCAATGTTCTGTAGACCTAAATGGTAAGACAATATTTAATGGGTTTTAAGTTCATAAATTAAAATGGAATCCTGGGGAGAAGGGCGGTCAGGGGTCATCGCGATTTTATGAATGGGCCGGAAAGAAAGCCCTGCATTATTAGACACAGTAGGGATGGCCAGCTGGACGACAGTAAAGTTTGGCAGGTAACAGATTGTATTAATCATGCCATGAGGTGCATTTGTGGGATTCCTCCCAATATCGTAAGGTTTATTGGTCTAAATTATGTTTGTTCAAAGTTACATCTAATGACCATCACCTAAGTAAGATTAAGTAAAAAAGTGAAAGGTATGTCCTCCTTCCATGCCCGTTTACACTTTCCTTGTATTGCAGCAAGGAGAAGGAAGGCTTGTGAGGGAGATCAAAATATATGCGTGCCAGCGTTCTGGGTTTAGTATAGGGTCACAGCCAGCTAGTGTCCTCACCACAGGTTCCAAACCTTAAAAAGTTCTGACTGTCTGGGCAACCCTCCTACCTATGAAGAAGGAGGGTGGCAGGAACAAGACATTGTGGCCAATAGCTGCACTGTAGTCATAATTAAACTGATTAATTTAATGACTAGAGAGCTGGCTAAACAGAGCCACGTTAATAAAATATACTTCAGAGCATGATGTGCTTCCTATAGAGCTATAAACTGCATGATCCATTCATCCGTCCATTTTCATTACTTATTACAATCAGAGTCACAAAGAGCCAGAGCGCGATGGGCGCACGGTGGGATTTCCACCATCCTACAAGTTAAATGCGATGTGCACATTTTTGGAGTTCTAAAATACATTTTAAGACCTCACATTACCGAATGTTGAACCTCACAAAGTTAACCTTTTACATGTAAATTCATTAAATTTAGAAACATAGCCATACTATGTTGTTAACTTATTATTTTTGAGGCAGCTCCTCTTATTTACATGTGGCTAATATATTGGGTCTGGAATCTCAGTCCCCGGGGTTGTGAGGCAGCAGTGCTAGCCACCGTGCCAACATTTCTTTGAAATACTAGATGGAAATAATTTTCACAAGACATAAACACAGAATCTTTTTTTCTATGGCTTAATGGCACAGGATGTGCTAATTAAAATCGAAAATTAATGTTTACATTTAACCACAGTGCCCATCTAAAGTTTTACAAAGAAGGCAAATTGAAAGCCAAGAAACAGACGCCCTGCTTCTGCTTGTTTGTGAGTACTTGATCATGACCAACAGGCCTTTGATCGTCCCACTTCAGATCATTCAGAAGTCCTGTGTGAGTCATCAGTGAGCTCTCAACAGAGTGTCCGAGTCCCAGCGTACAACTACTGGACTTTGAGCTTATTGTCCCGTATTTTATTTTTTATTTCCCTCTGTTTGTTTTTTCTACAGGCAGACATTCGGTATGTATATGTTTGAAGTTGTTTTTGTGCCTCTGGTTGTTATTAGCTGAGGCCTCCTTCTCCTCCTCCTTCCATCGTTGTGTGCAGATCCGACTGTGAAAGCTGATCTCTTTTTTGGCAGATGTGCTGCCTTATAAAGATGACTTCATGGCCACACGTTTCCCAAGAGGTCTTTCCTTTACAATACGCTTCTTATTTCTGTTGCATGAGGAAGCCACCCTTTCACCCTGACACATGTACAGAATCACTGGATAGTGGCTTAAAGCCGGGACAGCTGATTGAACCCAATAAGAGCTTGACTCCTGACATAATGGCCGAACAGTAGGAGGCCTGAATGTGGATCTCAATGACTTCTTTATTTAATCAGGGCTTAGACAGCACATGGGTCTCCTGACACCAGGGGTCTGGTTGCTGACTCTCTGTGTGTATTTGCTTCTCTCACATCCGTGTTAAGTTAATTGGCAACTCTAAAAATGGGCATGTGAATGCAGAATGATAGATTGGTGTCCAGTCCGGTGGTGGTTCCTGCCGTGTACCCAGTTCTGGCTCCTGTGATTTTGAAACAGATTAGATGGATTCAGAAAATGGTTATTCAAAAAGAATGTCTGTAATTTAAATGATTTTAATTCCGGTAGTTTTCATTTTACAAAAATGACCTTTTCCCAAGCGATAAGAATTCTGTATATGTTGACGTTAATCTGCAGCCAGCCCTCCAAGCAAGTCCTCCGATTTACAGGGAAAACTTCAGGGTTGGTGGTAGGACTGGCACTCCAGCCACGGTAAAAAACCTCACTCTGTTCCAGTGTGGTACGGAGGTGTCACTCGCTGCACTCGGGTCCCAATCCAGGGGGTTCGGCGTGTATTGGGTGCGGCAACGCAGTATCAATGCATGCTCCCAATCTCTCCTTCTTCCTATATAAAAATATAACTATATATTTTATATTGTAAAGTACAGTACAGGCCAAAAGTTTGGACACACCTCCTCATTCAATGTGTTTTCTTTATTTTGATGACTGAAGGCATCAAAACTATGAATGAACACATGTGGAGTTATGTACTTAACAAAAAAAGGTGAAATAACTGAAAACATGTTTTATATTCTAGTTTCGTCAAAATAGCCACCCTTTGCTCTGATTACTGCTTTGCACACTCTTGGCATTCTCTCGATGAGCTTCAACAGGTAGTCACCTGAAATGGTTTTCACTTCACAGGTGTGCCTTATCAGGGTTATTTAGTGGAATTTCTTGCTTTATCAATGGGGTTGGGACCAGCAGTTGTGTTGTGCAGAAGTCAGGTTAGTTGAACGATCATTTATTTTTCAACAGAACAATGACCCCAAACACACCTCTAGGCTGTGTAAGGGCTATTTGACCAAGAAGGAGAGTGATGGAGTGCCGTAAATGGTCATGAAAATTAAGAAAACACATTGAATGAGGAGGTGTGTCCAAACTTTTGGCCTGTACTGTAAATTAATTTGTGTTTCATTAAATGAAAGTAACAAATGCAGCAGAACTGTAAAATTTGCTCTATCTTTAAAAATAAAAATCAAAACTTTTCCCTCAGTTTAGGGTTGAACATCATTTTAGAATTGTGATTACCTCAAAGGACTCCCTCAGCTTGAGTCGCTGGAGCTAAATGTTCTCTTTTTATAGAGTTTGTCCGGACAACTGCAGGATCCTCTTTGCAGGTGTCCACTAAATAAATATACTGTAAATACATAAATAAATGTAAAGGCAGCACAACCGTCTATAGTTGAGATGCCACAACATCCACAGAGCAGCAGTTTCTTTTCACTTTAATGTGCAGTGCACATTCAGTTATTTATTAGCAATTCCCTATGTTTGTAAATTATACATAGAAAACTTTATTCATAAAATAAATGTAATTATTTACTTCATGATGTTTAAATATTTTCGGTTGCAATAGAAATCTGTCATTTTTCATCCTCTGATAGAAGTCTAGATCTCTAGTAATGGATCAAAATAACATCATATAGGTAAATCACTGAACTTGAAATAGTCAGAAATGGTACACCACATGCTTACATTTGAAATTTGTAATTTTTACCTTCTGATAGTGGCTCTTAGAGGGCTAGGACCACTGGTAAAGAATCAAATATCAAAAATAGTATATTCTTGATCAGCAATTTTGAAATATCATAAAACAACACTCCGCATGACTACATCACTGGTCCCCATTTTTTGAAGTTATGTGAAAAGGAAGATCTTTGACACCTCATATCCCATTACATTTACTTATATGGATGATGCCTTTATGATACAATTTGTTGCAATTCTTTTAGTTTTGTAATTGGAGCACAGGCAGGTCACGTGACTTACTCACGGTCACACAGTGTCAATAACAGGATTTGACCCCACAACCCCCGGGTTTGAAGTTCAAAGCCTTAACCACTACACCACACTACCTCAGCTTCAAGCCCTTCTGATCATTTTTGCTGGACACTTATTGGTTTAATCTTCATCATGAGGGCATAATTTCCTGCACAATATAGGAACCAAAAATGGACTAAAAATGTGTTTTTTTTTCATCTAGACCAGAGGTAGGCAAACTCAATCCTGGAGAGCCGCAGTGGTTGCAGGTTTTTGTTCCAACCCAGCTTCTTAATGAGAAGTCAATTATTGCTGATGAAGCACTTACTGCTCAAGTGACATTTTGATGCTTCATTTTAGTGGTCTCTCTTGTTAAGGTTCCCCACCCTTAATTGCTTATTTTAATCTTAAATAGCTGTATTCACTGTTTTAATGGCTTCTTATTAGCATTAAGATTCAAATGACAACAGAACCAGCAATTCTCCATCTAACTTGTTTCCAACAGGTGTATATGGAACCTTAACAAGAGAGACCACTAAAATGAAGCATCAAAATGTCACTTGAGCAGTAAGTGCTTCATCAGCAATAATTGATTTCTCATTAAGAAACTGGGTTGGAACAAAAACCTGCAGCCACTGCAGACCTCCAGGATCGACTTTACCTTCCTCTGATCTAGACAACCAAAAACTGGGGGGAACCCCAAAAAGCCCGACATCTTGCATAACTAGACATCAACACATGTTGAACGGTATATAGGGCTTTCTTGTACTGGTGAGTCATGGGACACCAGACAGAAAAAAACTGAAGTGATTACAAAGCATTCATAAGTAATTCTTATGAACACAATCATCCTGTATATATTTAGCATTCCTGATATCTGTGTCCATTTTAAACTTTGCTGATTTTTATTGAGGGTCGTTTGTTTTTTGTTCAGCATGTCAGAGACTTGCATGTATTTTTATCTATTTTCAGTCATTTTTTATTTTCAATTATTACTATTATTTCATTTTGTGTTTCTATTTGCTGATTTCATTTATTATGAGCAGTACCAGTTCATGATGTTTAACGTGGGTAACATCATGTAATCAAATCAAGCTGATTTAAAAAAGGTGAAACAAAAGTGCCACAAGTATTTGAACCAAAATGACAGAATGGCCTTATGCAATGTGAACTATTAAAATGGATAACTTTGCAGCTCTTTGCTATGACTGCATTTTGCACAGGTATCATTTGTTCTTATTTTTAATAAACCAATGAACAACATGGGATTGCATGTGTGTCTGACAATTCCCTGTAATACAGTATGTGTCTCCATCAGACACCATATTCTAAGGGTGACCGCTGGTCCACACCCTAGTTGTACATTCATAATCCACCATGGCTCTGGAATTTTACTTATTATTTCTGGTAAAAACTCATACTTGGAGTTAAGTCCCAGGTTATCACAGCGGATTCTGTGAGGCCTGTATCAGAAAATGATAATCGGGAACACCTGAGACGTGTACAGAGAAATAGATAGCATGTTCATATCTGAGATGTCAGAGCCACAATGAAGAAGTGAGAACAGAGGGTATCTAAAGTATAGCACCCTACATTGTGTATTTTGTTTAAAATTATTCAGAAGCAACAATAAAGTGTATATATGTGAAGCTATATGTCACTGTGGGCCCAGTGAGTGTCTATTTTTGATATCTAAATTATCACATTCTCTGTATTTCTGAATGATTTTGCCATTTTATTTCACCCCATGTCTTCTGCAAACGTCAGCTAAGACATTAGCCCTGTTCCACTTATTTTCTGCTTGATTATTTTGCTTAATGACCGAAGCTATAATTCAGTCCTTACTGACCATGACCACTGGCTCCCCCACTCCCACAATGAGCCTAGAACATATTTATCTTTCCTTTTTGACTCCATCATTTGTCTAAAAACCTGCCCTTATGCTGCTCCCTGGTAGTGATGAGCAAACCCCGCTGATTTCTCTTTGCCTCGAATTTGGAAAAAATTGCAGGAATGTTCGGTAAATTTGCCAAATTTGTCCACGGGGAAGGAGAAATTGAACTAGTTTTGAGTAGATTATAATGGTGCAGTGATCTTTTAATTGTCCCTGAGGATTATGGAATTGTCTTCCAATTATACTGGACTGATTATTATGGCCAAAAATGTGACCTGAGCTGTGAGGCACCACCATGCCTCCCTGAGATAAAATGAATAGAATTAAATATCAAAACCATAACATCTCTTGCAAGCAGTGGCAACTGTTGCAGAAAGCATTAATTCACTGAGGCTTGGTCCTGACAAATTCGATAGCAGGTATTCACCTCTATTGAACCGAAAAGTAGTTTATTTTCTTTTCTAAAACTTTGGCTCGTTCACTGCCACTGCTACCAAATAAGCACAACACACATGAATTCTTTACTCCTAATTAGTTGCATCAACTGCTCAGCACTCTAGGTAATACTATTAAAGGGGAAGGCTCACATATTACATACTGGTTATGTACAAGTCCATGCAAAAAGACATTACCTTTAAGACACGAATACACCAACACATATCCATTTTCCTTCTGAGTGCGAGTTTTGTGTTCAAACGTACTTGGAAATTTATACTAATTTTTAACCCAATACTAGGATCAGCATTATATATGTGTGGTGGGGTGGTTGCCTCATCCAAAATTGGCTGTGACAGCTCTGTGATATCATCCTGCTCCCGGAAAGCATCATGGGGCTCTGGGAAAAAAGTTAATCTAGGCTAGCCACATGGCCAATTTTCAGGAAAATCTTTGTCTAACAGGGTCATGGGTGAGGCCAGTAAATCACTGCGAAAAATGCTGTGGCAAATTTCACTAAACAGTACTACTCCCTACATAATCAAAAACGTTGTTTGCCTTGCTAAATTCAAAGAGACAGCATCGATGTATTGGGTGTCATGGATGACCAGATGGGTGTTACCAGCAATGCTCCCCCTCTCTTCTTCCAAACTAGTTGTCATCTTTGAGACAGCAGAGATGAAACACATAGCCAGGATTGGGATTAAAAGCTGCCATTTCTGCCACTGCATTTCAGAACCTTGTGTTCAATACCGGAGCATATGTAGCAGCTGAGGGAGGGGACAAATATAACAGGTGGCGCATGCCATAAAGCTGAAAGAGACACTGTGAAGGAAAGCAGCATACCAACTTTTCCTCAGTAGGAGAGAAACCAGTCCTGAGCGAAGCATCTGGTTCTATATTTTAGAATTAGCCTTAAAAATGTACAATTTCCCATTAATTTCAACCTAACAAAGAATTTTGCTGTATCTTATATACATGACAATAAAGACTCTATCAACTGTGTTTAGGACTTGATTTTCTATTTTCATGTTCTCTACAGTATATCTTTCTACCCGTGTACTTTGATTTCCTCTCACATCCCAGAGTTGTACACATTAAATTTATTGTTGACTCGGGTTAACTATTTATTTATTTAATTGATTAATTTATTACATGTAATTTATGAGTAATATAGTCATGTTAACATACTCTACCACAATTACAGATCATAGCTTCAGAATTCTAACTACATATTTGAGTGCAGACAAGGCCTGTGGATTTTCCATGTTCTCGACACAACCATAGGGGTTTTTCTTGTGGGTACCCTAATTTCCCACCCACGTTCCTATGTTATGTGCATTAGGTTAATAGTGACCCTAACCTGGCCCCATATGAGTGAGTGTAGAGATGTGTATCTGTGTGTGTCCTTCAGTAGGCCAGCACCCTACTCAGGCTTAGCCCGACCGCGTCTTATGCTCCTGAAAAGGTTCTGGCCCACCATGACTCTGAACTGGACAAAGAAATGTTGATAATGGGCCGATGAATTTGTTTAGTGCCTGAAAAGCTCACTTGCAGCAAAACCCATTAGACACAGCCAGCCCACAAAAAACGGGCCCTGAAGCACTCGATTAGATCATGCCGTCCACTCCCAGAGCTAGCAGTGCAGTCCAACTGATTGTGTCATTTTATTCATGTGCACATTGGGAGCAGAGTGCATGACGATAGGCGAAATCTTGTGAAGAAAAAAAATTTCTTCAGCCCTAAAGATCCCTTCATCCACCCATTTTTGCATCTGTTCAGTCCAGTTCAGGGGCTTTATAAAAGTAAAAAATTCAAATGAGGTTATGGTCTTGGATGCTTATTGCTCCAGTTTGCTTGTATGAACAGAGAAAGTGGGCCTTTTCAGCACATTCAGCACATTTACCCAGAAAAAGTCTGGCTATCCCAAATCAACTTTTGTACCCTGATCCAAACTCGGTCAGCCAAGAGCCCAGTTGATGCTGATGAATCTGCATGGCAGCATGTGGACAGTTAAAAGTACACAAGCGTTTCCACTCTGAATTAGATGGCAGTGTTCCATTAACAGGGAGAAAATGAGGAGCGGAGAATCATAGACTGCAACACATCAGGGGTTTGGACCAAAAAAGGAAATAAAAATGCTCCTTGCCCAAATGTGCCAAAGAAATTGTGCCTACTAATGTGCCAAAGAAATTGTAGTACTTGTTCTCCTTTGGCCAGATTTTCTGTAAAGCTCAAACACTTTTAATATCCAAGTTTTATGATTTTTTTTTTGACTGCTTAACAAACTTGGGCTTTTATTAGCTGCGTACAGTCATGCCCTCACTTATTGCTTTGGACTCCAGCTGGCAGCCTGTCACTTAAAGCTATGGCTTTTCTTTTCCCATTTTCCATTCCTTGTGCTCTCTTCTCTTCTGTGACCTTTCGTATTTTTTTCCATTTTCACTAAATATATGAAGTGAATGTGAAGTCACTCAAGTAAAGGGAAACTGTAGCTTAAGGGTGCTTTATCAGTCCAAAGAGTTTAGTTTACCTCTAGTTATTCTAACTCAGGAACAAGGAAACCATCGAGAGGCATAGGGTGTGGTAAAACAAACATGTATCCTCATCTACCAGGACCCCAGTGACTCCCAAGCATTTTCCTTATGTGTCCAGAAATACAATGGATAAATTAAACATGACAACAGTTTTTGGAAAGACAGCATAATGAAATATTCATGGTGGCACATTGGATAGTGCTGCTGCGTCACAGGTTTAGGAGACTTGGTTTGAATGAAAGCCCATTTACTCTCTGTGTGGAGTTTGCATGATCTTCCCATGTCCAGGAGAGTTTTCTTTGGACTATCCAGTGTTCTCCACATATTTCAAACATGAGCTCAGGCCCAGAGAACTTGGCAGAGTTTCTGTATAGAATTTATGTATGGCTTCCTCCTTGCGCAATAAAAATAGTTTCAGGTTGCATTTTTGGGCGCAGCAGCAGACTATGCTAAGTGACAACGGTTTCCCAAAGTATTCCTGAGCTCCTGTGGCTAGATTTATTTATCACAGTAGCATGACGGTTTTTCATGAAGTGTAACCTGAGGGCTCAAAGGTCAATCACGTTCAACAGTGGCTTCAGATCTTGCCCTTTATACACTGAGATGTCTTCAAATTCCCTGGATCTTTCTCAATATTATATACTGACTAGGAGGCTCCGCCCACTGCTCGCTTCGCTCACCACACCCAAGGGCGGGCACTTGGCCCCCATCTATCCTGCAGCTGAGCCGCTCCGTTAGAGAAAGCGATTGTATTTAAAGATATGGCAGAAGCCCCCCTGGCATCCAACCCCCAGTTGCGACCTAGTAGGCCGCCCCATGACTTTCTTGATATATCTATACTAATAAACGGCAAAGCCCTCACTCACTCACTCACTGACTGACTCATCACTAATTCTCCAACTTCCCGTGTAGGTAGAAGGCTGAAATTTGGCAGGCTTATTCCTTACAGCTTCCTTACAAAAGTTGGGCAGGTTTCATTTCGAAATTCTACGCATAATGGTCATAACTGGAAGGTATTTTTCTCCATTTACTGTAATGGAGTTGAGCTTGACCGCCGTGGGGGCGGAGTTTCGTGTGACATTACGCCGCCCACGTAATCACGTGAACTGACTGTCAACGCACTATGTAGAAAACCAGGAAGAGCTCCAAAATACGCTGAACAAAACATGCATTATATAATTGAGAAGGCAGCGAAACATTAAGAAGCGAGCGAGTGACATACTACCATATTCATCAGTACAGCTACTTCGGAAACAAAGCGAGGTATAAACCTAAACTTTAAATTAACTTAATAGACAGGCTGCCGCTGGTGCTTTTCGTGCCCACGGGTAATGCGGGATACAAGTTTAATGAGAGGACGCAGGATATAAACGAGAGTTTTGATCACTTTGTAACTAAGTTAAAATTGCAGGTGAAGGGGTGTGCTTATGCAAATTCCGAGAGACTGTGTTTGTGGGGGATTGACAGTTAAGGCGGGTGGGGGAGTCACGTCCTCATCTCCCCTCCCATTTACCTCATTTCGCTCTGAGCTGAGCTCCGCGGCTAACGCCGTCTTCCGAA
>JANRMT010062819.1:26766397-26802908 GCA_026402145.1 Polypterus bichir lapradei
CCGACTTCAAAATGGCCACCATGGTCACCACCCATCTTGAAAAGTTTTCCCCCCTCACATATACTAATGTGCCACAAACAGGAAGTTAATATCACCAACCATTCCCATTTTATTAAGGTGTATCCATATAAATGGCCCACCCTGTAGATTTTCTAGACGTGGTTTAATTAACGGTGTTTTAGCACAAATACACATGTCTTGGCCTGTTATGAGGAAGCCTGAAATTTGGATTATGTGACAGGGTTTGGTGTTGTTCAGCGTTTGTCCCTGGTATCAGGAAGTTTATTATCTTCTTTCACCATGAAAACAAGAGATTAATACAAACAATGGGTGTTAGAAACAGATAAAAAATGTTATTTTTGGCTTTTCCGTTTAGGTCCACATGGAGGTGAGAAAGGTGACTATTTGAAAGGATGATAGGTTCCATCTCCCACTAAGAGCCCCTTAGCCAGTGCTGGGTGATATGTATCATCACTGCTCCTGTTCTGTTCATCTAGTGGAGCCACAGACTCTCAGCGTCTTTGACCCAGAAGACTCTGTTGTATCCCCTGAGAGTCAGTTGTGTAAATGACGAGACATACTGTATCAGAGATGAGTCCAGATGCTATTAGGCAGTGACACTGAAGTCCTTTGTTGATGGTGCCTCCATATTGTGTGCAGGTGGCAGTTTAGCAGTCGGTGGTAGCAGTTGATGGAGAATCAGTCTTTAAATTGCAAATCTGTGAATGGTGGCATGTGGGGGATTAGGGTGCTGATGTTGTAAAGCGATTAGGTGGGGTGCCATTTCAGTTTTTTTGGGTCCCAATACTGAGAAGAATGCTTCTGGCTCATTTTCTCTACAAATGTATGCTTTAGTGAAAATATTCTAAAATGTAGCCTCTAACCGCCACACTGTCATTTATAACAGCCACCTTGTTAAAACTGAAGCATTGGTTAACTGAGTGTGTTAGAATTGTGTGAATATAAAAGTACCATTGGATATCACACCTACATTTTTAATATCAAAGAAAGTCTACACTAGCAGTCAAAGTTCAAGCAAAAAATTGTTACAAGAGCATGCTGTCCCACTTACATTCTTACTTGTTTTTCACTTTACCAGATAAAGGCCATCCAGAAACTTCCGAAAAAAAACCACCTGAAGCGGATGTTCCAAGGCAACCTGAAGGGAAAATCCCCAAACCCACAGCAGGCAATGGTCCAGTCCCCCCCATATCAACTGTACCCCTGCAACCTGAACCATCCGGACCTAAACCCAATGGATCACTGCCTCCTAAAAGGCAGCCACCGCAAATCCCTGTCAGAACACCGGAGCGGAAGGTTATCATGGAGGCAGGAGAAGCAGGACCTCCAGGAACAATGCGGAAGACGGCATCTGCGGTTCCAGAGGGAACGGATGGCTTCATGACTGAAATTAAAGGGTTTGCTGGAGCACCAGGTATGTGAAACAAAAAGCTGCACTCTGGGTAGTCTGTGCTTTAATTGCAACACGACAAATAGGCAGAAAAATTTCAAGGTCTGATCATTAGGTGTCTGCTGGGCAAGTTAGGAGAAAAACTATTCCTTGTGCATTTGGAAGTTTTTAAGGAATATTTAAATCTAATAAAAAGTTAAATTGGTAACACTGGTTATGGCTCCATGCTCCTGGCAGGTGGAGTGTCTTTGTGGATTTTCTCCCACATCTCATGGGTAGCCAGTTTAGAGACCTGAAATGGCATGGAGGTGAGTGAGAGTGTGCCCTGCAAAGGACTGGCACCTTGTGCAGGGATGGTTCTTGGCATGTACCTTGTTATGTGCAGAATATCATAATATTTAAAAAGAGAATACTCAATAACACATGCGGGGTACAGGATGTCCATCATCATTGAGTCACTCACAGCACAGAAATATCAAGACATCAAAAAAGAAACTCCGCTCTGTACAGCAGATGTACACACACAATCATTTCAAAACAGCAGACACATCCCAAGACCACCTCAAAATAAGAGTTATCTCAAAAAATACGTAACAGGCCCGAGGCTAATCCAGCGCCACACAAACCCACGTTAGAAGAAACAAGCTGTAGAAAATCGATCTTTAAAATGATATAATACTAGTAACCTCTGGGACTCCAAGAAAGGTGGTTCATGTGCCACTGACAAAACACAGCACCCCAGGGCACTCTGCTAATGTCCTTCACTGATGTCTCTGCTACTCTTTTCCTGACAGACATGCCACATTCTCGCCTGTCTGTTTTCTTGACAACCACGTCATGTGGCCACTCTACCGTTCACCATGTGAAGGACCCTAAAGCTCAATAATGTAGCAGAGGAAGCCCACAACTCCAGTTCTTTGGTTGTGTATGACTTTGTGTTGTATTAGGATTGCTTTACTGGTCTATATGCTGAAAACAATCAGTCGGCCTGTGCAATGTGCTTCACTGTCAGCAGAGGTCGCTGCTGTTCTTTTCCTATCAGCAATACCATGTGCCCACACTGCGCTTCTCTTTCTGTCAGCCATGGCACATGACTGTGATGCTGCTTGCTGTGAGAAGGACCCAAAGCCCAATTTTGTGGCTAAGAAGCCTGCACGTCCAAATCATGGGGAGTATCTCATATCATAAGCTCACAATTACGACCAAGGACAAGTGATTTTCAAGTTTTCGAATGACAGACATATATATAACTCCATTTTATTTCATTAAAAACAATCACCAATCAATATATGCTCACATTACATGGGCAAAGTATGTGGATGGCTGAACATCACACCCAGATATACTTGTTGAACATCTCATTCCAAGCCCGTGGGCTTTATTATGGAGTTTTGTCCCTTTTTTAGGGAAGGCTTTCCACTAGATTTTGAAACATGGCTGTGGGATTCGCTTCATTTCATCAACAAGAGCACTAATAAGGTCAGACACCGACATCTTACTTGCAGTTTCAGTTCATTACAAAAGTGTTTGATGAAGTTGAGGTTAGGGCTCTGAGCAGGCCAGTCAAGTGTTTCTCTACAAGTGGGTCACGAATTGCTAGTGTTGATTATGGTAGTGGGTTGCAAAGTGGGTCACGGTGGGTTGTAGCAGGTTACTGTTCTGACGATTGTGTTCGATCCCCACCCTCACTCTGACGATCATACTCAATTCACTGAGAACGATTCCCCCCATTGCTATAACAATCAGGACACTTACATGGGAAAATGTAGGTTGCTGCACTAAAAAGGCTGGGAAAAACTGCTGTACCATAAATAGGTAAATAAATAATAATCAAGTGAATAGATAAAGTAATCATTTCAAATAGATACTGTAGTAATACGTAAGTAAGTAGTAACAATAACTATTAATAAAAAAACAGCAATGGTAACAAGTGTAGCGAAAGTACCACATATAAAAGAGGTACTAGGAGCAGATCTTTGGCAGCACAGAGTTCAGAGAAGTTCATTAGAAGGGAGTGTCAACAAACGTTTGTCCATGTAGTGCATGTACTGATTTTAAATTAGTTATTTTTTTTTTTTTTTTCACTGAAATCTTGAAAAGCCAAACATACCATCCACAAAGAGATAGTCTTTGTTCCACAGTGGACTGTCATGTCATCCAATGCTGGTTATAGGCACAGTGAGTCAAATCACCACACAGGTCAAATCCATCTATCTAGACATACTTGAGAAATTGTGGGGGCTGGAGATGATCCTACGGTATCAAGCACAGAGCAGAAAGGACCCCGGGATGGAGAGCCATCCATTGCAAGACAAAACCAGTTAGCCTAACCTGATAATGAGTACAAAAAAAAAAAATGGCCGACACATAGTCGCGCAGAATTCATGAAGACTTTCACCAGGCTACAAACCACTGGAACTGGGAGACTGCCTCCATGCTTTAGTACAATGCCATGACATTCATTTTTTTTTTTAAAATTCTGTAAAATTACCCGTAATAAAAAATTAGTGTTAACAAAGTTTTTGTAAAGTGACCATGAAACTTTGAGCTATAACAACAACGGTTAATTTTCATAGACCTTAACTGGCTTTCCGTACGAATACTTTGTGAAGGTGCTTTTGTATGAATCTTTTCCAAATATTTTACATGTTTACATATTTAGAATGCTTCTTTCTTTCTTCACAGGCTATCCACGTGCTGCCACACCGACTTCCTATCAGCCAAGCATAATTCCAGGTAAGTTTTCAACACCTTCTGTTACACTGTATGTGTTTTAAATTTGAAAGTAATGAACACAATCAACAGATTAACTGTTTTCATCAGTTGCAGGTCGCCTGCCACTTAAGACGACTTCCTATCGGCCAAATGTAATTCCAGGTAATCCCCTGACATTTTTGTTTGCCTTTCTTAAATTTCCTATTCAGGAACGTTTGACACAAGTGGCTGTCCTGTCATGTTAATCATGTTGGCCACATCTGTTACTAACATATTCCTCCCAAATAAGAGAAATTCAGAAGATTGCATGAAATACTTCTTATAAATTCTTCAGATACTAATTGGTTTGTTAAATTAGTGCACCAAAACTTATAACAAAAAAATATGACAATAGGGAACACCGCATACATACAAATACAGTATGAAGAGCCAATTCATGTACTAGCAGTAGTAGTAGTTAGTAGCATTGTCACATGTAGGGAGTTCACTGAAATTGCATGTCCAGCCTACATGCAACATACAGGATATTATCTCTGGCGCCATGATAAACAAAATGCATGCAAATACAGAACTTCAAGTTATTTAATAAAAAATACAAAGCAGCTTTTTTTTGAATGTGAAAACAAGTGTTAATTTAAAACTGATTTGCACTGACCCTGAAAACTGTCTTTAGTTATGTAAATTATGTTGGGTAAAGCATGACAATAAGTCCAAAATAATAACTTAGTTGGAAACTCACGGGATGAAATATTGTCATTGATCTGGGCGCACTGAATTTTGGAAATTTCCTCTTAAGTTAGTGAAGTGAAAATGTGATCAGAGTCGCACAACTGACTGCCTGTTAATATCTTCATTCTCTACAGGAAACAGTGCTTATGGAGCAGAGCCATTCTCCTTCTCCGTCGGCCTCACTCAGAAGCCTTTTCCTGGTGACTCTGGGGTGGTCCGCTTCAATAAGGTCCTTGTCAATGATGGAGGACACTATAACCCGTTCACAGGTATTTCAAACCTGGTAATGGAGTCATGTGTTCTTTACCTGGCCCTTTATTCCATACCTTGTTAACTTGAGAGCAAACTGGTAAAGAAGGTGAGGTGTTGATTGTGGAATGTATCCATTATTTTATGTTTAGGGCTATTGACAAGTGTGGATTCTCGAGGATGACCGTTTATTGGAAGACCTGCTCATATTATGTTTCCATCTATTTATTTAATGACATAAAGTCATGACAAGTCAGTGGTGTAAATTAAAATTTCCCCATACAAAGCAGTTGAGTGACTTGTAGAGGGTTCTATGGTGAGTCAGTGGTAGGGTGGAAGCTACAGCCTACTAAAGGTGCCAGAGAGCCACAAAAGCCTCAAAAGATCAAAGACAGAGGAATGGATAACACAAATCATTCAAATAAAATGGATAAAACTGGCTTCCAAGGCCAGAAAGGTTGAGAACCACTGATCTAGAGGAATGTTACCCAACCATTGGTCCTCAGACTGCTACCGGTTTGTGGAAATGTTTTGCCAATCTGCAAAATTCAGGGAAGGCACATATACTAGCGCAGTTATTCCCAACTGCTGGTCCATGAAAAGAAAGCTAGGAATGTCACCAGTCTGTGGTGTTCCTCACTGTTAATGAATCCAGAAGCTCAAAACTCAAAAACTCAACCTGCTCTCTAATCTAATGTTCAAATTGTAGCCACTCAAAACTCTACAGGGGAACTTGGTAATAAATTGAGCTGCTTGAATCTCCAAAAGGAAAGTCCTTTCTGATGTAATGGGATCGATCAAGCCGCTCAGAACTCCTATGATATTGCTTGCGATTCTGGTGAAGAGTAGTTATCCAAATGAGGAAGATTGATCATTTGCTAATACTTCTAACTCTTAAGAGTAGAACCAAATTTGAATCATGCCGAGATTTTTGAGCCGGTTAGGACCGTTTTCCTAATGTGCTTTTTCTGAGGTGCTTGAGAAATACGGGCACTGGTGGTCGCCTGAAGGTGATGTCAACCCTCGTCACCAGCTGTCTATTCTTTCCTCTTCAAAAAAAATGATAAAAAGTGCGGTGCTGGCCTCTAACTTTCTGTCTTTCAACCCTTTTGTATCTTCCCATCAGTTCCCTTTAAACACTCATGGTCAGCTCTCTGATTAGGATAGATAGATAGATAGATAGATAGACAGATACTTTATTAACGCCAAGGGGAAATTCACATAATCCAGCAGCAGTATACTGATACAAAAAACAATATTAAATTAAAGAGTAATAAAAATGCATGTAAAAGCAGACAATAATTTGAAGAGTCGCATAGTGTGGGGCAGGAACGATCTCCTCAGTCTGTCAGTGGAGCAGGACAGTGACAGCAGTCTGTTGCTGAAGCTGCTCCTCTGCCTGGAGATGACACTGTTCAGTGGATGCAGTGAATTCTCCATGATTGACAGGAGTTTGCTTAGCACCCGTCGCTCTGCTACAGATGTTAAACTGTCCAGCTTTATTCCTACAATAGAGCCTGCCTTCCTAACAAGTTTGTCCAGGCGTGAGACGTCTTTCCTCTTTATGCTGCCTCCCCAGCACACTACCGCGTAGAAGAGGGCACTCGCCACAACCGTCTGGTAGAACATCTGCGGCATCTTATTGCAGATGTTGAAGGACGCCAACCTTCTAAGGAAGTATAGTCGGCTCTGACCTTTCTTACACAGAGCATCAGTATTGGCAGTCCAGTCCAATTTGTCATCCAGCTGCACTCCCAGGTATTTATAGGTCTGTACCCTCTGCACACAGTTCAGTATATACTGTATATTTTTAACTCAGTTTATTACATTGTCTAATTATTTTTTACATTATTTTAGCAGTTGATTTTACTTCCATGGATGGCATCATGGAGGTTGATATGGTTTGTATTGGCCTGGTCTTAACAAATTCACTCAGTTTCCTTTTTGGACCGGGTAATATGGCGTCTCATTCAGGTACTGGAATGAGTTATGATGCTATGATAGCTGGATATTCCAGCCAAGTGCAGCCAGGATGGGTCACAGATTTGTGTGGTTTGTAATGGAGTGAAGCAGATTGATTTTTACCTCACAAACGTTTCATTTTATTTATTATTTGCAGGTATTTTCACAGCACCTTACAACGGTAGATACCTGTTTGGTGCGGTTTTGGCCCCGGAGCGTGATGAACGTGTGGAAGCAATGCTATTAGTCTCCAATGAAAGTGTTGTGCGACTGGATACATCCGGCTACAGAAGAGAACTGCTCGAGTACAATAAACCACGTCTAGTGAGACAGGCCTGTGGTGGTGTCGGCTCTTTCAATGTAATTCTGAACCTGAAGCAGGGAGACGAAGTGAGTCTAGTGTTGACAGCCGGCAAGCTGGCTTATGCAGAGTCCAATGAAACCTTTTCCACATTTAGTGGTGTCTTCCTCTATCCGCCTACAACTCAAAGATAGCAGAGAAAAGAAAAACCGAGCCGAAATACAGTCTGTTAGATCCAAAGGAATTTTTTTGATACCGTAAATCCCCAAAGTTGGATGTTCAACCACTCGACCCTGCTGTATGATGATGTCTTCTGTTGTCAGGACAGCAATATGGATTGTGCACTGCCCCACAGAGCTGCTGTACTGTTTGTTTGAAATGCATTATTAAGCCACATGCCGTTCAGAATGTCACAGAAATATCTTCTGTGATTAGTTCTCTAATATTTTGAGTGACAGGAGCGTCAAAGTTAGGGGCAAAATTCCACTCAAATTACTGTACTGTACAATGCATTTTATCAAAAAGGGCAGACAAATGTTTTATTTATTATAAATTATACATATTTCATTCATATCAGCACACATCCTCTGTATTTTACCTAAATGCTATTGTGTACTTTAAAACTTTGTATTTTCTTTTAAGAATTATATGTAATTAAAGTTTTTTTTTTTAACAAAACTATTCATTTTCTTGGTTTATATTATTTGGAATCTCCTTTAAAGGTAATTGTAAACACTACATACCAGAGATGTGACTTGATGTGACATGACTTGGACTCGAGTCACAAATTTGATGACATCAGACTCGACTTGACAAAAATCAAAAAAGACCTGCAACCTGACTTGGATTTGAACAGTAATGACGTTGACTTCCACCTTGTGATTCGAGATCACTCGAGAGCCATCCCACACTCCTTTGCACGCCAGTATGTAAATGAAGGCAGAGAGAAAGTACTGGAAACATGCTCCCACAGATTAAGCAAATTAACTGCAAAGATTATAAAACTGTTAACAGAGAAAGAATTGCAATGTGTAAAACTGTGGGAACCTTAAACTTCATTCGACATTTGAAGCTACATAAAGAATGGTAAGGTTGGTTTATGTAGTAATTAAAATTAGTGAGCTACAAGTAAGCTACAGCTAAGCTGTAAGACAGATCTGCAGCAGGTTCGAAGTCAGCTGTTTCATCTGGAGGAAGTGCACCTCTGACGCTTTCAAACACTTCAGGATTTGCTGGTAGGACTGTGGATAATTTCTTTTGGGAAAGCTTTTTTTTTTTGTCACTTCCATTCATCCACAAGTTTTCTTCATTTACCTCTCATCAAACCATCACTTCCTCCATTCTGGACTGGTTTCTGACTTTGTAAATACAGTTTGGCGTGTTTGTCTAGGCTTTGTTCACTCATGAGGTATTGGAAATATTGGAAATATTTTGTGTTATATGTGATAACACAGCCAGGTTTAAGCATTTCTTCTTCTGTATTATTTGATTTAATTGAATGGGTGGTTGGTTAATTAGAATTTAGTATCGGATTAATCTACTCCATAAGCAATAGCTGTCAAAAGATTGAAAACAAAAAATTTGGCAGAAAAGACCAAAATTTAAAACCAGAAAATCAGAATACTAAACACCAAACTCCAAAATGATAGACAATAACTGAAGGTAAAGTTTAGAGGCTACGATCTTTAAACCAGAGCATAGTAATGATAAGCCCATGCAAAAAAGATTTTTCTGAATATCCAGAATCTTGGACAACCTTCTAGCACATGACCTTTATACTCTTGTGACAATAGTGTCATGTGTCACCGATTGTCAATTATTCAAACATAGCAATGCAGAAACAACTACATAAAAATGTGAAAAATAAAACAGTGTTTTGATTTAATGAGGAAAAATATTAACTTTAGTCATATGGAAAGTAAAAATAAAAAATGACAACAAAATCAGATCCTGCATAACAACAAAATGTCAACATGGGAAAAGCACAAAAGAAATTTAAATCAGAGCACAATCGTAATGGTATCATTTTTATTATAATTGCTCAAAGTTGTGAATAAAAATGAGAAACCTCAAATCAGCATTTGGCGATCAGTTATTTGGAGAAACACCAGACAGTGAGGCCCCTGCTTTGTTTTCAGACCTCAGGTAATATTGTTTTGCTCGGCTGGTTTTGCCATTTGCATTGTCCCTTGATTATTCATTGGATCCTTCTCAAAACCGTGTTTTCATGTCTTGATCATTAGCTTTGAAATTCTTAAGCTTTCCATCCTGCTCACCTCTAAGGTTGTCAGATGTCCATCAAAGTGAGGGCATGTCCTTCTTTTTGGCCTCATGTAGTCTGTCCAACATGCAAAGCTAAAAACTTCAAAAATGTCCAACTTGTGCATGGTGTAACAGCACTATTTTGTTAAAAGAAAGACTCAGTCGGTGTGCATCGACACCAGAGCCATGAACTCCACGTTTAACTATGTACAGAAAACTCCACATCGCACAGACAATGCAGAAGCCAACAAAAACAGCTGTGCTCCTTTGTCCTCCTTTCCTGCTTTCTGTGACCTCCTTTGGTTGCTCACATATCACAATAAAAGCTGTGCAATTTCCTATGAAAAGAATTTCCTCTGATTTCTCAGTTTTGTAATTGATTTGACAGAATTCTTCAAATCCTGTATAAACCACCTGTAATTACGGCCAGGATAATATGTGCTCAGGTGATGTTCAAGAACTTTTTCACATAAGATATGAAACAATTAACAGAATGTAATTTAAATGCAAACATAAAAATTCAAAACTCTTTCTTCCCATTTTAAAAAGGAAACAGTTACTAGCTGTTTAGTGTGACAACCATTAAGGAATGCGTGCATAACATTTACTGTACAGATGCACTAATATTTTTATGAATTTCAAAAAAACATTATAAATTCTACAGTTTCTTCTTCTTTAAACAAAATGCAGAATATTAATAAAACAGCAACCATGTTTTGAGCATCTTGTATGTCTGTGGTAAAACATTCTGTGTAAGCCGAGAAGGAGTGGACCGATTCAAACTGTTACGACAGGCTGGTGTTGAGAAAAATAACCAGGAGAAGGTTACGTGAGGCAAGAACTGTAGTCAGATGGAAGAAGATTGAAGCCAGAAGAATACAAATGGGAAGGCAACCAAAACTTGAGGACAAAATGAGAATCAGTAGACAAAATCAAAAAGTCAGAAGTGGTCTCCTCTTGATTTTCACGTATACTCAGATATGGGGATGGATATTTGAGGAGTAAACCGCAAGACAATGATTATATTTTTATATTATGTACAGTAAAGAACCACCAACAACAAATCAAATTAATAATATATTGAACAATTATTATAAAAGTAAAGTTGAATAAATCAGACTCTGCAGCTGCATGAATAAAAGGTAAACTACCACTTCTGGTTAGCGGAAATAGCCCAAAAGTTGATACAAACCTATGTTTTGTACCTAATACTTGTATACAAAATTTGGTTGACCTAAGTGAAAAAGTATTCAAATTATCATGTTTACACACACATGCACACAGACATAATTCCAAAAATGGTATTTTCAGACTCAGGGAGGTCTGAAATGTCAAGATTTATCAAAATCTCGACATCAAATCTTTGGACGATTACAATACTTTCCCTATACTTCATATATGAGAAAGTAAAAAGGAGACCAGAACCAAAAATAATGACTAGGGTATAATGGCAGTTGAAACTAACTACGCTAGAATTCATGAACAAAGAGTTTATGAAGGGATAAAGAATGATGTTACCACCGCAATATTTATAGCATAACATCCCATGACGTAATTGATGTGGCGACTGCAGTCACATGATGCATTAAGCTACGTCACATAAATAAACAAGTTTTCTAATTTGCTTCAAAACACAATCTCAGAAACAAATGCTACAGGATAAAAGAAACCATAATCGATAATAAATGAAAGAAACATTAACTGTTACACTTAAAAGAATTTTAAGCCAACTCGTTACTCGCTGGTACTCGTTTGTCTTAAGAGCTGTTTAGATTTTAGGTAAATTCCAATTAATCCACTTGAGTTTTAAAAGTTCAAATTTTTTAATGAGACCAACAAGAAGTCATATCATTTCACAGAAATTTGCAATACCTATTTACGATTTTGAAAGACTTGTGTGAATTTTGACTTCAATTCAAATCTCAAGTTTTGAGCTTTTTACATTTTACTGACGCAGCAGTCACAGTATCTAAACTCTAATTATAAACACTGATTATGTGTTATGCTTTTAGTAAATGACTCCAACTGAAGTGGGCTAACCTATGAAAAATGAACTTCAGTAGTAATACCTCTTGTAGAAAATACATAGCATATACTGTAATCAAGTTGAAAATAAAATAGTCTTGCTGGCCACTTCAGATATTCTTTCCCACCAAATAATATTATGATTTAGTCTCTCAGCTAAAGCGTAAAGAAGTGACTGAGTAAAATATGGTCAACAAATAGAAACTGCAGTATGGATGACATCTGGCCCTTGCAGAACCCTAAACACTCTTAGAAAATGCACTGGAACCAGTATGCCGCCAACTGAGGTGCTCAGGGGACTTGCTTGCTTCACTAAACCAGCCTTATGAAGGCTAGAAATTTGCACCTGACTTCAAAAACTAGCTGCTGTGAGAAAAAAAACAAACAACAAACCAGTAAGGAGAGTGACAACAGTGTATTATGTGCAAAAAAACACAAAGAAAGAAGAAAATCTGAAGGCAACTGAAGCAATTAAACGATGCTTGAAGGGCTGTAAACAGGAAATGCTACAAAAAGTGGGAGTCTTCACAATCTGTCTTGGTTGTCCTATTTAGTCAAGCAAAGCTGTGGATCAAGACACACCTGTACATGAAGGAACACGCAATTGTGTCTAGTAAGGGCTGCGGTAGTGACGTCTACATCCACCCATGAAACATCAGGGAATACAACAAACAAGGGAATGGCAAAAAGGCCAAAAATGTGAACAACTGGGACTGCTGAAGCTGACAGAGAGAGGGAAAAGTCTGCCTGTGGACCTTTCGTATTTCTAAACGCATTTTCAGGAATATTAAAAGAGCACTACTGTACTGTATTCTCACAAAGAATCTTATACACATGTGCTCTCTGTCTTGTGTTCATTATTGCTTGAGTATTTTCAGGTCCCATGGTAATCCTTAATTGAAGTAGGACTTGAAGATGAATAGATGAGTCTTACCTTGGGGCCTAAGACACAGTCCTACATAGCTTGGCCTTCCAACATAGATGCATTGAGCTCCACCACCAGTGTCATCTTGTTGGTTAACTGTCTTCTTTATAACCAGAAACTCTCACAATTTAACAAAGCATAAGATGTGACTTTGCTCTTAAAACAGAAAGGAGATTTCACCCTCTCCTGAAATGGTTGCAGGCCCTTAACTGTACACTATTCCATTTGGAGGTGTCTGGCTGGCCACAAATCACATAAAGCCATGATGGTCAACCCTGTGGAATTCAGCAAATGTGTATTGGCCATAGGGGGACACACATATGACCTTATCATGTCAGTTGTGTGACGGTTGGATGAGGTGGGTTTGTGTCCACAACACTGGGATGTGTAAATTCTGCGCTGCAGAGGCCCAGACCAATGTTTTCCTTTACATCAAAATCAGTTGCTGCTTTGTGTCTGGAATAGGCCATAAGTTTGACTGTGCTTTATATTTCCTTTTTAGTGACAGTGAGCAATTTACTCCAATTTACGTTACTGCATGTTTGCATTGTCTGTAATTCATGAGGTTTCTTTTAATTCGTAAGGGAAATGGAGAGTATGGATGTAGTCTGCTCAGCCTAAGCCTAAAGAACAAATATGGCTCCAACAGGGTCATAGGATCAGGGTCAGAGTCAATATGTACATTCACTAGGGTCAGAAGATAAAGGATAAAGTTGGGTGCAATGGCAGATGGGTGACAGGAATGTGTGGTACAGCTCTGGGCCTACTAGTCCTTGGCACTGAAGGTGGACTCATGGGTAGTGATAAGTAAAACAAGTAAGCTTTGATTTGCATACAGCATCACAGGTGATTTCACAATCTACTATGTAGTCAGGAACCACTGGTATGATACTGGAAGACTTGGGCAGTGCTCATCACTTTTAAAAAGGGGGGACAAAGAGTGTGTTCTACTTATCAAACAATCATCAACTCCACCTTTCAAGGAAAGCCCATACTAGGTACCAGGGTGGAGTCTCAGCTTTATAATCTAACTTCAGATCAATAAGGAGCACTGCAGATTCCCTTTTGGCTATAGAACAACAGACCAGGTGTTTGACCAATGCTATATGCAAGTTGCAGACATAACTTATGACTGTGTATCCTATTTATGGATGCTGCTATCCGCTTGGCCTCATGAGACTGTGATCTCCAACACACACTGGGGTCTTCTACAGCCAAGAATGACAGTTTTGGCATGACAATCAGTACATGAAAATCTAATGTCAATGTCTCCTCTCAAATAAGAGTGGCTTGTAGATTAGGGAGTCTTTTAAACAAGTTGGGGTATAAGTAAGGTAATAGCAAGACTTACCAGTGAACCAGTGTAGTGACAGCAGTTTTACATTTCTGTACAAGGCTGATGCCATATTGGAAGCAGGTGAGGACAAACTACAGGCTGCTTTGCAAGTGTCCCAAGGAGGCCAATATAAGAGTGTAATAGAAATGGTTCTAACCAAAGTAGATGACGGACAGCTACAGTCTGCAATACCAGATAAGCTTAGCAATCCCACTGCAACTGAATCCAATGGCAAAGAAGAAGGAAGTGGATCCATCAGTCTCCTGTGACATACAATTACTAAAAAAACCCAACAACAAATAGGAAATACCACACAGACTAGATACACATAATTGTGTTTAATTCACTTTTATCCAAACAGAATTATTTTAACATTTCAACATGGTATATATAGTTTTTGTAAATATCAAACTAGCAGATTCTTTGACATCATTCACCAAAAAGAGATCAAGAAATTATAAGTGTGAATGAAGCACTGAAAAAAGTTTTTAACACTTACTGAAAACAGCACATTTTCAGTCAAAACCAATACTCCAAAGAGGTATAACAGTAGTCTGAACAACATATTTATTTCCTACTTATATTAAAGTTCAAAAAATAAGATTAGTGTGCTTTCAAGGCACAAATATATAACTTTCATAGAAAGAATGACTTCATTACACTTCGTTGTAACATTGTCGAACTGAATGACATAAAATACTTCACTGGCAGATGAACTTTTACAGTGCTGCATAAACTAGCTAGTTCATGATATACTGAAGACATTTACAAGTAGTTACAAATTTCCATGACACACAATTATTGTATTGTGCTTCAACGTGGTTTATCCTTCTAAAGATCTGGCAACAGGACTGCTAGATCACATTTTCCTAATTAGAAGCAGAATCAAACAGAGTAAATGTCTTTCTCAAGAAAGCATTTTGATAAATGAATTCTACAAGAACTGGGGAAGAGAAAGTAATTTAGGGATGAGATTAACATTTGCTTTGTGGAGCAAAACATGTACATGTGGTATTCTGTATAACAGTAAAGAATGTACCTAAGACACTATACTGTGGGTACTCACTTTTTAAAATAATTTCTAGAAAGGCCAATCATTTTGTTGTTCTCCTATAAGGCTACCCACTTACAGGCCAAATAATGTAAGATTAAAAATAACTAGCTTGCCTTAAACACACTGAGTACCAGTTATGCTTTTGTCAGATAGATCGAGGGCTTCGATTGTCCATATTAATCTTTAGAATTGTTTACATTACATTTTGCAACATATCAAGAACATCAGAGTTGTTCACTAAGCAACTAATTAGAAGGGGCGGTACATCAAAACGAACTTTACCGCTTTGTTATTAGTTAAGCAGCAGGATAGTGGGTGGCCCAGGAAAACCATTAACTTCTTCCATAAATACTGCCTGTGTTCAACATATGTAGCCCATACACTGATCCATGTGAATAAAACTCACATAAACTCAGCACACTAACCATGGCTTCAAACAAAATGTCAGCAGATTCATCATATTCTGGGACAGTTTGAGTTTGTTGCATGCTTACGATTTATTCCTATGTGGAGAATTAAAATGGTGTGTTCTTAAAATGCCAACATTAAACAGATATTTAATACATCCTTAAGATATCCTTCTGTCTGTTGTGCTAATTCATTCCAGCCCCTGCAAAGATGACTGCATATACTGTTTATCTGCCTAAATTTTAACTTATAATTGCTATAAAAATATAAAGTGCAAACAAGAAAATGGACTGTAAAAGTGTCAAAGACAAAAATTGTATTCCAGTAAATACTAAGATGGTCTTTTGTAAACAATTTAACCTTCTTTAAGGTGTTTAGTTATGTACTTCTTTTGGTACTTACTAATTGGGAAAGAAGATGTATAAAATATCAGAGATTTTGCTTCTTCTAATAAACACAGCCAGGGAAGAAAAATATTCACTGTGTGATAAATTTAAGATAATGTCTTGATAACACTATGGGGCATTAGCAACGCAGAGAATGCCAGTTTCTGAATACAAATGCAATAAATCTGAACGGAACAAAAAGTAACATTGTGATCTGGTATCCCAAGAAAAGCACTGGAAAATGCAAGCAGAGCATTAACAATACATTTAAGAAAATCATGATCATTTGATAAATGTTTCTTATGTCCTTAATTGTTCAAGACGCATTGATCCTTCCATTTATACAGTTTGTACTGACGCTAGAATATTGTGCACACAATTGCAAATACTGACACTAAAATGATATTTAAACCAGATCATCCATGTCGATTGCTGGAACTGGTTCTCTCCAGTAGCAGAAGGAGCTAAATTCAGGAAAACTGAATGCAGAACTCTGTTCTTTGTTTAGCAGTGGAAAAACATGTTCAACCAGCTCACTCAGCCTGCTGTACCTGTAAAATACACAATTAAACTAGTGATATATCATATAAAGGGAATAATTAATGTTAAAATATTAATCATAAATAGGAAAATTGTGGTTTATATCTCATAAATAAGTAGAATTTATTATCTTTTTAGTAGCACAATTGGAAGGTGGAAATCCTCCACTTTCCAAAAACACCACGGAGGCCGAAATATAAAGATTATCATCAAATATTAAATAAACATGGAGGAATAAGCACAAAAGTAGAAAAGCGCAAATTACCAGAACAGAAAGAAAACCCTGCTGCATCTGTGGGTCTGCCTACACAGATCTTAAAGCCCTGTTGACCTCATGGAGAGGATCACTCGTTTCCCTTTCAATCCACTCCAGAACTCTGTAGCATAGGACTTCTTTACTCAAATGCAGGTGGTGGTGTTTGGATGTGTTAGATGGGAGGCTGCTCTACCAGCCAATGAATGTCTGCAGCATCAGGATTGAATATCTACAAGGATCATTACCATAGTCCATATACAGTTGTTTCAGTGTGACACCAGGCAGGATTCAAGGCTTGTTCACATACACGCATTTAATAATAGCACTCACATGACTGTGATTTATTAAGGGCAAACTGTATAGAAATTTGTGTATGCCAGGTTTTGTGCACATTTTTCTGTTTTTTGGTGCATACGTTTTCATGCTCTAATTCATGTAAAGTTTAAAAAAGGAGATTCCCATACCATACCTATAGGCTGCTTCAGTTCTTGCTTACTTTCCACTCATGGACCATGTTCTCCCACCGAACAGGTTGGAGGATGTTGATCATCCTCCATCTAGTGCTCTTAGATCCTTTTGTAAAGAGGCATAACCCTTTTTTCCTTGGATTTTCTGCCTAATGTCCATCTAGTGTTGAGACAGGGGATATCACCGCTATTGTGAGTGCCCTTTTTGTCTGCCACTGCCATGATGAAGTACATCATAACTACCAACTCCTGCTTTCCTCTCTTTCTCTTTCTTTCCCTCTCCCCATGAATGGGTCATACTGAAAAGCTCATTGACTTTTATTTAATTTTTTTTTTAATTAATTTTATTTTAACCATTCCATACAAATTGATCAATTTTTACACAGAATAGGATTGAAAACAAGTCGACCCCCACCCCTGAGACAGAGAGAGAGAGCATGGCCAACGGGGTAAAACTTAAGGCTTGTAAACATACCTAAATTGATTAGTTTGATAGGCCAATAGAGATGAATGGAGAAGATAAAGAAATAAGGAAATAATTGCTTCCTCTGTGCTTTAAGAGCTTATTCTAAAATATTATTGATTAGATCCTGCTATGTTTTGAAAAAAATCTGTACAGATCCTCTAACTGAGTATATGATTTTTTCCAATTTCAAATAGTATAACACATCAGTTTCCCACTAACTTAAAAGAGGAGAGTTAGGTCTCCAGTCTAGCAAAATAAGTCTGCGTGCCAAAAGTGTAGTGAATGCAATCACAGTTTATTTGTCCTCCTCCACTTTAAACCCATCTGGAAGAACACTAAACACAGCTGTTAATGAGTTAGGAGGGATTGTGACACTGAGGCTGTCTGAAAGGTAATTAAAAATTTTGGTCCAGAATGATGTTAATTTGGTGCAGGCCCAAAACATGTGAACCAGTGAGGCTGGGACTTGATTGCAGCGCTCGCAGGTTGGATCCTGCTCTGAAAACATTTTGGAGAGTTTTAGGCGAGACAGATGTGGTCGATATATTATTTTGAGTTGAATAATTGTATGCTTTGTGCATATGGAGCTAGAGTGAATTCTCTGCATTGCTATTTTCCACTTCTTTTCTGATATATTGATTAAGAGATCTTTTTCCCAGTGTCCTCTTGGATCTTTGAAAGGGAGGGACTGTAAAATAATTTTATATATTGCAGAGATGGTGTCTAAGTCCTTGAAATTGAGCAATATTTTTTCCAGCATGGACAAGGGTGCAAGATGAGGAAAATCGGACAGGTTCTGCTTAACAAAGTTCCTAATTTGAAGATAGTGAAAGAAATGTGTAGCTAGAAAGTTAAATTTGGAATGTAATTGTTCATAGGATGCAAAGACATTATCTATATAAAGATCTCTAAGCAAGTTAATCCCAAATTTTTTCCAGATATTAAAAACTGCATATGTTTGCGAAGGTTGAAAGAGGTGGTTCTCTTGCAGAGGTACCACAGATAAAAGCTTTTCCATCTTAAATGCTTTCTACATTGGTTCCATATTCTGAGTGAGTGAAGCACAATTGGGTTATCAGTAAACTGCCGATAACTTGCATTTATTGGGGCACAAAGCAGGGAATATAAAGAAGTACTGCAGGATTTTACTTCTATTGTGAACCAGGCCTGTGTATGTTCATCTATTTGTATCCAGGTTTTTATAACTTGTATGTTTGCTGCCCAGTAATAAAAATGAAAGTTGGGTAGAGCCATGCCACCTTCTGCCTGAGGTCTTTGTAGGGTCGCTCTTTGGATATGTGGATGTTTTTAGTTCCAAATAAATTAGGTTATTATTGAATCTAATTGCTTAAAAAATGATTTATTGCTGTATATTGGAATGTTTTGAAATAAAAAAAGAAGCTTAGAAAGAATATTCATCTTAACAACGTTAATTCTTCCAGCTAGAGTGAGATGAAGGGTTAACCATCTATGCAAGTCTTGATTAATTTTTTCCATTCCAGCTCATTCACTTTTAAAAGTGAAACTCTCACAGGGTGCCATTTTTTGCCACAGCATGAAACTTCTGCCCTCCGAGATCTACACCAGTCAACTGCGAGTGATATTATTGTGAATTGAAAGTATCTAGAAGCAACAACTTCTCAGACACCAAGTGGTAGACCATGTCAAGTGCTGAAGCGCAAAGTGCGTAATAATACTCTATCCTATTTTGCATTACTCACAACAGAGTTCCAAACTCTCTCTGGAACCAACATTGGCACAAGAACTGTGTGTCAGAAGCTTCATGAAATGTGATTCTATGGCCAAGTAACTACACACAAGTCTAAGATCACTATGTGAATTGTCAAGCATCGGCTCAAGTGGTGTAAAGCAGACCATAATCGGATTCTAGAGCAGTTGAAATGTGTTCTCTGCAGAAATTAATCACTTGAACACCTATGGGATGAATGCCAATTGTGGGTCAGGTCTTCTCATCCAACAACAGTATCTGACCTCTGAAATACTCTTTTGGCTGAATGGACATAAATTCCCACAGACACACTCCAAAATCTTGTGGAAAGCTCAAAGGAAGAGTGGATAGTTACAATGGTTGGTGCTCCCCAGGGATGGATGCCAAGTCCATATTAATGCCCATGATTTTGGAATGGGATGTCAAACAAGGGGCGGCACGGTGGCGCAGTGGTAGCGCTGCTGCCTTGTAGTTAGGAGACCTGGGTTTGCTTCCCGAGTCCTCCCTGTGTGGAGTTTGCATGTTCTCCCCGTGTCTGCGTGGGTTTCCTCCGGGTGCTCTGGTTTCCTCCCACAGTCCAAAGACATGCAGGTTAGGTGCATTGGCAATCCTAAATTGCTCCAAGTGTGTGCCCAAGGTTTGTTTCCTGACTTGCACACTGTGTTGGTTGGGATTGGCTCCAGCAGAACCCCGTGACCCTGTAGTTAGGATATAGCGGGATGGATAATGGATGGATTGATGGATGGATGTCAAACAAGCTAATATAGATGTGATGTTCAGTTATCTACATACTTTTTGCCATACAGTGTATTTTGGAAGTGATTTTAAATGTAGTATAGCACATTAAATGTTGTTGCATATGAGAACAACTTTGACAAAAAATGAGACAGTGGTTCTCTAAAGTACTTTTGATGAGGGCAGAACATTAAGATTTAGTCCAAAAAACGTAACAAGTAACATAATTGTCCAGTTACACGCTTTCATTCAGCAGCAAATGAAATAAGACAAAAAAATATATAATTGAAGAGAAACACTTACGATGATTTGTTTCCCTTTGTTTGTTCTTGTATTAATTCACCTTTTGGATTCACTGTGAAAATTCTGCAGACAGGGACTCCAACTTGTTTATATGCATACACGTCCTGGAGTTAAAAAAAGGATGTTATAATGAGAGATGTTCCATTCCAGTAAAAACAGACCTCTGCATGCCAGTGTGGAAAGAGTGGTAAGCTCAACCAAGTGTTACAGATGCTCTTGCAGCAAATTTCTGTGGCAAAGGTTATTAATAATCTCGTCCATTTAAAGAGATAGCAGCGGGGGACCCCACTGTGGAAAAGCACATTTAGGGGTCACCTGTGGCTGAGTGATATTTTTAGTTAAAAACAGTGTGCTTGTGTAAGTGCACATGGTAGTGAAGCCAAGTGGCCTTTGGAATGTACATCCACAATTGTATAAAAGAGCCTGAGGAGAGTGATAAGGAGATGGGAGAAAAGAGAAAGAAGGAGCCATAGGTGAAATCATGTGCGAAAAGAATGAAAGTCAGGATTGTGGCAGCTGGTGTAGTGTAGAGGATACATAACAAGGGATGGTGGTGGGAGAAGGGAGCAGGGGTTGTGGGATCCTCGATGACACCATGGAATGGTGATAGGGATACAAGCCAGTCAGAGGTTAACCATGCTTGTTGGAAGGGCACCTTCTACTGTTGAGGAGACCTGAAAGGGTGAGCAATAGGAGACGTAGAAACTCTCATGACTTTCTTTTACAGGAAGATCCTGTTTATGGATTTTTTATTTATTGTGATTTTAACCTCCACAAATGCACTGTTTTAGATTTACTTTAATTGAGAACTACACTGGGCTTTATTGATTGAACACTGTTTAGAGAATAAAAGCATTGAACACTTTTGCACCATTCTGGTTGTTCATGTGCCCTAGTCCATCAAGGTCTATGAATATTGATGACCCAGGTTCAAGAAGAGTATGCCAGCTGCGGACAACCCAGGCATCACACCCACTTGTAAAAGCTAGAATCCTCATTTCCCAAACTGGTTAAAGATATTCATGAATATGTTTTGGAGGCATGGCCTTTAAATCAAAGGTCAAGGTTCAGGGGCTCAAGGATAACAGGAACCATCAGAGGACACTTTGACCTGGTCACTCTATAGTGTTACTTATAGAGCTATTCTTGCCTGTGCTAAAGGTAGGCAGAAAGCAGGTCAAAGACTCACTGAAGGGAGGATGACACGGCAGAAACTGATACTTTGGGAGATAGAGAAAAAGAGAGTTTGTTCTTGTATATGACAGGATGAATGTTACCTGATTTGACAGATAGGGAAATGTATTCTGTGAAGTGAGTGCTCTTCTGTTTAATTTTGTTGGTACTTAGTATTCTCTTTACTACAAAGTAAAATAACACACTAGTAGATGCATAGAAATGAAACAATGTGTGCTTAACAGTAAATAAGGAAAAAAAAAACTTACATTGGGACGATTTCCAAATGCAGCATAAAATGGTTGTTTATTGGGATAAAATAAATTCTTAATATCGGTCAAGCATTCAATCTTAAACTTTTCAGGTTTCTTCTCAATCACCTCCCTGATGGTAAATAAAATTTTGAAACAGTCAGACACGCTGATTGTTGTCTTGTTCGGTCAAAATAGCCTGATGCTGTCAACAGATACCTTATCTTCATGCAAATACTGTATTAAATAAAGCTATAAAAATTCCACATAATTGGCAAATAAATGTATATGAAGAGCTGTTTACACTCGATAATATAGCATCTTACACCTTACACAAGGCTCGACTGATAAGTAGACTTCAAATATGTGCAACCTGTCAGTGTCCTTTGAATTTTCTTTGTTCATATTCAAACTATAACTACAAGTGACATTGTTTACACAACTTTCGATGTGTTGATTTGTTTACACAACAATCCAATATGGAGTATTTTGAAACCTAGCAAAAAAATAAATTAGTAAAAGATTTTATTCTAAAATATCTAACACAAAAAGTTTAAATGCTGAATTGATGTTACAGATGCTGGGCAACATAGTGCATTTCTAATTTGGGGGTAGTGTGTCATGCCAAGAGCTAGAAATCTGGAAAACAGCAATTCAAGCATCTTTCTCTATATTAATTTTGCTGATGTTTCATTCCTCTGTGTTTGTGAATTTGAGAACTACTGCAAAGTAAAATGCACATTTTGAGGTAGTTAAGTTAAACTCTGAAAATTTTCACAATATATGTCATCTAAATTATATTTTATTGACAAAGCAATTATTGTATGAATATTGATTATTTATTTATATTTTACAGTAATGCTTTATGCAAGTTATAATTATTACTTCAAGTGTTTTAGAAGTTCAATAAGTTGGAGCAGTAATTGGCACTGCTGTCTCACAGCTTCATAGACCTGTATCTTTGGTAGATCAACCGGAAATGTTTCTGTATGTTCATACCTGTGAAAAGCAGAAAACAGGCTACTTGGGGACAACATAAGAGGACCACGAGGAAGAATTGTTCCTTTGTCATTAACCCAATGTAGGTAACCTCTGGTCATTCCTGACATCCCAATTGCACGGGCAGAACAGTATAAGAATTTGTAACCATTCCTAAATGATAGAAGACAAAAGTACTATTAATACCAGTTCACAAAGGTCTAGACAATAAAAAACTGTGTGCACAATTATATGATTTAGAATTTTACCCAGACATATTTTTAGTAGGAAATTTCTATGGGGTATAGCAAATTACTTTTCTGACTAGCAAATTGTTTCTTGTTCATAACCTATTTTACAATGATAAACTGAAGCTAATTTAGCTTAAATTCAAAAGTGTAAATAGTATTTATTTTTTCATAAATCTGAGACACATGAAATAAACTTTAACAATTTACACAATTAACACTACTGCATTAGAGTTCAGGTAAAAACATTCATCAGTACATTGTAACTGTTTGAATTTTCAGAGTTCTACCGAACGTATCATAATCCCCAGCCAAAATTTATTAAAAACTAACAGGATGTTGGGTTATTCAGCAGTAGTAGTAGTACTGTCACCTGTTCAGAATAGCTTTCTCTGTTAAATAAAAGTCACAGAAGAATATACTGCATTTGTTGGACCATATCTGGAATACCATCCACAAATTTGGTGTAAGTAATACAAGAAGAGTTTCGCAGTGCAATAGAAAGAATCATTAAAAAGGCCTTAATATTTTTCCAGGCTTGTAACATTATGAACTATGAGGAAACACTGAAAGAGTTAACAAGGGTTAAGGGGACACATTACTTAAGTGTTTGTTTAATATTATTATAAGAATAAGTTAGATTATGTTTTTCTTCTAAATACATTCTTCAACAAGCACACAGGACAGAACTGAAGTCTTTTAAGAGTAAATATTGTACAACGTTTAGAATGTATGTTTTATGTATAGAACTATTGATAATTGGAACATATTACCAGTAAGGTAGCAGAAAGTAGCACATTGCTATTGACATATTTTTACACATATTAAGTGAACATAAGTTAATAAGGCTGTGTTAGACTGAATAATCTGTTCTTGTCAACAATTCTGTTACATTCCTACTATATCTGACTACAGAATATGAAACTCATTGCTTCTATTTAATTTAAAAAAACAAATTGATATAAATTAGTCACACTATAACTAGTTAACACGTGCACACATTCATACAGACAAGATTATAGGCAAAGAACCAAAACATATAATATCTAATTTATGTACAAAATTGTAAAAAGCAAATAGCAGCATTTGAAGAAAAGCCATGACTCTGCTTTACTTACTCATGCACTGAATGATAAAGTTTAGCAATGCCTTGATGAGTCCAGTCTTTGCCAAGTTGAGGGAGAATCTGTCCAAGGGCATCTGACCTGGAAAAGGGCAATTTCTAGTAATTAGTTACTATACAAAGTTATTGTCCTTTACAGTGCTCACTGTGACAAGAAGAGCAAATTATTCTCCAACTCCAGAAAAAAATATTTCAACACTATTAAATGATTCCCAAGATTACTTATTTTATATTACTTACTTTGTGATGGTCCCATCAATGTCAGAAATGATGACTTTGTCATCCCAATTCCAAAGGTATATTGTGCCTTCACATCGACATGTACCTTGATACTGAGTGGTGATGCTGAAAACAACATCATTTGGACCATTTTTTAATTTCAAACTGGCCTGCAAATAACATATCGGAAATGAAAGTATATTGGTTAGTTCACTTATTAGGACATTAAAAAATCTAGATGAGAACAGGCCATTCAGCCCAACAAAGCTTGCCAGTCCTATCAACTTAATTCTTCTAAAAAACATCAAGTCTAGTTTTGAAAGTCCCTAAAATCTTACTGTCTACCATGCTACTTGGTAGATTATTCCAAGTGTCTATCGTTCTCTATGTAAAGAAAAACTTCCCAATATCTGTGAGAAATTTGCCCTTAACAAGCTTCCAACTGTATGCCCGTGTTCTTCATGAACTCATTTTAAAATAACAGTCTTGATCCACTGTACTAATTCCGTTCAAAATTTTAAACACTTCAATCATGTTACTTCTTAATCTTCTTTTGGATAAACTGAAAAGGCTCTGCTTTTTTAATCTTTCTTCATAATTCATCCCCTGTAGCCATGGAATGAGCTTAGTCGCTCTTCTCTAGACCTTTTCTAGTGCTCCTATGTCCTTTTTGTAGCCCGGCGACCAAAACTGCACACAGTACTCCAGATAAGGCCTCACCAGTGCATTATAAAGCTTGAGCATAACCTCCTTGGACTTGTACTCCATACATCATGGTATATAGCCTAACATTCTGTTTGCCTTCTTAATGGCTTCAGGAATGCTCCTATTGTGCATTCAAACTTAACATTTTTACTTCCTATGTGTAATACCTTATATATACTGACATTAAATTTCATCTGCCACAAATCTGCCCAAGTCTTTATGCTGTCCAAGTCCTTCTGTAATGATTTAAAATCCACCTGTCTTGATATCATCTGCAAACTTAACCAGCTGGTTACTTATATTCCTATCTGAATCACTTAAATATATAAAACAAATATCAACAGCCCTAGCTTTGACCTCTGTGGAACATCACTCTTAACATCAGCCAATTCTGATAAGGTTCATCAAACCATAACCCTCTGCTTCCTGTATCTGAGCCAATTCTGTACCCATCTACAAACATCACCCTGAACTCCCATTTCTTTTAGTTTGATACCCAACCTCTCATGTGGCACCTTATCAAGTGCTTTCTAAAAGTCAAGATAAATAAACAATATCATATACTACACTTTGATCATATCTTTTTATTGCTTCCTTATAGAATTCTAGCATGTTAGTAAAACATGACCTCTCTCTTCTAAACTTATGCTGACTGTTCAGAAAAACACTTGTACTTGCCGTGTTGTGCTAAATTTTATCCTTAACACTAGAATTACCAAATCCTATGAAAAAACTCGCAAACCTGGCCCACCTTAAATCCGTTTGCACCTCTGTCAGCGTATTTTGTCTTGTAAATGTGTCGATACGTGCAAGCAGCCTACTATCCCATCCTCTCACCGCAGCAGAAACAGCAAAAAGCTCTCCCAGCTCAAGCCTTGTTTATCTGGGAGTGAGGTACCTGGAGCTGTATAGTGTAAATAATATATCGCTAATTGAAACACATGCATTTCATGTGTGTTCCGTGTCTACAAAGATCTATGTAAGTGTAGCATGACAGAAATTTTAAACACATACCTAAAAGACAAACTTTTAGTTCTAACAACAAAATTTTGACATGAAGTGTATACTGTATGAAGACCGAAGTCCAAATATCAAATAAGTACTTTCACAAAATGTACAAGTATAACAAAACAAGTGTGCTTTTATTCAAGAATATAACCAAAGAAAAAGAAATTGGGTTAGTGTACTTCATTGTTATGACTGCTTTGGTAGTACAGAGATAAGAACTACTGAGTCATAATCAACAGGTCGCAGGTTCGAGCCTTGCAGTGTCACAAAATAAATGTTTTGAGTAGTTAGTTGCTCGTATTGTTGCTATTATACTATGAAAACATACATTTTATTTGAGTCTGTAACAACCGGTGTAAATGTATGGTACTTGTAAAGTTAAGCGTTTTTTTTTAAATTCAGTTTTAGTATCTCAGTCGCGTCCATGCTCGCCCCAATCTGACACTTTCAGTTTTCAAATAAATATGTACTATAACTCAGATGAGGATGAGGGTTCTATATCGGAGAAAGAGAACAGAAGCCCACCCTGCAAGAAACGTCCACTCATATATAAGAACAACGCAGCTACACCAGGCGTAAAGGCAAGAGATGGCACCGTTTGGATGCAGTAAGAGGTCTGGTGTCATCCTGCCAGTCAGTCTGCCCCACACCTGTCATTCAAAGAAAAAGTACGGCTTAAAGAGCTCGCCAAGGTATTGTACAAAGCCCAGTTTGTGATTATGTTTTGTGATGGTCTTTATATAAAAACATTTATATGTTACTTATATAAAAGACAGATTGGATGTTATTTACCTTGATTTATTTACGTATCTTCCTACAGCGTAAAGTCAGAAGTAAACTGCAAAGCTTCCTGTGGTTGATCAACACGGGCATGCTGACAAACTACATGTGTACTGAAATGACTTCAGCTGCAGGTGAAAGCTCCTGTCACATCCTATGCAACTGTGTTTGATCTTATTCAGGAAAAGATCCCAGTCACCCCACGGGAGAAGGACTTTCTGAGACTAAGGTAATAAAGCTTATGAAACCGTTTCTGGACAAAGGCAGAACCGTAACAACAGTTGTGTGGTGGTGTTTCTGTTCTACTCCAGGACATGCAGAGTAAAGAATAGTATACAGAGGTCAGTTCTGTGCAAAAGAAACACCACCATGCACCAAAATGTGGAGACTGGGCACATTCTGGGCACAGATCGGGGGAAAAAAAAAAAAAGCAGTCGATGACTACAGCCGCATGAAGATATGCAAATGAATGTAATGTTGCATCAGTACCACAATGTTTTCCGAAATGTACTATACAAGTCATAAAATGAATTATTCCAAATGTGATATATATCCATGTCTCTATTTTTTGCCAATACGGCTCTGACATCATGGGCCAGAAGGTGCAGAGTAATTCAGTGTGAGCAGGATCACTCAAGTATAAAACTGAGTAAAAAAAAATTCAAGTGACAACAAAATACCAAGGCGGCATGATTCACCAGCATTTGTGTGTCAACTTTTATCCCTCCACATCAGAGAATTTCCAGTTCCATTGTCTCAAAACACCACTCATATCCACAGTTATTCCCAGTCACGTACACCACTCACACCCATGTCCACAGTTTTTCCAGTCCCAGTTTCGTTCACGCACAAGATCTGACAGTTTTCAAATAAAGAGGTGGTATAACAAAAAAAGTTTGTTAAACCACGTCTTTATTTGAAAACTAGCACAAGTCAAATCGGGAGTCATGAACGTGACAGAAAATAAAACTAAAAAAAAATGCTGACTTTTACAAGTGCCAAAAATTTACACCGGCTGTTACAGATTCAACTCTAATATATGTTTTTATTATATTATAATAATAAAAATAGCATCTCACTACTCAAAATAGTAATTGGAGGACCCGGGTATTGAACCCACAACCTCTTGATTAGGAGAGAGCAGTTGTTACCGCTGCACCAACCAAGCGTACATATCTACCTTATACCCTTAGCCAACTTCTTTTTCTTCGGTTATATTCTTGAATAAAAGCGCACTTGTTTTGTTATACTTGTACCTTTTGTAAAAGTGTTTATTTGATATTCGGACTTCAGTCTTCACACATTATACACTTCATGTCTACATTTTGTCAATTATTACTAAAACGTGAAAAACCTTTCTGTTTTAGCTATGTGTTCAACAATTCCTGCCTCACATTTCCTGTCATCCTGCATTTACATCCATTGTTGTAGACACGGAACACACATGAAATGTATGTATTCCAAATAACGATATATTATTTGCCCACTACAATTCCAGGCACTTCACATGGAGATAAACACACTTGAGCTCTGAGAATCTTCTTTGCGACTTGAGCTGCGCCATTGGGGAGATGGGATAATAGGCTGCTTGTGTTGATTGCAACATTTGCAACACAAAAGATGCTAATGGAGAGGTGCGAACGAATTTAAGGTGGCCTGGGAGTTTTTTCGTAGGCTTCAGGGATTTTATTGTTAAAAGCTTACCCCAGTCTATCCTCTTTTTGCTGTATCTGCTCAAAATTTGCCCCACCAAAGCTAAACTTAACAACTTTAGTCTTTGCATCAGCATGCTTACAAAACAATTCCTAAAGTTCACATCACATTAACATAAAGGTAATAGCATTCCTATTGTGCTCTTAATTATTTCAACAAGTTACTTGTATGAATGCTATTTGTTGTTGCAAATGATACAACAAGGTCCTTCTATTTTTGAACTCAGCAGACCAAAACATTAGTTTTTCTATTATAGACATTACCCTAGAAACCAGCCTATTTTTACCACACAAATTAAAACACCTAACATCTAATCCCTAAAACCTACTTTTCCAGCTAAAAATACACAGAGAAATCTAAACATTTGCTAGTATGCAGGGTAGAGATAAGCTACTGCACAAATTAATTTCTATTAGAATTGACTTCTGCAATGCAATATCGACATTGTGCTCATATTGTTCTATGTTCTACGTGTAGGTTTCAGTTGCTGTATCTCAAAATGCCGCTGGCAAGGATTATTGTTAGAAGTGGAAGTCATGACCACATACAGTCTGCCATACCCTGCTTGTTCTTTAAATTGGCTTCCAGTTAAGTTTAGGACTAATTTTAAAACCTTTCTTCTTACATATAGAACTTTAAATGGATTGAACCATATCTACTAAAATTAATGTAACAATGTATATCTACCACTGTATATCACAATCTCAAAGTACTGGTCTTCTAAGAGTTACAATAACAAATAGCATTACTGTGGGAGGCTGAACCTTTAGATAACAACTCAAACCTGCACAATGATATGCTTGTTTGTGTAAGTGATGCCCCCATTGTCTCAGCATTTAAATCCAGACTGAAGACTCACTGCTTTAATCTACCATATCCTGAGTAGAGCTGCTTATTAGCTGTTCATTTTTCTGCATTTAACTGTTAGTCATTTGCTCAAAATAAATGCTTTGCAACTATTATTAGCTGTTACTGATCCTCCACTATTCTGTTTCTTTTCTCATTATCCTGCTAAGGCACCTAATGCTACTACTAGATTACTTTACTACAACTCCTGCCTATGGGAAGTAATGGCAGAGATAATGGAAGCCTTGGGATTCAATAACAAATGATCTAATCTTTTTACCTTGACCAGCAGGTACTTATGATTGTGTTGAATACCCAGGAGTTTGTGAGTTGCTAGTGGGCTTAGGTAATCAGAATTGTGACTCTCTTATGCTCTATTTTTTTTCTGCTATAACCAACCACAGACACTCCAGAGTAATGATGGGCATTTCAATTCAGTTTACTGAATTGATTCTTTCAAACCACCTATTTATGTATATCAATTATTTTGATTCATTTTTAGGGATAGCTTATACTGTTGTTATGGGGAACCCCCTTCTGATTGCATCACAAATATATAATTTCATAATACAGTGGAACCTCGATTTACAAGTAACTTGGTTTACGAGTGTTTTGCAAGACGAGCAAAATTTTTTAATAAATTTTGACTTGATAAACGAGCGATGTCTTGCAAAACGAGCAGTATGGATACACTTTGTCTGCTGAGCGTCATGTGATCACAACTGAGCTGATGGTTCTTCTCTCTCATGTGCACGCGTCTCTCTCTCTCTCCTTATCTCTCTTGCTCGCACAGCGCATCTCTCTCTCTCTCTCTCTTCTTATCTCTCTCGCTCGCGCGCGTCTCTCTCTCTCCTTATCTCGCTCGCGCTCGCACTCGCACTCGCACTCGCCCCTCTCTCTCTCTCTCTCTCCTTATCTCTCTTGCTCGCGCGCAGCGCGTCTCTCTCTCTCTCTCTCTCTCTTATCTTGAGGGCAATTGTCTCCTATTCTCCGTCGGAGTCTGTGTGCCTCACTCATATAGTCAACATCCGTACGAGCGTATACTGTTTACTACAGCATTGTGACTGTGTGTGTGTGTGCGTGCGCACACACGTGTGTACTGTGAAGTGTGAGTCTCCATCTTGCTCCCCAATACACAAAGCTGAGTCTCAGTACTTTAACAACACCAGCTGCCTTCAGCTTGAAACAGCAACAGCGCTGTCATTTATTGTAGCGGGATCTTTATAATGTTCCTTGTATCACCCATTGATGGCAGGCACTTATAGCCTGTCTGTGATCTTTTTGGATGCGCTTATACGGCGAACTGCTACAGCGCTGGGAGACTGCGATTGCTTTGGGACACTCTTCCGCATGTCGTCCCATTGGGTGGAATCCCACATGAGTTTAGAAACTCACTCACACCAGCCATGATTCTTTTAAAGGTAAAGTGCAGGTTAATTTGTTTTATGTATTTTTACTTTATATTTTGTATTAATCATTTTTATATGAATAGTTTTGGGTTGTGGAACGAATCATCTGAGTTTCCATTATTTCTTATGGGGAAATTCACTTTGATATACAAGTGCTTTGGATTGCGAGTACGTTTCCGGAACGAATTATGCTCGCAAACCGAGGTTCCACTGTACATATATTAGTTTCATATATATGTATGTATGTATGTGTGTATATAAACATATAATTAATATTGTTGCTTGTTAATTTATATTTAATTCATTATCTATAAATATATAAGATTAATTATATATAAATACATAATTCATTACATATCTGACATGATAATTCATAGGCCATTGCCCAGTTTCTGCACACAAAGCACAGTAACACATTTAAGATGCATAATTAAAATAAACATTTTGCTGTCTGCATGGACAAAATTAAACAAAATGTGCATAGATGGTCTACCCTCCATCTTTAGCAGGGTGAATTAACACTATCAAGATGAATATCCTCCCTAAACTTCTGTTTCTATTTCAAAACATCTCTGTATACATTAATAAATATTTTTTAAAGAAATTAGATTCAATCATAACCTTATTTATTTGGGATTTGAAATATCCATGCATTCAAAAGGCGACCCTGCAACAACCTAAATCAGAAGGCAGCATGGCTCTACCTAGTTTTCAATTTTATTACTGGGTGGCAAACATGCAAGCTATAAAAACCTGGAAACTGACACAAACAGTTGAACACACACTAGCTTGGTCTGCAATAGAAAAGAAATCTTGCAGTACTTCTTAATATTCCTTGCTTTGTACACCAGTAAATACAAGGTATCGTCAATATACTAACAACCCAATTGTCCTTCATTCACTCAGAATATGGAACCAATGTAGGATAAACTTCAAGTAAGAGAAAATTTAATCTTTGGCATCACTACATGATAACCACCTTTTTCCACCCTCTCAAACTTACACAGTTTTTAATGTTTGGAAAATGGGATTAAATCATTTAGAGATTTGTATATAAATAATGTCTTTGGACTTAAAGTGGAGGAGGACAAACAGACCGTAATTGCCTTTATTTCACTAATAGCACATAGACTTATCTTGCTCAACTGGAAGAATTCTAACCAACCTCTGTTAAGTCAGTGGGAACTTATGTTATATACTATTTGAAATTGGAAAAAATCAACTTCTTTCTTAGAGGAACTGTTCAAAACTTTATTAAAACCTGGCAGGATCTAATCAATAATATTTTAGATTTTTAGCACTTATATTGGGAAGAAAGACTCCTTTCCATCTACAATACTCTCAAAAGTTTTACTCTGTCTGTTGGCCTTTCTCTCTTTTACATGGGTGGGGGTTGAATTGAATCTAGTTTTGTTAAGTTTGACTTGATTGTATGAAATGTTACATGCATTAAACAAATTCAATAATAAAAAAAAATGTTACATTACAGAAGTAAATGAGAATTGTGCAACTTGTAATGATTTGTTCACGACTCAAATGAACGAAAATTATTAGACTGATTATTGGTACTGATTTGTTCATGATTCAGATGAATGAGAACTGTTACACTGATTCTCGGATAGTGAATTGTTTTCGATTCAAATGATTTGAGACTCATGAATCATGCAGTCCTTGTGCATGCTCTTTACACATCCACCAGCAGGAAGTGGCAGCGAAACAGAAGACGACGATAACCTCATGCAGGACAGTAATGAGCTTTAGCACTAGTCTCATTGAACTCCACTGAACCAATTTGTTTGTGCTCACCAATCAATGCTGGCGGCACGACGCGCTGCTGCCTCGCAGTAAGGAGTCCTGGGTTCGCTTCCCGGGTCCTCCCTGTGTGGAGTTTGCATATTCTCCCCGTGTCTGCGTGGGTTTCCTCCAGGTTCTTTGGTTTCCTCCCACAGTGCAAAGACATGCAGGTTGGGTGCATTGGCGATCCTAAATTGTCCCTAGTGTGTGCTTGGTGTGTGAGTGTGTGTGTGGGCTCTGCAGTAGGGTGGTGCCCTTCCTGGGATTTGTTCCTGCCTTGCAGGCTGGGATTGGCTCCAGCAGACCCCCGTGACCCTGTGCTAGGATATAGCAGGTTGGACAATGACTAACTGACTGACTCACAATCAATGCATATGATTCACTTTAAAGAGTCATTAAAAAAAAAACAAATTGCTCACAAATGCTGATCACTACCCTAGTGGCATATTTTCTCCAGTATTACAAATGACTGGAATTTTCTTGCATTATGTAATGGCCGTATTTCAATTATGGTGTTGATGATTTATCTCTTTTGATTTATTCATGTTATAAATAAAATATATCATCATCATCATTCAATTTAAACTTCTTTGTTTTACTGCATGTGTAACAAACTTTGTGTTTCATGTATGTAAATATTTTATGGTTTACTAATAACGCATTGCATTTGTGTTTTTTATGGTAATCAATACCATTTCAGATGATATATATATAAGTAGGTCTTATATAAATAAGTCTTTCTGTCAACTTCCGATTTTGAATTTTGGCAATAAAGTTCAGATAGATATAGGAACAAATATACTCTAATTTGCTTACGCAGCAAAGCAAAACTCTTTTTTTGAAAATTGTCTTATGTATTTTTAAATATTAATTTTTTAAGAAATATACATGAGTGCCCCTTCTTAATATTAAATAAAATTATTACACAAATTTTATACATTTTTAAAATGAGACAAATTTCATCACTTAAAAATAAAACCTCAACTTCAAATTTGTAACATTTTAATTTACAGACAATTTAAGAAATTAATTTCCTGCAGGTTTTAACATATTGTATGTGTCATTTTCCAGTTTAATATTAATTACAAACCCCACGTCATAAAATAGCAGCACTAACCACATTGACACCATGAAAATCCAGTAGATTTTACAATTATATTTGTTAACTGATTCCACATACGTAGCTCCTTACCAGTAAAAATATTAATTTTAAGACATAACATTATAAATGTATATTAAGGAAACTCTTACAATTTGATCTGATGACAATCGAAGAGACTTTTTGTAAGAGGTACAATTTCCTTGACTAATTTCTTCAGCCTGATTACTTTCTTTGGAAGTGGCATTTTGAATTTCCTTTGAATCTTCATCACTGGATGTGTCATCTTCTTTGGACCTTTAAAATAAATAAGTAACACAGCGCAGTTTATTTCAAGATAGGTGGATCATAATATAATAACATGATTAGACAGATATTTTAACTGCTCCAAGATAACTGATTGCTTTTAGGCTTAAGAAAAAAGAAATGGCACATAACAAATTATTTGTTCTCATGATGTTTGAAGAAAACTAACTTAAATTATACCACCACCAAAAACCTGAACAAAGAAAAGATTATTTTGAAAAACATCTGTGCAGTAAAGGTATTTACGGCCTTAGATTTTTAACATTAATAATACAAACAGAACTATAATTTTGTTGATATAAGCATAAAAGATGTTTTGTATGAATGAAATCAAATATACCGTACATAAATGTGCATTTGAAATCAGTTACCTGGGAATCTTAGGATCATACATTTACATCTTTGAACATGTTAGAGAAATGTAAAATGACATGTTGCCCCAGCTCAATAACCGTTCTAATCAGAACGTGGCTTATTATTATATAAGCCTAAGATGTTTTGTAAAATATTACTGTAATCCCACAAGCATAAAATGCATATGATGCTGTGAACATATGAAAGAAAAGGTTACTATAATGATGATGATTTACTGTGACACAATTAAAATTTGTTAATGGCTATAATCTGTCTCAAAACACTGTGTTGAAAAAAAAAAACAAAATTCTCAAACACACTTCATCCTATTAATTGTACACTGGGCCCACTCACACACACATCCACATTAGGGGCAATTTAGAATTGTGATCCAATCATTCTTTGGGAACCTGAAAGGAAAACCAAAAGAGACACAATAAGAATGTGCAAACTTCTCATAGATAATAACTAGGATTTGTACCAGTGACAATGGATTCATGAGGTGGCAGTGCTGCCCACCTGCCATCAAGTCATCCCAGTGTTGCAGTTACTATATTCAAATACGGAGGAACAGGATGTTAAGAAAACACAATGTGTAGCAATAATTTTTAACAGCAGATGGTGCTATTGAATAATTACTAACCACCATGGTCAAAAATAAGTTCTCAGTAATGCTGTTCAATAAACTCCGACAAATTACTTTTACAGTCTTGCTTTTAGTACACAATTTAGTACATGCTGCTCTGGTGAAAACAATGTCTGAGAGATGGATTTTTTATTATATTTTACTGTTGTATATTGTAACTTAATGGAGATCTTGCATTTAACCTATTGTCCACTATGACTATGATTATGAACTGCACTTGATAAATGTTTATGTTGTATTTCTGCAACTGATTGTACAGTTATCCTATATTCAAGTTGTACTTGAAAAGTCAGTGTTTCTTATGTGATTTGTGTGTTAATATAAAAAAAAATGAAAACTGGCACAAATAAAAATGATGGTGTAATACTGAACCGCTTAATTAACAACCAAATCTTGAAAACATTTAACCGGAAAAAAAGAATAAATGTCAATGCATTCTAAAAGGTGGCATTTTACCTTATTGTAACAGCCTCCTGGGTTACAGGTGGAACACTTTCACACTGCAAATCTTGTGCCTGGAGTTTTGCTTCGGACTGTTAAAAAAATCAGTAACAACATAGTAAACAATGATGAAATTAAAAATATGTCTTATTGTTATGGTAAAAAAAACCTTCAAGAAGCAGGTAATTGTTAAAAATATTCAGTCATAATTAGAAATAAACACAATAAAACTGGCATGTTTACTAGTTTTCAATCTCAACGATCATATTCAGACACAAGGGTAAAAGTAACCAACTTGGTCCAAACACCAACAGTGATGTTACTGTGTTTTTTTCAGTAAAAAGGAAAAACTTCCATAAAAATGGCTTGAATTAAGAGCTCTACCTGTTTAACCGTGCTGTCAGATCGCTTGCGCCAGAACCACCATCCTCCTGACTTTTTTGGCATCTTTTCTTTGACCCATGTCTCAACTGTTGTCTATCAATTGAAAAAATGATGACCAAAAAGCATATAATAGATAATAAATACTAGTACTATGGAACAAAAGGAAATAATTACATTTTAAATGGAGAATAAAAAACAGTTTGTGTAAAAAGCAGAAGTGATGAAACAGCAAAAATGTACCTTCGGTAAGCTCTTTTGGAAAGCTTGCAAACTCAGAATCATGGGAGCTGCTAAAGCCCAGTTGTAATACCTAAAGGAAGCGAAAAATATACTTCTGTCAAAGCCCAATTTGTTGGGAGATGCAGCTTTTGAGGTATAAAATAGATTTTTTTCTATTCAACATCTGAGTTAGACAATATTGTTTTTAATATGTTGATCTATTAAGTATACATATTCTGAGCTGAATCTTAATATGCACAGGCTTAACTCATCTCTTTGTATCTGCCTATCTTCTACTCACTTAATGTTTTTTAGGTATAAAACAAATTTGGAGTAAGTCAGGTAGCTAGACATGCCCCACATCCCCTCTCTAAATACCAGCTCTAGGAAACCACATTGCTATTTTGAGACTAGAGTGAAAAAAGTAAAATAAAAAAAAAAAAATGATAAAAGAAAGATAGAACTTTATTTGTCCAAAGAAGGAAATGTGCCCTTTTACAGAAGCTCGTTAGATAGATAGATAGATAGATAGATAGATAGATAGATAGATAGATAG
>JANRMT010062819.1:26802918-26899280 GCA_026402145.1 Polypterus bichir lapradei
TAGATAGATAGATAGATAGATAGATAGATAGATAGATAGATAGATAGATAGATAGATAGATAGTCATTTCTGTACACCACCACAATGAATTTGAAATAAAGCAATCATTATGTGATTGAAGTGTAGATTTTCAGCTTTAATTTCTGTATACCCCAACATGTCAATATCTAATCAAAGTTTTTTTGGTTCCTGATTTCTTTGCCTTTTAAAGATAAGAGTAAATATAATGTAATCTGCTGAAAGTAATATTTATTTACAACTGGAAACAACTTATATCATTCCAGAAATAAGCACTGTGGATGGATACTAACTGCATTCAAATTATGCAGTGTCCCATTAGGTAGTTGGGGACTGTAAGCTAACCACTAGTGTGGCAGCAACTGTAGTATAACTTTTCACATTGATTTTAAAGATGTAGGATGCTGTCAACTTTGACAGATAAAAAGTACTGTAACATGGTATTTTTCATCCATCCATTCATCAATTTCTTAACCCACTTATCAAGGGCAAGGTCATGGGGAAGCTGGAACATATCCCAGCAAGCATATAGCACATGGCAGGAAGAAACCCTGCACAGGGTGCCAGTCTATTGCAGGATGACATGATATTTTATTACTACAAAATAAAATAGTTTAGGATTTGTTCAGCACAGCAAACCATAAACAACTATGACCTGTTCCATTATTAACAATAATTGTGTGCTGCAGAATCATATTGTATTATCATTGCAGATTGTTTTCAGATACAAATATCTGTCAAACATCAGTTGGTCTGTAACCATGTTTAAACTGCTTAAGAATTAAGGAAGGATGAAAGTTAAAGAATAAATTAAACTTCAGTTATAATGTCTTTTCTCTATTATATATGAAATATTTTCAACATACAATGCTGCAAAAAATTATTATCGTTTTCCTGGTCTGGACTTTGATTAGGCCAGTCTGGATCTTTGATTTTGTTTCATTTTGGCCATTCTGAGGTGGCCTTGCTTTTGTGTTTTAGATTACTGTCCTGCTGCATGGCCTAACTTTGCTTCAGCTTCATCTCATGGATTGGTGAGTAATCAATCTTCTTAAGAATTTCTAAATTAGAGCAAAAAAAATGTAGATAATAAAGTCACTATTCACTTACCTATTTGCAATTCTTATAACCAAATTTGGATTGTCTATTATATTTGGATTTTCTGCAAATTCGTGATAAGTAATAATATGTTCCAAGAATTTCTCTGTAAAAGAAAAAAAAATTATATATATACAGTCATATGAAAAAGTTTGGGAACCCCTCTTAATTCTTTGGATTTTTGTTTATGATTGGCTGAGCTTTTAAAGTAGCAACTACCTTTTAATATATGACATGCCTTATGGAAACAGTAGTATTTCAGCAGTGACATTAAGTGTATTGGATTAACAGAAAATGTGCAATATGCATCATGACAAAATTAGACAGGTGCATAAATTTGGGAACCCCAACAGAGATATTACATCAATACTTAGCTGAGCCTCCTTTTGCAGATATAACAGTCTTTAGACGCCTCCTATAGCCTTTGATGAGTGTCTGGATTCTGGATGGAGGTATTTATGACCATTCTTCCATACAAAATCTCTCCAGTTCAGTTAAATTTGATGGCTTCCAAGCATGGACAGCCTGCTTCAAATCACCCCATAGATTTTCGATGATATTCAAGTCAGGGGACTGTGACAGCCATTCCAGAACATTATACTTCTCTCTCTGCATGAATGCCTTTGTAGATTTCTAACTGGTTTTTGGGTCATTGTCTTGTTGGAATATCCAACACCTGCGTAACTTTAACTTTGTGACTGATGCTTGAACATTATCCTGGAGAATTTGTTGATATTGGGTTGACTTCATCCGACCCTCGACTTTAGTAAGGGCCCCAGTTCCTGAACTAGCCACACAGCATGATGGAACCACCACCAAATTTGACAGTAGGTAGCAGGTGTTTTTCTTAGAATGCAGTGTTCTTTCGCCATGCAAAGCGCTTTTTGTTATGATCAAATAACTCCATTTTTGTCTCATCAGTCCAAAGCACTTTGTTCCAATCTGGCTTGTCTAAATGAGCATTTGCATACAACAAACGACTCTTTTTGTGGCGTGAGTGCAGAAAGGGCTTCTTTTTCATCACCCTGCCATACAGATGTTCTTTGTGCTTATTGTGCTGAATTGCAGAACGATGTACAGATACACCATCTGCAGCAAGATGTTCTTGCAGGTCTTTGGAGGTGATCTGTGGGTTGTCTGTAACCATTCTCATAATCCTGCTTATATGCCGCTCCTGTATTTTTCTTGGCCTGCCAGACCTGGGTTTAATATCAACTGTGCCTGTGGCCTAATATTTCCTGATTACATTACTTAGAGTTGAAAATGACAGTTTAAACCTCTGAGATTGCTTTTTGTAGCCTTCCCCTAAACCATAATACTGAACAATCTTTGTTTTCACATCTTTTGAGAGTTGCTTTGAGGATCCCATGCTGTCACTCTTCAAAGGAGTGTCAAAGGGAAGCACAACTTGCAATTGACCACCTTAAATACCTTTTCTCATGATTGGACACACCTGTCTATGAAGTTCAAGGCTTAACGAACTAATCCAACCAGTTACATGCATTAAATCAGCAAAATTACAACGGTACCCACATTTTTGCACAGCCAGTTTTTCACATTTGATTTAATTTCATACAACTAAATACTGCTTCACTAAAAATCTTTGTTCGGAAAACACCCCAGTACTCGGATGTTCCCAGGAAATGAAAGACACACCACTGTTATCTTTTTTGTTGAAAGTAGAGTAAATTATTATGCAGGCTGAGAGGGGTTCCCAAATGTAAATCAAAATACTTTAGACAAGTATGCAAATTCATACTTCAGGGATTTAACTTAAGATAATGGCATCTAAAATTTTAAATTTAAAAGTTTTTCTTGACATCTGGGACTGCATGATAGTTTGCAGTGCTTCACTGAATTTCTGGAAGGCAAGTTACAGTCATGCACCAACTTACAACCATTTGGGACTGGCCGTTTTGCTATATGTGAAACTGGCCATATGTCAGTCACAGAGTGTGCAGGTCATTGCAGGGTCTACTCCGGGTCACCTCTATACATATTTTAACAGAGTATCACAAACCGATCTTCATGTGTCGTGGTTGTATGCCTGGTCCGTTTAAGACAGTGTTTCTCAACCACTGGGTAACGACACGGGTTGCCGCCTATGGGTCCCAGGTTGCTGTCAATTCACAGTGCTGTGATATAGGTTTCCTTGCTTCTAAGTGAGCTTGTTTTACAAGGGGGGACCTGCCAATCACGCTTGTTCCACCATTTAAATTTAAAATTTAAAAGACAAACTGCTGCGGTCGGTTGGCACCCTGCCCGGGATTGGTTCCTGCCTTGTGCCCTGTGTTGGCTGGGATTGGCTCCAGCAGACCCCCGTGACCCTGTGTTCGGATTCAGCAGGTTGGATAATGGATGGATGGAAGACAAACTGGGGTGAGGGACCATAAAGGTTGAGAAACACTGGTATATGGAAGGTGGTGCAGGCTGAATATTTAAGAATTATCAACCCGGAGCAGCACCAATCAGAACAAACCTTAAAGGGACCTCCTAGTGTCAGAAAACATATGAGACCCTGTTAAGTAATATTATAAACTAGCAAAATACCCGCGCTTCACAGTGGAGTAGTGTGTTAAAGAAGTTATGAAAAAGAAAAGGAAACATTTTAAAAATAATGTAACATGATTGTCAATGTAATTGTTTTGTCACTGTTATGAGTGTTGCTGTCATCAAGGATTTAATTATCATTATTTCTTTCAATCAGGTTCGTATTTGGAGGATGTGTTGTGTTCAAGTTACATTCCGTTGTAAAGATAAAAGGTTTCATTCATCGAAGTGTTCACTACCCAAATCGGTACTCGTGAATCTAAGATGTTTAACAGGCATTCCCGTTATTAAGTTGTGGATTTGCCTGCGAATATTTAGCGGCAGCGTGTCTATGAACTTGTGGAATTGCCTGCGAGTATTTAGCGACAGCGTGTCTATGAACTTCTGGATCTGCCTGCGAGTATTTATCGACAGTGTCTCTATGATCTTGTGGATTTGCCTGCGAGTATTTAGCGACAGCGTGTCTATTAACTTATGGATTTGCCTGCGAGTATTTAGCGGCAGCGTGTCTATGAACTTGTGGATTTGCCTGCGAGTATTTAGCAACAATATCTCTATGAACTTGTGGATTTGCCTGCGAGCATTTAGCGACAGCTTCTCTATGAACTTGTGGATTTGCCTGCGAGTATTTAGTGACAGCGTGTCTATTAACTTGTGGATTTTTCTGCGAGTATTTGGTGGCAGCGTCACAAAGTTGTTTCCGTCTAGCTGCATCAGAAAATGTACCACGACGTCTGACATGCCTCCTTTTTACTGTTTTCTCACAGCTTGGATTGCTGTTGTCATAATCGGTTTGAGTTTCGGTAAGTGACAGTTCCTTGATCGATGGTGATCACCTCGATAGACATGTTAATGGGGGTACGGTTGGAAGGGTAAAGGAAATGGGTACCTGAACAGTAAACTAAGTCTAAAATACCTACACAATAACTATAATCATAATAAACGAACAATAAAACAGCGGAGGATTAAATAAAAAGGCTGCAGTTATCAGCAGGGAGAGATGAATACCGTGGCAAAGCAAGGAATGGAATGAAGAGACTGGAGCGACGGACGGCCTTATATGGGCAGGCAGTCAATTACGTGGGAGGCATGGGGATGGGCAACACAATATAGGCAGGCAGCCAACTGCATGGGAGGCGTGGGGATGGGGAAGGATGTGGCGCCGCCTCACACAGTGACCAAGCTGCAGGCTATGGACATATATATGTACGTAAGTAGGATTCAGTTATGACCGTTACGCGTAGAATTTCGAAATGAAACCTGCTTAACTGTTGTAAGTAATCTGTAAGGACTAAGCCTGCCAAATTTCAGCCTTCCACCTACATGGGAAGTTGGAGAATTAGTGATGAGTGAGTCAGTGAGGGCTTTGCCTTTTATTAGTATTACTGTGGCTATTTTTGGTCATTTCTAAAACATTATTACCCTATTGTTTTCCTATCACCCTCAGCCGTAAGTTACTAAGTAAGAACTGCTTCAACTCGGGTGACCGTAAATCGGAATATGACAGTACAGTAATCCCTCGCTATATCGCGCTTCGACTTTCGCGGCTTCACTCTATCTCGGATTTTATATGAAAGCATAACTAAATATATAACGCGGATTTTTCGCTGCTTCGCGGGTTCTGCGGACAATGTGTCTTTTTACTTCCTGTACATGCTTCCTCAGTTGGTTTGCCCAGTTGATTTCATACAAGGGACGCTATTGGCGGATGGCTGAGAAGCTAACCAATCAGAGCACGCAGTTAAGTTCTCCTGACTGAGAAGCTAACCAATCAGAGCACGCAGTTGAGTTCCTGCGTGCTGAATGCAGTGTTAACCAGGAAGTCTCGTCTCGCTCATTCAGCATCAACGTGTTTCGCTGTGTAAAGAGTTGTGCTCTTTTGTGTTTATCTTTGTGCATAGTCAAGCCCTTCATTATGGCTCCAAAACAATCTGCTACTGCTTCAGGGGCTGTGCCCAAGCGCAAGAAGAAGATGTTAACGATTGCCGAAAAGGTAAACGTTTTGGATTTGTTGAAGGCTACGATTCTTTTTATTTAAAAAGTAGGAAAGGAATATAAGATCTACGGCTGCAGTGTCCTTTTAACCAGGGTGCAAAACGAGTTGTAAGTGGATGTAATAAGGCAGTAGTCTGGATGGAATCTGCTTTAGGGATTTGGATTGAAGACTGCCAGAAGAAGAACAACGGCAGTGCTACACAATCGCCTGAAGTGGCTCCTTTACAAGGGCTGTAACGCTCTCCTTTGTTGTGCAGTAAAATTAAACTCATTGTTATCGGACAAGTCATCGTGTCATTGTTGGTGAGTAACCATAATTAATTTTCTTCTTACAGTGCTTAGTACATGTACAGTACGTACGTTTAGTGTCACTGTACACACATTTACTGTATACTATTTTTCTTGCATTGTACGTATTTATTGCTGGTGGCCTGTCTATCGTAATGGCTGTAACATCTGTGATATCGGAGACACTCAATATCTTTAAAATAATATTTAGGTTTTACTGTATATAAACAGTGTGTTTATATACATAATTTCAATGAATCTTACCTAATATCTAAGAGAATACAAAGGGATTACTGTATGCTGTATAACTCTGCGGGGAATATTTATAAACAGTGTGGGAGAGTTTATAAGGGCTTAAAATATATAAAAATAACCATACAAACATATGGTTTCTACTTCGCGGATTTTCACCTATCGCGGGGGGGGGTCTGGAACGCAACCCCCGCGATCGAGGAGGGATTACTGTATAGTATTTATTGTAAAATCCAAGACAAAGAAATAACATATGCTCACTCACTCACTTTGAAGAAAGAATAATGGAAAGTCTTGAGCAGAGTTTTAATGTAAGTTCTTTACACTTCCAGTGCAGCAAGCATGGAAATACACTAATTTTGTAAGGTATCCAAATATGACTAAGTATCTTTATCTTTCAGTTCATCCTTAATATCCAAAAACATGCTCTACCTACTAAACCTTTCATCACTTAACACACTATATATAACAGAAGTAGCATTACTTCTATACTTGCAGTCTGGGTTAAAAGTGAATTTTCGAATCATCACTGAAATAATGTAGAGTACATATTAAAGGAATGAGGAGTGTATTTTTTATCTCCACAGAACATGTTATTTTACAAAGCAATCAGTTTAAATATATTCATAATCAATCCACTTGTAATTTAATTTTTTTTTAAACCACATGGAAAAATTTTGTTGTTATGATATAGATACCAGCATGCTGTATATTTCAGAACTTACATCTACATGTTTTGAAGCTGAAAAGTTTATGTTAATATTTTGTATCCTCCATTAGCAAACTGGGGAAAGTGAGTGAACTGGTACATTAGCTTTACTGAAGATTATATATCAATGTAGCTATCATATTTTCTTTAAACATTCTTTATGACCTCTCTAGAGAGACTAGCAGCACTATACTTGCACTTAGGGAATCATTTAAAAGAGCTTGGGGTTATAAGAGCATTTTCATAAAAAGCAATTTGCTAAAAAATCAGTGAAATGCTTGTTACAGTGCACTTTTAACAGTTTTGCATTCAACCTGAAGCTACTCAGAATTTGAGTTAACTTAATCAAATCTTCAAAATTGTAATCAAATGTTCTGCACTGTCATCCAATGAACACAGGCAAGCTTTTGTCAGGTTTAAAATCATAATGAAATGTTCTCAACTGTTATCAGATGAATAAAGTTGTTATTAGTGATTTATATACCACCTCAATTGATGCATAAGACAAGTCCAATACTCAGCTTTGGCTTATTGGACAGGTAATTTATCAGCAACTTCAGTGGCAGCCATTAAGAAGCAAAAACTGCTAAGAACATCAACATTAAATCAGAGACATCAGGGAAATTTTCCAAAAAGTCTGAATAATGCTGGCAATATTCTTTATCACCCATGTGGTACAGTATTGGACTAATAAGGATCAGTTCCCAGTACCTGAAGAAATATTCTGGAGAGGTAAAATGAACTAAGAATAATGACAAAAATAGATGTCTGGGTTCAAAATGACACTGTCATACCAGTGTTCAGTACCACAGAAACATATGCCACTGCTTTACTGGTCTCATAGACATCCATCCCTGTCTGAATGTACACATACTTCAAGGCTAATTTCTAAATCAGAATTTAAACCCAGCATTTGTAACCATTTTCTGTAAAGCTCAAAAAGTATCCCAGTAAAAGTTTCGGTTTTAATGTTTAGCTCATCCATCCTGCTCGTAATTTCATGAGTCATGATAATCAAGAGAGTGTATACATGATTAACATAAGTGCTTGGTACATGCTTTTCTTTGACTTCTTTCATATACTAACAGACTTTCTATTGTATATACAAATGTGAATTGCAATGTATCTGTAGCACAGCAGAAAGGTCCGTTATTAGCTTGAGTGTTTAAGTATTAAAAATTATCATTTCTACTGCACCATGCAGCCAGTAAGCTTGTATTACTGCTAACTATAACTTCAACAAATAAGAAATACTCAAACATGGCATATGTTAGTCATCATAGATAATGTAAACTTCTTGTATGTGTGTTTCACATTGAATAAACTATGTACTGGTCACCAAGTCATGAAACTTAATGCATACAATATTAATGCTGACGAAAATATCACATAAATGCATATAATAAAACTTTGACATGTAGATTAGATCATATATTTTGTTCATTATGGAATATGATTCATGCTCAGCATTCAACCTTTAGTTCAATCACTTGATCCTTTTAGGTTGCACTGCCTGCTGCAATTGCAATCTGACCTTCATAACTGAATGCCAGTTCCCATGTAATGTATTCTGTCCCAGGCCATAATCCAACAATGTTCCTGCTTCTCTCTTTTCCTCTCTTCTCTGCTGGCTTCCCACTATTGCTAGGATCCCATCAAACCATTTTTCCTAACTTGCTACCTCAATCCTCTTGCCATTCACATGTCTGTCTTTAAAATGTTTATTTTGGCCCAACCTTCTTGCTTTTTGCTTACTTCCACAGGGCACAATAAATAAAACTGTTCACTACCTGAAGCTGTAGTAAGAACTTCCTCTTACCATTAGAGCTGGTCTGAGGTTCTTTATTATTGCCCTTTAGAGGGTAGAGTTCTTCACTCTTTGAGCTGTCTACCACTTACATATTTTGAACTTGTAACAGTTTTTTCACACTATTTACCCTTGAGCTACTGTGCTTTTCTGATAGACTGATCCTTTGCTATTGTATTTATGATGATTTTTTAGGTTTCCATGAACAAAGACATCTCTGAATAAAAAATATGAAAGATTGTAAAAGTTATCACCATAATAACTGTCTTATAGCCAAGCTTGATATGAAAATGCAGACTCAGTTTTTCACAAATGTTAAATAAACCCATTAGTATGAGAACTAGCTAGTCATGCAGGAAACAATGCAGACCAAAATACAAAATATGAAACGTGTTGACAAAGTTTTCTAAAGCAGGCGCAAATTGTTCAGGCTGAAATTGCATTTTTATTTTGACAATAGAAATGTAGTCTTCCTAATTAAAGTTAACTTAATAAGGTCATCATTTTCAATGTCTGGAAAATTACATTCTTGCATACCTTTTGAAATTTCTGTATGCTCACTTAGACCACCACAGAGAGACAAAGTAACATCTGGTAAGTCAATTGCAGAATCAGAAAGACACTCTGTGCCACTGTCTGCAGCAGCACTGCCCACAGACTGTGGTGACTGTGAGCCAGATCGTATGTCCGACTCAACCCAGTGTTTGGGTCCTGGGTCTGATTCACTGTAATATAAACAAAAATCACATTGTTAGAGTAATGAAAAAAAAATATTGTTTACACTACTGTTGTAGTGTCCTAACAAGTAATATAATATTATAACATTACTGTCTCACACAGATCTAGCTGTGGATCCAATGGTATAGTATATTTACTTTAATACCCCTACTTTGTGATGGACGTACCAGTGTCCCAGCTGGTATGAACACTGCTCCCTTACCTGGTCAGGAGGCCTTCATAATGGAAGGCCAGGGAAGAAGCGATATCTGCTTTCCATGTCAGTACGTGGAGGGGGAAGGATGTTACAGTGACTACATTGAAAGTGGTGTCCTTACAAACACTGAACAGCAGCTATCGTACAAAACACCTTGGAGACTGAGTGGCAGCATCCTTTCTGGCTAGCACAAGTATGGATGACCACGTAACAACATGAGAGTTGTGGTCCCATGGGCCTGCCATGTCGAGTTCTGTAGGGGCCACCAAGGGGAGCTCTTGTATACTGATGTTACAAGGACCGTAGTGGTCCTGCCTGATCCAGAAGTGCTTCCATGGGGCAACAGCTTAAGCACCAGAAGTACTGGAGTTAAAAGACAGCCCTCCACTACACTCAAGCAGAGTTGATGTCGGGTGGGGAGGAAGGAGTGGAGGTGGAGAAAAAGAAGAAAAAGAAGAGAATGAGTTTTTCAGTATTGTGAACAAATGAGGCTTGTATGAAGGCATTGTTTAAATTAAAAGCAATTTAATTGAATTGGGACTATTGTGGTGTCTGCGGTAAGCTGGTGTCCTGCCCGGGATTTGTTCCTGCTTTGCACCCTGTGCTGGCTGGGATTGGCTCCAGCAGACCCCCGTGACCCTGTGTTAGGATATAGTGGTTTGGACAATGACTGACTGACTGTTGTGGTGTGATTGTTTCTGGGGGTTTGGGGTTCTGGTATACTCCCTAGTGGCCACAATATATATTGCTCAAAAAAATTAGAGGAACACATTTTAATCAGAGTATAGCATCAAGTCAATGAACCTTCTGGGATATTGATCTGGTCAGTTAAGTAGCAGAGGGAGTTGTAAATCAGTTTCAGCTGCTTTGGTTTTAATGAAATTAACAACAGGTGTACTACAGGGGCAACAATGAGGCAACCCCCACACCTGGAATTGTTTAACTGGTGGAAGCCATTGACATTTTTCCCTTCTCATCTTTTCTGACTGTTTTTTCACTAGTTTTATATTTGGCAACAGTCAGTGTCACTACTGGCAGCATGAGGCATTACCTGGATCCTTCAGAGGTTGCACAGGTACTCCAACTTCTCCAGGATGGCACATCAATATGTGCCATTGCCAGAAGGTCTGCTGTGTCTCCCAGCACAGTCTCAAGGGCATGGAGGAGATTCTAGGAGACAGGCAGTTACACTAGGAGAGCTGGACAGGGCCATAGAAAGGTCCTTAACCCATCAGCAGGACCCGTACCTGCTCCTTTGGGTAAGGAGGAACAGGATGAGCACTCCCAGAGCCCTACAAAAAGACCTTCAGCAGGCCACTGGTGTGAATGTCTCTGATCAAATAATAAGAAACAGACTTCATGATGATGGCCTGAGGGCCCAATGTCCTCTAGTGGGCCCGAACTTCTTCCACTTACGGTTGATGGAGGCCACTGTGCTCATTGGGACCTTCAAAGCAGCAGAAACATTTCTGTAACCTTTTCCCAGATTTGAGGTCTACAGACAATTCCTTTGACTTCAAACTTGGTTTGAGCTCTGACTTGAACTGTCAACTGTGGGACCTTATATAGACAGGTGTGTGCCTTTCCAAATCATGTCCAATCAACTGAATTTACCACAGGTGGACTCCAATTAAGCTGCAGAAACATTTCAAGGATGATCAGGGGAAACAGGATGCACCTCAGCTCAATTTTGAGCTTCATGGCAAAGGCTGTGAATACTTATGTACATGTGCTTTCTCAATTTTTTTATTTTTAATATATTTGCAAAAATCTCAAGTAAACTTTTTTCACGTTGTTATTAGGGGGTGTTGTGTGTAGAATTCTGAGGAAAAAATGAATTTAATCCATTTTGGAATAAGGCTGTAACATAACAAAATGTGGAAAAAGTGATGCACTGTGAATACTTTCCAGATGCACTGTATATATATATCTATACATATATACCTATACCTATATATATACTATATATATATATATATATATATATATATATATATATTTTTTTACTAGGGGGCTGTGCCCCCTACTCACTTTGCTCACCCACCCCACAACCCCCACGGGCGTGGTTCACGCTAGCCACTTCATATCTGCCGTTCGCGTTGTGGTGGGGGGGGGCTGGGGGGGGTAGAGGGAGAGGAGGCCTGAACGCACGCTAAGGACGGATCAGCTGCTGGCTTGCTGCTAGATGCTACTGAGCTATGTGATCTGCATGTCGTGCTGCGCGAGAATCAAAAGCCTGTACAGCAGCTGTCCTTTTGTCTCACTTACTTGTCTCGTGGGACGTTAAAGTGTCTCCTAGAAATTGTTTATAAGTAGAGCGTGATGTGCAAGAAGTCTCCCAGGACTTCAAAGTGTCTCTCTGAGATGATCACGTATCGACCCAAGATTTTTATATATAATAGATAGATATACATATATACTAGCTGTGTAAGCGTGTGCTGTAAAAAGCCCAGGGTCCTAGAAACTATTGAAATCGTCAGAAAAAAAACTGAAATGTATAGATGTCAGGTAAGTGACAGGAACTACTCTGGGTGTCTTTCTCCTAGGAGGATTTGTTTTGCCGACGTGTTGGCCTCGCTTGGGTATTAGCGGCAGGAGGAAAAAGTAAAAGGGATACCGTTTTGCCGATGTTAGCGGCTAAGAGACTGTCTTTCTTCTGAGGTTTCATTTTGCTGATGTCCTAGCCTCCCTTCTGTTATTAGCGGCTAAGTGAGTTTTCTGTTTCCTTGAATGCAGAGCCCTTACCCCGACTCCACCTCTCACTTCCAGGTTGGACAGACACACACACTTCCACACGTAGACGTTTATATATAAGATATGTACAGGGTGTACTAAAAAATGTATACACACCTTAAAATATTATAAATCCAATATTTATTAATTAATTTAAGACACATGTAGAATTGTTGTGGTTCTAATCCAGGCCCTGCAGACAACAAGGACCAATGGAATCACAGACACTAAGAATCACTTCATTTGATATTTGGGCATATTCTCTTTCAATGGCTGCTTTCATTTCAATTATTGTGGCTGGCTTTGTGCCATAAAGTTTATCTTTTATGTGTCCCCATAAGAAAAAATCCAGCTGTGTGAGGTCTGGTGAACACGGAGGAAATTCAAAGTATCCTCTTCACCCAATCCACCTGTTTGGCAGATTTTCATCAAGATAGGCCCTAACACCACAGAGATAATGAGAAAGTGCTTCATCTTGTTGAAAATAATTGCACTTCCAGTAGCACTTGATGATAAACTTTCATTTACCCTTTATTCAGTCATTATTTCCAATAAGGTAATTCATCTGAAAGGAACCAAAATTAAAAGAGTTACGGGCTGTATAAAGAGTGTATACATTTTTTGGGACAGCTGGCATACATATATGGGGAAAAAAAGGATTTCCACAGTCAGACAACAGACTGCTGAGCAGCAAAGCAGTATCACATCAGGACTGAACAGACATCCAATATTTAGAATTTTTAGGTAAATTTTTCATTTTCTTTATCATTGTATATCCACAATATTGAAAATCATGAAACCATACAATTGTCTTGATAACAGTAATATTTACTTGTTACACCACAAGACATTCTGTTTTTCTATATGGAACACTTTTAAACCAAGGTAGAATTAATAATATGAATAATCTCAGTTTCTTAATAACGCTGTATTGCTGTTGCACATTTCTCAACTGTTCAGTTAATGTTATTTCTGTCTCTGTATATAATTTTCCTACCTCAGTTAAAAATACAATTTTTTTATTATTATATAATATTTTATTTTTAATTGCTGAATATGAATTATTAAAGATTGCATTAACTATGTATAGATTTCCTATACATGACAAAATCCAGTCCTGGTAAATGTAGGCTATTTACATTAATAAATATATGGTTTAGAGGTAAGTAAAACTTATCTTTTCTTGTTTTTTTTTTATAAACCTACATACAAGCATATCTTGGGTTATGAATGAGTTCTGCTCCTGTGGATATTTGCAACCTTATTTTGTATATAAGTTATAACACACTATTCAAAATGTCGATTAATGTCTAATCAACAACAATGCTAACGTTTTATTTTTTATTTTACAGGAAAATATTTCAAACTTATTAATAAAATGCACTGTACTATATCAGCATTAATGAATTATGCTGTGTATTTATCTGTATCAAAACATGGTTGCTTCTTTTGAAAGACTGTGAATTCTAAACAAACACTTGATGCAATTTTCTCTGCCCTTACAAATTATAAGGCTGAGGTCAAGATAAAACTTTATTATCCATAAATGGGCGAAAAGATAATATTACTAGCATTCGAAAACTTTTCTTCAGGAAGCAAATTGCTATTACTAAATTTGGTTAATAATCATAACTAAGTTTATTCATACATAGAGTACATTTACCTTTTAGGAAAATAACGAGCAGCAACATCTGGCTCTAGCACATTTAAATCATCCAAATAGATATCATCTGGCCCTTGGTGCTGACTTCTCTTACGTACACCTACAGGAGTGAAAAAAGGCACATAAACAAATATAACCCCTTCCCAGCCATTTTTTCATTTTTAAACAACATTAATCAAATTCAGAAAAGGTACATTTTTAAGGGTGCTGCATAGCAGTGCAATGGTTAGAAAGTCTACCTTAACATCCTTCCTAAATCCCAAAGACAAGCAGGTTAAGTTAATTGACAACTTGTAAATCAGCTACAGTGTGAGTGAACCCAGTTCTGTGCACGAGTGGACTGGTGTCTTGTTCCCACCTTCTGCCCGATGTTGCTTAGATAAGAGTTGGCATTCTGCAACACTGAGCAAGATAAACTAAGGCTAAAAGATGTTTTTTTCAGGAAAATGTACAGTTTATCTTCTGTTAAAATTATGTTTTGTAATATTCCTTGCTTCACTTGCATAACTCTATTTTCCAATGTTTCCCATTAGGCAACAGTATAGATGAAGTAAATTGAAATATTTTTTATTCTCTAAATATATATAATTTAATTTTAAATTTTGAATGTATTTTTCATGTTTTTCTGTTATTGTATTCTGCCATCTTGTCACAAGTCAATAATGAACCTAAAAATCCATAAAACTGTATTTGTAGATCTGTGTAACTACAGAAGAAAAACAGTATATAAGATCAAACTGAATGAGCAATTGAAATCACTTCAAAATAATTAAGCCAAATGACCACTGCAACAGATTACATTTGTGGTTTTTAATTAATTTCTGAGAAAGACACTTATAATTAATTTAGATATTAATGTCTATGTTCAAGTTTAAGTAATATACTACTGTTCCTTTCCGGACTAATTTAATGTGGTTCACTTTAATTTTACTTTGGCACACTAAATGAATTACAGTTAAAAGATGTTGTTTTTAATAATATTTTTACCTTTTAATTTTACCTGTGAATTATAACAATAAGCACTGTATTACTGTCAAAGCATACCATACCATACACTGCTACTATCTGTAAGAATAATTCTTTCTGTGACAGAAAGCACCAAAATACTATATAAAAATTTTCATGAAGTCTCCAAAATATATAAAATAAGGTTATTTAAAGTGAATTTTAGTACCTTTCCTTTTGGAGGGAGAGTCAGTTTTAGAAATGACCTTGATGTCTGCAATGCCTTCTTCTTGCTCCATGATACTGCTTGCAAATGTAGCCTGATCTGCAACATCGTCTGGCACAGTAACTGTCACAATGTTGTTTACATCAGCAGCATCATGTGATATTAAAACGTCAGTGTATTCAGCAGGAAAGATAACTGGACTCCTTTGGATACTGCCTGTATGTGTTCTAGGTTCTGGCTTTACTACTGTATGAATAGAGTCCAGCCCATGTAGGTCACTACTTATCTTACAATGTATGTTATCTGTGCTTGAGATAACACGGAAATGTGTGCTTTCTGAAGGAGTGATGGTGACCTTTTTCACATGATCAGGTTTTTCTTTTTTACTGATCTAGAAAGCAATAAAAATAAATAAGTGAGAAAAAAAATAACAAAAACAAACACATAGTGAAGAATTTCTTTGAGAATCACACAAATTAAAAGTTGCCTTATTTAAAATATTTAGAAAGTCTGAAAAAGCAAGACTTACCATACTTACCAATAGCAGTAGAGTGTTGTACTGTGTTAGCCATAGATTGATACAGGAGAAAGTAGGGTGAAATGACACCTTTTATTGGTTAACTAAATAGATTACAAATGAAAGCTTTTGAGGCAGGTAAGGCCCCTTCATCAGGCAAGGTGTAACCTGACACCTTTTATTGGCTAACTAAATAGATTACAAATGCAAGCTTTCAAAGCAGCTAAGGCTCCTTCATCAGGCAAGGTGTAAGGTGTTAGGGCAGGGAATAACAGAGTTCCCATAAGCTCCGATCACACCGTCGCCCTAGTGAGCTGGGCGTTTTCAGTCTTCTGGATGCTCCGCGTGCACTGGCCATCAATACTAATTGGTTTTGGGCTGGCACCAAGACCACTCCTTAATCTAACGTGACTAAAGGCTGGCTGTTCTGTACTGGACCCTATTCAAGTTATCCCTATGGTTTAGTTTTTGTTGTTAGGACTGTATTAATTAATGTCTAAACTATATATCTTGGTTTAAGAGTGCTACTTGGTCCGGTTGCTGTTCGTAAGTGAGCCTTGCCCTGTCAGACTTAGCCTATCCCCCCGTCAGTTTCCAGTTTCCTTTTGTTCTCCCTCACCTTGGTTACTAGTTGTTTTTATGGTTTAGTTGTTGTTTTTTCTTTTGTTAGGTTACACCTTGCCTAATGAAGGGGCCTTAGCTGCCTCGAAAGCTTGCATGTGTAATCTATTTAGTTAGCCAATAAAAGGTGTCATTTCACCCTACTTTCTCCTGTATCATACTTACCAATGAAACTTTTATATGGTTTACACAAAAACAGCATTGTAAGAAATACAGTAATCCCTCGCTATATCGCGCTTCGACTTTCGCGGCTTCACTCTATCGCGGATTTTATATGAAAGCATAACTAAATATATAACGCGGATTTTTCGCTGCTTTGCGGGTTCTGCGGACAATGTGTCTTTTTACTTCCTGTATATGCTTCCTCAGTTGGTTTGCCCAGTTGATTTCATACAAGGGACGCTATTGGCGGATGGCTGAGAAGCTAACCAATCAGAGCACGCAGTTAAGTTCTCCTGACTGAGAAGCTAACCAATCAGAGCACGCAGGAGCTATGCAGTGTTAACCAGGAAGTCTCATCTCGCTCATTCAGCATCAACGTGCTTCGCTGTGTAAAGAGTTGTGCTCTTTAGTGTTTATCTTTGTGCATAGTCAAGCCCTTCATTATGGCTCCAAAACAATCTGCTACTGCTTCAGGTGCCGTGCCCAAGCGCAAGAAGAAGATGTTAAAGATTGCCGAAAAGGTAAACGTTTTGGATTTGTTGAAGGCTACGATTCTTTTTATTTAAAAAGTAGGAAAGGAATATAAGATCTATGGCTGCAGCGTCCTTTTAACCAGGGTGCAAAACGAGTTGTAAGTGGATGTAATAAGGCAGTAGTCTGGATGGAATCTGCTTTAGGGATTTGGATTGAAGACTGCCAGAAGAAGAACAACGGCAGTGCTACACAATCGCCTGAAGTGGCTCCTTTACAAGGGCTGTAACGCTCTCCTTTGTTGTGCAGTAAAATTAAACTCATTGTTATCGGACAAGTCATCGTGTCATTGTTGGTGAGTAACCATAAATAATTAATACATTTACTGTATACTATTTTTCTTGCAATGTACGTATTTATTGCTGGTGACCTGTCTATCGTAATGGCTGTAACATATGTGATATCGGAGACACTCAATATCTTTAAAATAATATTTAGGTTTTACTGTATATAAACAGTGTGTGTTTATATACATAATTTCAATGAATCTTACCTAATATCTAAGAGAATACAAAGGGATTATGCTGTATAACGCTGCGGGGAATATTTATAAACAGTGCGGGAGAGTTTATAAGGGCTTAAAATATATAAAAATAACCATACAAACATATGGTTTCTACTTCGCGGATTTTCACCTATCGCGGGGGGGGTCTGGAACGCAACCCCCGCGATGGAGGAGGGATTACTGTAATCTTACAATTTACTAATGTTAAACTGGATCATCGGTGAGGCATGAGGTAAGTACAGTGAAGAAGCTGGTGAATTAGTGGTCAGTCTTCACTCCCATCCTCGGGTATGGTCTCAAGCTCTGGGTAGTGACAAAAAATATGAACTTGCAAGTTCAAATGGCCAAACTAAAGCTCCTAGCATAGGGTTTCCTGGGCTCACACTATATGAATCTTTCCAGATCAACAGCAGACTTTTGATGTGGTTTCAGACAACCATACATACTGTCCTTAGGAGGTGTTTAAAGCATGGTCAAATTTGGAATGTATGGAATTAACTGTTATGCAAAAAACTTATATGGAATGATCAACAAAGTACATTGGAAAGATAAATAAGTTAGTCAAAGATGTTAACACAGTCTTGCCCTAGAAATGACTAGTTTAGTGGTATTTCAGAGTGCCATAAAGTGAACTCCATTATTGTAGCACAACTCAAGGCATGGAACATTGATCTCCAGTACACAGCTTCAGAAGGGTGGTGGCAAAGAGTGGTACTACTTCTAACAGCTGAGGTCTAGAGAAAGTACCCTATACCTGAATGGACTCTACTGTACTTGGAGAGGATGGGATCGATGGCCTCAGTGAAGCTATTCTGGCCTGCAAGATGGCTTAATCAATGGCTTGGTTTGGCTGCTTGATACTGCTTGTATTTGCTACTTTTGATGTATGAATATGAGAAATTATTTTTTTTTTTAAATTACTACTTTTGACTGTGAATGGTACTATGTGAAAAATAACTGATTTTAGCATCTAATTTATATATATATATATATATATATATATATATATATATATATATATATGCGTAAATAAAATAAGATTTGTTTGCCCAAACAGAGATATATAGTAATATACCCTGAAAGAGTTATTTAACAGTTTGAGAGACTTACTTTTTTGTTTTTTCCTCTTACATTATTACTAATGCCTAATACTATTTACCAGATGTAAAGAGTGTCAGAAGGTGAACTCCCTGTCTGTGCCAGGTTTCATGTAGAATCTACAAGGGTTGACCAGTATCATTTGTCACACTTTATATACCTTAGTCATCTTTCAAAAAGGCAGTGAGTGACTCCATGTAAAATCGCTTCCAAAAACCTATTTTGCCTTTTTTTTTCCAGCATTTTATGGATTGTGAATCATGCAATGGTGTGTAAGTTAGCACTTTAAGTTAAAATCTGTGAGAGCTCTGTTAAAGATGGGCAAGAGAGACATAGTATAAAGATTAATACATTAAATATAGGCAATACTGTATTTATTTAGATGTTCTAGAAATTACATTATAATTAACTGTGCATTAACTATGGTTTCTGGGATTAACAAAATGATGTTAAAAACAGGGTATCTAATGAAGGATTGGCATTCTACTCAAAAAAGAATGACTAATTTTTGCATAAGTAAAAAATTACTTCATAATTTCTGCTAAACAGTTACTACATTTTTTATTATTATCTATTTTGCTATTTCTTCAAGTATACCGGTAGTGATTTGGTTTTGAAACATACTTCTGTCAAGCAAGCATCAGAATGAATAATCATAAAATATCAAAAATTGCTCTGAGATGGGATAATTAGTGATTAATTTAAGAAACTGTTAGATCAAGTATAAAAAACAGTAAATGTCATTAAGATTTGCAAATTAGACTTGAACATTTGGTAAATGAATGGCATGGTGGCACAGTGGTAGCAACTGCTGCCTCACAGTAAGGAGACCATGGTTCATGCCATGTGTCCTCCCTGTGCAGAGTTTGCATGTTCTCCCTGTGTCTATGTAGGTTTAGTCTGGGTGCTCCAGTTTCCTCCAGCAATCCAAAGATATGCAATTTATGTGGATTGGCAGTACTAAATTGACCTTAGTGTGTGGTTGGTGTGTGTGATGGAGTGGCTCTCTGTACAGGATTTGTTCCTACTTTGCATCCTATGCTAGCTGAGATAGGTTCCAGCATCCCCTGCGACCCTGTTCAGGACAAAGCAGTTTCCAAAATGACGGACTGATATTTGGTAAATTAGATTTTAGCATTCATTCCAATCTGTAACAAAATTTTATTAAGTACAAAATTCACATGAGAAAGTTAGGGCAAGATTTCCAAATAATCTAACTTCCTACCACTCAGTGTTCGTGTGAGACAATTATCTGAAATGCTTCCAAGCTGACAAGAGAAAAATATTTGTCTTGATTCATAACATATTCAAAACGTGGTCCCATGACTTTAATTCAGATGCAACAATATGATACTGCAGGGCAACTATATAGAAAAAATTTAAGCATTACCTTCCTTATGGGTGGTCTCACTACAAGTTGCCATTATGTCAGTACTCATTTTACATATTCAGAAAGTACAAATATCAATCCATCACTAAGAATTACCTTTGTAGATTCAGGAAATTCACCCCAGGCCCACTGTATATGGGACTCTGCCCTCAGCAAATTTTCACATGGTTTCACCACCAATTCAGAATCACTCTTTGGAGAAGAAGGTGCTGACAAATGAATACTAGAAGTAAAACAAGCATACCTTTTAAAATGTCACCTTGTATAGAATGTTTTTGCTAGTATTTTATAAATTATAAATGAGAGAATTTAGAACAGTATATAAATTACAAGGTCCACTTCCAGTTCAATGAATTCATGTAGTCAATTTTGATACATCCATTTTTCAAAAAAAAAAAAAAACTAAGAAAAAATAGTTGTTAGCCCGAAAGAGTAAACTATGGTTAAAAATGATTTGTGCAGCATATTTAAAGTTTCATGAAATGCTCCTATGAGAAAAAAAAGGTTCATTCCCAGGATACACTTGGTTCATATTAAGTCTCAACCACTCAACCACAGTTATTAATGGTTACTTGAAGATTATTTCTGATGATGCTACCTTAAATGAAAACCTACACTTACTCAGCAGTTAATTTGGCACACTCAAATATTGTCAGAAACATTGGATTATTTTAGAACTTTTGAAAATATGGACATGGGGCAATTTCAAGGGCAGTTCCTTACTATATTAATTTTATCATCATCCAAGAGTTGGTCAGTTAAGTTATGCTTAATTCAGCTCTCCAGAGTGAACTCAGAGCATTGTTAAATTGTTGCTAGCTCAAGCAAAGGAAAGATATACTGTTCATGTTTATAATTTGTACTAAGGGTTTCCATAAAGCACCATGAAATAACTTTTTATTAAGTTTTAAGTAAAATGTATGAAATAAAGGTGACAACACTATTAGAATGCAATCTCAGGGCACTGGATCTATAAGCATCACCATGCCTGTCATCCACAGCTATCAACTGGAAGACCATAGGCTAAACAGAACAGAGGCAGTACAGTTCAACTGAGGGGCTGTACATGCAAGAAAACTTAAATTGATGGAGAAAACGTATGGGTATACATACAAAAGTTATTTTATAAAACTATTTTGGTACTGATTAACTAAACATTTAAAAGATAAGAAAAGAAGCATATACTTTACATACCAATCTATAAAATGTGTCTCAGTGAGACTGTCAATTGCTCACAGTATAAGCAATTTCATAACAAGCTTATTTAATCATCCAGTGTTCTTGTTGACCCTGTTTGCAGAGCCACTGTACTTTCCAGTACAGTTATGAAAAAACTATTCCAACCAAAAATGGAATATGAACATAAACAATCCGCAAGAAGATATTCAGTTGTTGCTTCTACCCAAACAATGCAATTCTACGACACAATATGCTCCACAAGCAAATAAATTGCACTCATCCACTCATTGAAATACTGTGTTAAACTCTCTAAGAATGAGAAAATTAAAAATCCAGTGTTACTCTACAGCAGACATTAAGTACTACTCATGGTAGCCAAGTCTTTAACCCATCTATGAAGAAATAAGCATGTAGCTGACAATAAGATGCAATAACTGCAATAGTCAGCTTTATATTCCCATCAGAGTACAGCAGAACAAAACTACAACAAATTTCAGAACATATGGACATTCATATTAGAAGTGGAGATAACCAGTTAACAATGCAAATATTCCTTAAGTATATTAATTTCCTAAACAAATTTATTCCAATACATGGTCACGGTGGCTACAGCATTGATCAAAGCAGAAAAAGATAGATAGAGATGTGTGAGTTTTAAAGATTTTACTTTAAAGATTTTTTAAGATTTTAAAATATCATCCTTATGGTTCAAATATAAATATTTCTTCGGTATGTTTATCTATAGACCAATTTCAATATTGTTCCTGATAAAAGTTGGTAAATTTAGGTTATATTGATTGTTTATGAAGGTATGCTTTTAAAATATGCATAAATAACACATAACAGAAAATGCTTATTTTATGAGATGTAGATTAGATGGGCATCTTTTTCATATAATAATTTTATTCAGTGTAAAAATGGCCACTGCAAGTGTAAGTGATGGTAATTGCAAGGTTGATTCACTAGAGAAAGAATACCATGATGGCACAAATGAACGTACTGTGTTTTTCTTTTATTGATTAATGTACTTTATCAAGTATGAGTTACATCACCCTTTAATTAAATGAGGCTGTTTCACATATTAACAGACTTAGGTCAGCATTCAAGCCACAATGTTTCCTGTAATGGCTGATAATTTTCTCACGATTCTGTGAAGGAATTGTGACCCATTCTCTAATAACTACTTCAACTCACTAAGTGAAAAACTAACCAACACACTGAATACTGCAAATGTTATAGGGCAGATCGATAAGAGACGACTTACTCAGCAGCAAGCAGTTATTGGTACAAAAATGTTGCAAGGGCTAAAGCTGGTTGTGGCTGTTAAAACAGTAAAACATAATTATGGCCAGACTGAAAATCTGTTTATCTTAAAGAATAAAATAAACTCAGGTAAATAATTCCATGCAATATTAATTACCAACCAAAAAAGAAAACTACTTACTGTAAAGCTAATAAGGATCATTAAATCCATTAGATTTAGAATTCAGAAATTGTTCTGCAACCATTTTCAGATTGATCTCAGCGTGATGTGGATGTGTGTCAAGACCTTCTTGTAATTAGGGCTGAAAACATTTCAGATTTAAGCAGGACAGGGATGGGCATGTATTGCCTTAATTGTTTATTTAAGTATCAGCATTGACAGAAAAAACACTGAAGGAGTAGAAATTAGTGATGAGCGAGCATGTTCGGCGAACATGTGTTCAGCTCGAGCATCGCTATGCTCAGAGCATGACGCTGCTCGAACGAGCACAACATGTGCTCGTGCGCCATGCTCGAGTCTCCGCCCCGCACGTTTCGCGGGTTGGAGACAGCCAATCAAGAGCCAGGTAAGTACTGCCCTCACTGTAATGCCAGTAGCCATGTCAGGTGCTGGCATTACAGTGATTGGCTGGCCGGAACACGTCATCGGGTGCTAAACAGCATGCACTCGCATATAATGTTTTAGAGCGTCAGCTCACCTGCAGGCACTTCCATATCATGTTTTAGAGCAGTGAAAGGCAACCTTTTTCTAACATAAATTTTTTTTAAAACATTTTCTTTTTAATCAACCAAAAGTTCAAAAACACTAGCAATTTTAAATATTTTACAAAAGTTTTTGCGGCGCCCCTAGAAAATTCCACACCGGTTGCCAGACAATGTTTTAGAGCGTCAGCTCACCTGCAGGCACTGGCATATAATGTTTTAGAGCGTCACTTTTCCTGTAAAATTGATTTTTTGGGGGCTTTTGGGCGTGTTTTTGTCAGTCTGTAAAAGTGGCGTACAACTCGGACAAACTGGTTCCCAGCAGCGACTTGGGAGTCCAAGATGCATCCAGACATCGTCCCCATGCTGTTCCCGGTCCATTTGGGTGGTGTTTCTGTCACTTTCTGACCTTTTCCAATGGACCAGGCACCCTCCCCTCTTCAGAGCAGGGGGTGCCTGGTTGTCTCCCATTGACTTACATTATACTCGGGTGCTCGGTAGAGCACACGAACATCACGATGTGTTCGGATTGAACACCCGAACACTTTGGTGCTCGCTCTTCACTAGTAGAAATGTCACCAACCATGGGATTTATTGCAAAACTGTAATGACTGGTAAACTGTTTGCCTTTTAAGCATGTAGGCATCATTCAAACAGTATAAATTGCAATTTAAATGCATACAACACAACAAGCGCCACGTAAAGTGAATCTTCTATGTCCGCTATGTTGGAATATGTTTTTCTTCAGTAAAGGATGAATATTTAAGGAATCAGATAGGATACTCTAATATAATGAGCAGGATCCAATCAGAGAAGGGAAACAAAACACAGTATAATGTTGTCATCTGTCAACATTATACTACAGAGGCTGCATTTTCAAAAGTATATCGCTCTATAGAATGCCTAAATTAAAACTTAACTTAATACATTTCATCAATAAAAATTATTATTTTTTTGATACTACCAATACAGTTTAATAACTCATTATATAACAGTGTAAGCATTACCACACTAGATAATGTAGCACAAAAACTACTATTAAACTGAACTAGCCTTTAATTTATATAGCACCATTTGCTGTGAACATATCCTAAAATACACTACATACAGTATACAGTCCAATCATTTATATATGTGAATTTAAGAAGAAGCAGAGTTAGTGACTGGGATTTGAAAGCAGTGGGATCTGAACCTACAACATATTGTCAGCTTTTCCTTATTCATCACCTGTCATTTTAAAATGAATATAATGAATTAATGCAAAGTAGAATATCAGCTTCCATCTCAATTATTCACAGCTAAACTTTTAACAGCTGTGACATGTTCAGGCATGCACACATTTTCATTAATGAACATATTCCCAAAAATTAACTAATTCAATCATAGTTAGCTAGAAAACTATGCATACATAAACCCTAATTTAAATTATTTGTTATTGCTTACTTGTCGGAGATGTGCCAATCACCATCAGACAGAGGGTAAGTATCCAGGGAGTGAAGGATCAAGGACTGTTTGTAGTCAATATCTTTTGATAAGGTTACAGAAGATCCCCTGGAAATAAAGCCTATTATTAGAGAATCCTGGAAAACACATTTTCACCATATAAACCTCTACCGGAGAACAAAGAGAACAGTCCACATGATAATGTTGAATATTCATTATATTTTATTGCTGAGCTTTCTCAAAAGTCTTGCTAATCTAATATAAATATTACTAAAACAAAGCTATTCATTAATAGGAAATCCAGAATTTACACCAAAATGTCCTGAGACTGAATAAGCAAAATATGTGCAAAAGCATTAATATTAAAGTATTTAAAATTACTTGCAGTCATAAAACAATGGCCTAAATGGTCTCAGTTAATGTTGTTTAATATAGCCCTCTATAATTACATCAAATTGATCATAAACTGGTAACTAGGAAAAATGTTCTAGATGGAAGACTATTCTTCTCAACGGTGTGAATTGTCCACAATTTTATAATTGTAGCACAAAAAGTTGCTTAGTTTAACATTTGCTTACAAACATTTGTAAGCTTTCCCTGCGTTTCAAGACTGGTCAATGCAGAAACTCATGATCAACACTTGGCAGCTGAAATTATTTAATATTATTATATTAAAATGGCAGTCTTATGATTTCAAACTATTACTACAGTATACTAAACAAGTAACAGTTGTTGCATTAAAATTGATTATTAAGGACAGTCATACAAAAATCTAGATCCAAAATATAACATAAATACTGATAAAAATAACAACGTCAGCATTCAAAGAGTTTTTTTCCCGACTAGACAATGCTGAACTAACCATACAATCATACTGATCGAAGTATCTGCGAGCACAGCTGAATGTGAAAGGAGACATTTTACACTAAGAAGAATAAATTCTAGTTTGAAGTATCACATGAACCAGAAGATTCTAATAACACTGATCAACAAGCATTTTGCTATTGGGAGTCACCTTTACTTTAACAGGTTTCACTTGCTGACTCCAAATCTGAAAACCGTTTTCATCCAGCACATCCCATTTTTTACTTATGAAGTTCCATGTCTTGGACAATTAGGGTGAATGGACTGTCAGGTCAGATAACCATTTTGATAAATACCGGTAATTCCACTAGGGATGCCATTGAGATAAATGATTTTGGCACACATTACTAACAGCTGTGAGTTGTTTAACTTGTCATTATTAATTTTTTTTAAATTATTAATTTTTAATTTGCAGAAAAAATATTTGTTACTGATTACCAAATCTTATGTGACTCTAAAGCATAATGACACAACTCAGACATGACACTGCAGTAGGTAGTGGTTTTACTGTTAAACATAACATTGCATTTCATGACATTTCGTTCATTAGATTCACCATTACTTTGAAAATTCTGTCAAGGCGATGGACAGAAAGAGCAATGCATTTAAGAAATAAGTTTGATCTTGAGAAAAGTGAAGATAAAATTAAGGAAGGTGTTTTTGTTGTTCCTGAAATCCGTGAACTGATGCTTGATGATGAGTTCAAAAGGAAACTGAAGCCAACTGAATCAGCAGCATGGGAAGCATTTGTGCGGGTTGTCCAGAATTTTCTTGGCAGTAACAGAGCAGAGAATTATGTTGAGCTTGTGGAGAACCTGCTGAAAGCATATAATCTTTTGAAAGCCAGAATGTCACTGAAGATGCATTTTTTACATTCTCATCTCGACTCTTTTCCACCAAATCTGGACGATGTCAGTGATGAGCATGGGAAAAGATTTAATCAAGATGTAAAGGTGATAGAAAACTGATATCAGGAAAAATTCACTCCGAGCACAATGATGAGTGACTACTGTTGGTTCTTGCAAAGAGAGACGGATATGCAGTATAAGCACAAAGCAAGTGCCTCAAACATTTTGGAGCATGCTGACCTCACTTTTATATTGAGGTAAACTGACATAAATATACTTTAATGTGTTTCTGGTATCGTCTTCTGGTTTGTTTTCAGAATAAACACATCAAAACCATTTTGGTGGGACATATTCCAAACTCCAAATATCCTGTTGATATATTGATATTCAAAAGTGTCAAAACGTTAATGATGTGTACTTCATATATGGACTCAGTGTAAAAAACTTTAAAAAGCTGCTCTGAAGTTCCCAGTAGCAAACAAAACATATTTTTTGTAGACCAGTGTAATCTGTCTAATTTTAATGTGATGCTGACTTTCCTGGAGGGACCAGGTCCAAAAAAGTTTGATTATGAAAAAGCTGCAGACAATTGCACTTACAAGATGAGGATTTTAAATATGTGAAATGTCATACTTTGTAATCACCGTGAGTAGTAAAATGTTTTCATTACTTAATGATTGTATAATACTGCACAATTATTGACTTCTTTACCCCATCCATTTAACAGACCTCAAGGTTGACAGAGGGCAACACATGGTTACAGACTGGAAGGCAGTGAAAGGGCTGCCCTGGAAATGTTGCCCTCTTAGGGAAACTGACAATTCAGGATTCCCAGGGGCCACTAGAGGAACCTCTAGCATGGAGGGCTTTTTGAAAATATAGGGCTATCCTAACCCTGAAAGCAAATCCAGCACTTTGAGTGGAGACCATAGGATGGGGTCTAAAGCAGCCTTTAGCTTATAGACTCAGGGAGATTACAGCTGGAAAAGCTGTTATTGGAGATAAATCAAAGTGAATCAATTGCCCCAGAATTACAGGATCAGTTTCCAGTGGCAGTATCAAACAAGTGGAACAGTTATGTCAGACTAAGGACAAGAGAGATGCACTAATAAAATCAAACTTTTTCATTTGGAAGGCCGACCATATTTGTCTATTCTGTCAATCATACAGATAATTACTATTCATTTTTTTGTCATCTTTAAGATTCTTTACAGAACAAACCAATAATGTATGTAGACTGGGGTTAGAATAAATTCTGGAGATGCAAATATCCCAGGATATTTACTTACAATACATCTGCATTTACTGTTGCCTTTAATTGGGTCATTATTGTTCTTACTGAGTAACAAGGCTATCAGGGGTTTGTTGTGGCATTTAAACAATACGTTGCAATTATTTATTTTTTTACATTGGTCAACCAGGAGAGTGCCCTGTACCTTACCTTTATATGACTTTTAAATATTTATTCCTCAAAGGAATCCTCTACAAATTGATTGATCCTTTTAATTTACTTCAGTAGTTGCAAATATTATTTGGATTAAATAATTTGGATTAACCACATATTAATTTCTTTATTATTAGTTACATCTGTTTAATTCATGCGGTGGGCTGGCGCCCTGCCCAGGGCTTGTTTCCTGCCTTGCACCCTGTGTTGGCTGGGATTGGCTCCAGCAGACCCCCGTGACCCTGTAGTTAGGATATAGCATGTTGGATAATGGATGGATGTTTAATTCATTCATATTTTATTCCCCCATGATATACTTGTTCCTTTATAGTATGCACAACACATTTTCTAGCTGCCAGCAGGCATCGTTTTTAAGTAACGTAATTTTAAATACTAATTTTAAAAAGGTTATTTTAATGGTTTCAAATAGACTATGGACATTCTCACTTTCATGTTAATCCTTCTCAATTATGGTAATTATTTAGTTTTTATAGTAGGGTCTCTGATTATAGGCAATCTCAATAGAATAGGAACAAAACATCTTAACCAATCCAAAAAAAGGCACAGCTGACAAACTTAACCTTGGTGATGCATTCTTCTCTTACCAATAACCTTGTGTTGCTTGCCCATTACCAGCTTGAAATTTAGCTTCAACAGAGGTATCTAAATTAAAAGGCTGTGAATTTCTGGGTTAATTTTGATGCATAACTGTATTTTTAAGCGTCTTTCAAGTTTAGGTAAATTATAGAATATATGTTTTGTTTTTGTCTACTACTATAATGGCCAGCAAACAATTTCTAACACATTTGCTTAGTAGGATCTTACTCATTGGATGCTGGCTGTCATTAAAATATTATTTTTACACAAACAACCCTCTTACTACTCACTACAGTTTTCACAATCTTAAATGAATTGGAAGTTATTCACCTCTTTTTTTAACTAAGAAGCCAAATGAAGACTAAAGCACTCACGTAGGCTCTACACTGCATAGTGCTTTTCAAAATCCATTAATTTGCTCATTATGCTGTATTAGTGATTTCTGGCATAGATGGAAGGTGTGCAAGTTGATATTTTTCATCAAGGCACAAGTAGGCTGCCATATACTGTACATTAAAAGATCACTAGCCCCGTTGGTCAACATGATAAACTGCAAGAAAGAATGGTGTCTTCTTCTTCCTTACTGCCTCTTATATTAGTCCATTTATTTGTACACCTTTTTCTGCTTTACTCAAAAGAAGCTTAGCAAAATACCTATTACAAAATCAGTGACCAAGATATTTTATACAGCTAAAAAAATATTTATTTATATGATTATTATTTATACACTTTTTAAAGGGTTCATGTTCCTGACTAAAAAACAAGAGCACTGGTGTCTTTCCATTCTGCAAATGGTCAGTATTAAAGATGTGCTTGATCATTACATATTCTAATTGCATTTAATTTAATTGAGAAAAATAAAATGAACTGAAACTGAATTTACTTATCCTGCAATTGCACTGCTTCAAACAATGCACCATTAACTGAGGTTTCACAGAAATACTAAACATTCATATTGTGTTATGTACCGAATATATGCAATTTATTTATATAGTAATATTTTAAATTACCTTGAAGAATGCATAATTTGTTCCTCATCAGAACTCATTTCTATTTCAAAGATATCCTCATTCCCTGGAGTTGAAGACATCCCTTCTTTTCTGCTCTCTAATTTATGCTTCTTTTTTCTTCTCTTTTTCTTCTTCACAGATCCTACATTTAGCACCATAGACTCTTGATCATTTGAATTTAAAGAGAACTCAGGCTTAAAACTTGACTCGTCATCTTCTTCAACATTCCAGAACATTTGGTTTTCTGTGGGGATTGGTGAAGTTGCAAGATGAGCTGGGACCATTTCCTTTTGAAAAATACAACAAATTAAAATGAAAAATTACAAAGTATAAACTTGCAAACAAATGGTATTTGAAAGTCATGTATTTAAATATAAAATATAACACCTCAAAAACAGGTTTCTTGTAGTATCTGAAACAATTGTAATGCAAATAATATCAATGATATATCTTACTGCAGATCATTTTTTATTAAAACAAGGAATAATATAAAGATGGCAATGTTCTTTTAAACAGCTACAGAAAAAAATCTGTTTTCATAATCTACTTCCCAAGAAAGATCCTTTAACCTGAATAATGATATATATCAATATGTATAGTATATACACATTATAATACCGATATGATTAAAAATACCAGCACCCTTCACTTCAAAAGAGAAAAAATTCATAAGTTTCTCTAAGCTGAAACTAACAAAAGTACCTTGTATCCATAATTTATTATATCATATTTGAAATTATTATTTTAAACTATTAAAGAAAAAAAATGGGAAGGGCAAAAATTATAGGTATCCTTAACCTTATATTTTGTAGGATAGCCTTTGGAGACAATAACTGCCATCAAATGCTTTCTGTAGCTATGAGTGATATTTCTAACTTCTCAACTGGTTTTTGGCCCACTCATCTTCAGTTCTATTAGGTTTAATGGGTTCTTTTTCCCAACTGTGACTTTTAGGTCTTTCCACCTAAAGATTGTTTTTAAATCAGTGCTCATATCAGGCAGCTTCAGAATTGTCCAATGCTTTTTTCTCCTCCACTCTTGGGTGCTTTCTGAGGTATGTGTTATGTTGTTGTCCAACAGGAGGACCAATGACTTGAAAAAAAGATATAGCTTGATGATAATTGGTGTATGTTTCATCCCAAAATGCCCTGATAATCTTCTGATTTTATTGTGCCCTGCACAGATTCAAACACACAACAAAGCAATGTCAAAATATCACTGATCCTCCTCCAAGTTTCATTGTAGGGATAGTATTCATTTCTTTGAAAGCTCAGTTTTTCTAGTGAACACAGAGCTGATGTGATTTATCAAAAAACTCTATTGGTAAATAAAACTTATTGATTTGCTTCATCTGTCCAAAGGACACTCTCTCAGACAGATCGCAGGTTGTCAACATGAATTGTGATGAACACCCGAATTGTGATGAACACCCGAACTTGTTTGTGTTTCTCTCCTAGAAGTGTTGTGTTTCTAGGAGGTCTTCTTCCATGGAAGTTATTTTCATCCAGACAGCAATAATTGATTTGACCTGAAACTGTTGCACCTTCAACTTGAAGGCTGTTTTATAGTTTTTCTTGGTACTTTTTCCAACATTTTAACAATCTTTATTTTTCCTTGGTTCTTTCTCTACAATCGTTCTCTTCGATCTTGGGTCAGTTTTTGTCCATGAGGGATGTTAGCTATAGGGTGGTCCAGATCTAATTATGCAATTTTTATTACACTATAACTTATTAAGTTTATTACATAGGAAATCACCCGAAAAATCCCGGACCATCGAGAAGTGTGCGAACTGACAACATGAAGAATCACCTTCGCGCCGAACTGGAATCGTTCCCGCATAAATCAAAGTCATCCAGATGATCTGGATCTGCATAATTAGATCTGGACCACCCTGTATAGTCCAATGGGCCTTAAACTTCTTCATAATATTTGCAAAGGTGGTCACAAGAGCATCAAGTTCTGTGAAGATGGTGGTCTTGTAGCTTTGCCATTGGCCATCCCTTCTTCATTACCTCCTCAGACAACTCTCTGTTTATCCTACTATTTTCCTGTTTAGTGGTACAAAACTGCTGAGTGAGTTCTTTGCTCCATTTAAACTTAGTAGTATTCCTTACATTTATTTTCAGATGTAGGTTTTGTGGGAGTGTGTAAAGCTAGCTTAGTTACATGTTACTGCTTAGGAGGAAAATCAGTACAATTTGACAGTGGCTTTTTACTAAAATAGGAGATTGGCATCATTTATTTAATTTGATTTGCCCTTAATGCTGTAAATTGGTCAGTCATTCACTTCAATGCAATAGGCATCAGTTAAATAACAAAAACATATAGTCATATCAAGCTACTGCGCAGAAAAGAATACAAAAGTAACTAGGCAGGGAGTTTATAATGTTCTGTACAGGAAAAGTGCTAACTCTAACTTTTCCAGGCAAAATACTTTGAAATAAACAATTATTTACAAGTAATTAATTGACAATTAGAAGCAGAATTCTGAAAGGCTCAGCCTGAGCCATTCTTGTTTTCCTGTACATTTGCAGGCAGACTACATGTAATAATATTCTTCATCCACCTACCCATTTTCTCAACCTGATTAAGCCAGTATAGAGCAAAGGGATAATCAATGGACATAAGGCAGAAACCCTAGAAGACATGGTACTTGAAGAAAATGGTCCTTGGCCTCCATAATTCATTCAGCCATAAAAGAAGTACTTGATTCTTTGGAAACAAAGCCGTGTAATAAACTTCAAACAAACAAAGTCTGGCCATATGTGGAAGTTAAAACACACCATGTGGCTTTGCTTATTATCCATCTGTTACACACTAGAGATGTGGGTAGATTTTCTTTTTTGGAATTTGCTTATGTAATACTGAGCAAGTCACTTTACCTGCCATTGTCGTGGTAGTGTAGGAGCAGTATGGTGGTTAATGTTGTTGTCTTACAGATCCAGCATCCATGGATGGAATTCAGTTCTCATTTGATGTGACATAATACCCTTCTCTGCATGGGTTTTTATTTGGGTACTCTGAATTTCCTCCCACATCCCAAAAGTATGAGTGTTAGGTGAACTGCTGTCACACATGTGTGCAAAGAGGGCACCCTCATGGTTCTGATAAGATAAGCGATAACACTATGGGAGAAGAGGGGGTGCAGTCAGTAACAACCTTGTCTTTCCTTCATCAGCTGCAAAGGACCACAGTCACATGAGGCCTGATCATTCTCCTAATGCCCCAAGGGATATATAAAGAACCACCAGACAGAAATGTGTGTGATTTGATTTGAACAGGCTTTGAAGCAAGCCAAAGAGACAGTGATACAGAGACACACTTCATTAAAAGGGATGAACATTGTTTTAACATCAGTGACTGAGTATTTTTGTTTGCACCATTTTTCACTATTATTTAAAGAGGAAGTAATGGGTTGGTCCCTCAATCTTTGAGCCCATGTTCATCCTTTCTATACTGCTACTATTCTATACTGCTAATTCACTATTGGTTCTTCATGAATGTGAGTGGAGATGTGTGCATTACTTGGCCCTGTGATGGACTGATGCCAGATTCAGGCCTTGTGCTCAATGCTGCTGGAATATGATCTGACCCTCCACAGCCCAGAATTGAAGTAGGCAGGTTTGAAAATATGTTATCTCAGACTGAAGCAGGATGTAAATAATTGTAATTGTTATTTAGAAAAGTGCCATAAATAGTTACAGAATTCAAAAATTAGTTGTTACAAGGAAAATAACTAAAAGGCCATTTCTAAAAACAGTCAATTAAAATATAATTTAAACATTTGTTGAAAAAGCTTACATATAAAAACAGACTTATTTATGAGAGGTGTAAACAATTAGGCAGATAACCATGGGATTAGCATTCTTTTTTACATTAGCACATTTAAACCAATAAAGTCAAACCAGTTCTTGCCAGATATAAATCAATGTTTATTTGTGTATAACATGTTCATGCTGGATGAGGTCAAGTTAGGAAAGTCAGGATTTGGATTATATTTAACACTTGTTAAACATTCCTTTTACTTTAGAAGCAAACAAGTAAAATATTCAAACATACTTGGCAAAAAAGCTTTAAAATATAAATACTTTATTAATATAAGAAAAGCACCTAAAATGAGGAAACTCACATTTATTTCTTCTGTTTCTTGAACAAAAAATGCTTCTCCATTGTCTCCTAGCTTCATATGAAGTTCTACAGGTTCACCATTGATTTCTATGTCAATCTGTTGAAGGAAAATCTAGTGGTTAGTATTTAATTCAGGTTAAAATATAATACTGAATTTTTAAAATAGGATTTCAACTCAATGCTAATATATTGCAATTTATTGTGAAATAACTCCTTGTTTTTAGGACTGTCAATGAATAATTGAAATCAGAATGATTTAAATTTTCATATACTACTTTTATCTCAATAAATCATGCAACTTTCATACATAAAGAAATTTTTATTTCTTAAGCACTGATAAAAGTTTCATGTTAATTAAATTAATTAATCTCTTTTTCGTAGTACACTGTAGTCAGTCATTATGGGAGCAAACAAAATGTCAGAAGAAGAAACAGATCAACTGGAAAATCAACAGATGAATGGCACTAGTCAATAGAGTGGCAGACAACTTAGTTTAAACACAACAGTGTTTGCATATTGCATAAATCATGTTTAGCCTTTTCTTAACTGTAAGATTGTGAAAGCTAACATGAAACCAAACACTTAGTTAAATGCTGGCAGAATGTTTGGTACAGGAACCTCTACAGCAATGCTGCTACTTTTGATGCACCACTTGTTGGAATGCATTGTCATTTATGCACCAATAAAATGCTTTGCATTTACATTCAAACAGATGGTGCATCACAAATATTAGAAATGCTGATATCTATACGTATACATTACTAAAAAGTAAATGCAGAGGTTCAGGATATTAAAATGTGAACCCTGTGTCAATTTGTTCTCCATCTCTAGTGGTTGGAGCAGTATTTTTCTGTTAATGTAAAAAATTTATGAATCACACCACTGGATCATAGTTAGAAATGGACTCTAAGGAAATACTTAAATTGTAATGATAATTCACAGTGTCATATATATGTTACTGATTTTGTGTTAAAAGGTCAGTCTAAAATGATTTTACCCATCAAGAGAAATGGTAGAGTTTCAATTATTTCATTACTGCATCCATTCAGGAAAAAGCATTCCTGTACAAACTTGACATCACATGTAAAAGCTGTAAGCCACTCCACTTAGAAATAGTTTTCATTTAAACAAATAAAGTAGCTGAAGTTCTGCATAAATATGTGACTGTACTGCCTTTGATATACTGGCATCACACCCAGGGTTAATACGATTTGCACATGTTGTGGCGAACTAGGTTCTGAATCAATTCAAATCTGTAATGAAATAAGCAGGCTAAGAAATTTGATGGAGATGTAAATCTAGTTCATAATATCTGAATAAATAATGTAATGTGTATGATCATAGCTCATTTTTATAAGGAAAGGAAACAGGAGGAGATGAGCCCTCACACTAGACGAATAAGTGTATCTTGCTGATTTCCTCCTTAGCAACTAGGACTCTGTCCTGATAAAAACACCCTGGTTGAATGGCCCGACTTTACCTTTTAACAGAGTCTAAAAAGATGCCTGGGTTTGGATTACAGCAGTCTGACAACCCCGGTGGGACAAACTCCACATGAGTGGACAAACAGTTAAAGAGAAAGGAATAATACAGCTTTTGTTTCCTGTAGAGGGAATAGATAGTGCCTTACTGCTTGCAAGCAGAGTGCCATTGCACCCTTATTTTCTCTAGAAAATACCACAACACTAAATACACTTTAATTTCTTGGCAAGTTGCTTATATGCACATTGTCTTGTTTACTAATTATAAAAATCTTTCTTACATAGTGCTCCTTTGATCTGTTCTTATAATAAGAAATAAATCTGGTGAGTGAAAACAAAGAACTATGTGTTCTTTTTTGTCTATGTAATCAGGCTTCCTCAACTGTACTGAAGTGGGCAAATCTAAATGAAAATACAGTAATTCATCTACAATAAGTAATTCATCCTGGAACCGTAAAAAGTGGAAACAACTACACAAAAAAATACTTAATACAGTAAGCTGAAAAGCATTCAATGCTATGTTGTTTTTAAGAAAATAAACACAAAAGTAAACAGGGCAAGCACCACATCAGAAAAGCAAATGGCAGGAAAACAAGAAAAATCAATTCTCAATGAAATGAAACTGAAAGGCTAGAGCAAGGACATTAGCAAAGTATTCTTTCTTTTTAAATACTTAGTACACTTTGAAAACTCCACTGTAAAGATTCAAATTAAATGTGTTTATGTTAGTGTTACCACATGGCTCTTGGTCACATCCCTGATCAAGGCTGTTCTTGCCTGGTTACTCAGTTTGGCCAGGCAGCAACTCTAAGAAGAGACCTGGAGGTTTCATACTTCTTCTATTTCACAATTATTGAGGCCACTGCACTCCAAGGGATTTCAAAGCTTTACAAATGTTTAACGTTGCCTTGATCTATGCCTCACCACAATTTGATCATGGAGGGCTACAAAGAGTTCCGATTTCTTTTTCTTCGGTTATATTCTTGAATAAAAGTGCACTTGTTTTGTTATACGTGTACCTTTGTGAAAGTGTTTATTTGATATTTGGACTTCAGTCTTCACACATTATATACTTAATGTCAAAATGTTGTCATTAGTACTAGAATATGAAAAATGTTTGTTTTATTCAACATTTCTTGCATTTCCTGTCATCCTACAGTTACATAGATCATTGTAGACACGGAACACACATGAAATGCGATTGTTCCAAATAACAATATATTATTTACCCTATACAACTCCACACACCTCACACCCAGATAAAGACCCTTGAGCTGGGAGGACCTTTTGCCCGAGTTGAGCTGCGGCGGTGGGGCGATGGGATAGTAGGCTGCTTGTGCTGATTGACACAGATGGCCCAGGATTACAAGATTTTTCGTAGGTTTCAGGGATTCTAGTATTAATAGGTAAATGAAACAATTGCTCTAAGGTGGATGTTTGAGTGGATGTTTGAGTAAGTATACTATGAAATAGAGTGCCATCCCATTTAGGACTGGTTTCTGTCCAAACCAAGGTTCAGCAGCCCAAATGAGAAGAACAGTCACTTTTAGAATTTTATAACAAAAAACCACTGGAGCTGTAAAGTTTACTGGAACCAAGTATTTATTTGAAACAGTTTAGAAAGATTTTTTTATATGATACCATCAACAAAGTGTAAACAAGCACATTATTTTCAGTGTTTCATCAACTTTAGAATGACTTTGAAATCTTTGGTTAACTTTACAACTAAATTATTTCTTATTTTTGGTCAATTTTGTACAGCAGTAATCTACTATAAATATTTTAGGAGCATTTTTTTTAAGGACCCTGCAAAAAAATAGACAAAATGGAAGTTATTTCTTGTCTTCTATCAGCTCTATAACAAAAGTGTATATATTTAATCTGCTTTGGGAAGCAAGTATGTAATTTTCTCATTGATGCACATGTGCATTTATCTGGAAAAAAAACTATAATGTAAATGTTGAACCGATATATTGTATGCTGAAATATCGTGGTTGTCTAAAATTTAATATGGCTGTTTGATCATAACGGCAAATGTAAAATCTGCAACTTCCCTGTTCTATGTGTTGTACATCTTTGGAAAGCTTCTCGATATCTGGACTTTTCAAAGACAGTCTAATTCTCAACCAAGACTGAAAACGCTATTTGACGACTTTAGAGTTTACTTTTCATATAGTTCACGCTCAAAACAATCACAGAAATACATTGACGAAAAAATGGACAGGAGTCCAAAAGCATACCTCTTCAAGTTACTGTAACTATCAGGTAAAAAGACCCAGTACCGAAGACAGATTGGTCCTAGTTTGTAAGTTTCTGCATTTCTTTCCAATTGTGATTCTGTGCTAAAGTAGCATGCTGTCTTTCCAATTTCATAAAGTTCTGTTATTGTGTGCCATGTCCACAGTCCTCATTCTATGTGGAAATTTGCATGTCCTTAGTTTTCTTAATTATATCATTTTTATTTTTTAAATCAGTATACAGATGTTTCACCATTTTGTTAAAACACTCCTTAATGTATTCAGCATCAGTGAAAGGCATTCCACGTTTTATAATCTTGTGAGAAGCCACAAAACTAAGCAGCAACAAATTTTAGCTGTTTGATAACATTACATTACTCTACTCAGCTTTTAGTTTAAAGTCAGTGATTTCTGCTTTCCTAGAATCTCTAGCCTTATATTTTCAATGGACAATGAATGCTTTGTTGTGAAATTTATTGATTATTTTATTTTTTGAAAGTTCTCCTGGAATGATAAACACATGGGGAAAACCTGATGAAGTAAATGTGAATGCACATGCCTATGTCCACTCATCTCTAAATACTCTGTCTTTTATTTCTTTCTTTTTGTGAAAACTGTTTTAGCTGACTCATGAGATGATTTGTTCAGATCTGTTTCAATACAGTTTTACAGAAAGGCTTCTTTACAAAACATTTTCACACTCTTAAAGATGAAAAATGGTAATAATTGGAGCAATATTATCCAATATGAACTTCACTAGCTACCAAGAATCAATAAAGTAATGTTTTGTATTTTTTGAAGTGCTATGTAGGCTCAGCAGTGTTCTAACCACACCACTGCAAGAAGCATCGACTAAGTCTACTTCAAAGGCAGAAGCATACAGTCAAAAAGCAGCTCTGCATGTTGCCATCTCCTGGCCTAGACAGACTTTGTTTCCCTGTAGCCCTGCAATGCAATAAGCAAGTTCAGATTAAAGGATATACTCTTTAAAAAAAAAAGATTGCACTGTGACACATTAATGCTACACATGTAAATTGAATTACTCTGTTAAATGCCTTATGATGGTGCAACTACAGACACTGCATAAAATAAGAACTAACTGGTCAACAACAAAAAGTGGCAAGAAGGCGAAACAAAATGTATTTCACTACTTAAAATTAGAAAAAATCAAATTCTCTCAATAGGGATCTACTACAAAATGTTGTATTAGTATTTTTTTGGTGTGTGGGGATAGAGATCTAAATGGGACCACTGTATTCCACTAACACGTACTTAAGATATACAACCAACAATATTTAAATAACTATTTTTTAAATTCTTCCTGAAATGAAGCTGCCAGAGTATGTACCTCAGTGACATTTTATCATTTGTTTAATGTATTAGTTTATAGAAATTACTAGAAAAAAACAGTAAACTAGAAGGTCTTGAGGAAATGAGGGAATGGTTTAGAGACTTCATGCCGTAAGAAAACAAAACTTAAATAAATACATAATTTTGATTTATTAAGAGTATAAAAATACAAAATCAATCTTATTTAAATGAATCCTCACTATTTCGTAATAATCTCTTATTCTCATGTGACTAATAACTGTGTATACAGTCAATACTTCTTTATGTGGCCATAATGTGATAGTACTGTGTGGTTGCAAACTTTGAGCATAACAGCTCAGTCTATAGCATAAACTATTTAGTCACTCACACAAGGTCAGAAATTGTTTAGTGATGTATGTAGCACACTGACTATGTGAAAAATATCCACACACCAAGATCAAATCGTCTTAAATTTTTTAGTAAATAGGCAACACTACAGGTGTTATATTAGAAGAATTGTGACCAAAACACTGGAGGCAGTGTTGTCTTCATCTGGGATTGGTGGGATGGAGAATGAAAAGAATCTGTTGAAGATGATGACTGAAATGATCATCTGGTAAAGATATAGACTAAAGACAACTGGATATTTGATACTTAGGATTATGCATGAGAATTGCTGTATTACGCATGTTATACTACCTATATGACCTGTCGAAGAGAGATAATAAAATAAATTTTAAAATATTTGATATCCCTTGCATATTTGTACATTTAGCACCTTTCCTTGGTATTCTCATGTACCTGGACCTCTCTTTATCACTTTCCCATAAAGCCTGCTTTTCAGATGCTGTCATTTTGAGGTGCCTAGCTCACCTCCTATCTGCTATTATACTTTCCACCTTTGAAGGAAACTCATATTGTGCTTCTTATGCCTTTACTCCTCCTCGTGTGTTCAACATGTGCACTTCCGCTTTTGAGCGTGTCATCAAAGCCAATTAGACAAATCATACCAAAATCAAAATGACCAATCAAATTGCTTTAAGGGACAAGACACACAGACTTTAGTGTTTTATAATATCAGAAGAGAAATCAACTAATTGCTCTTACTGATTTCTTAAATTAAAAGTTATTCCAAACCACATAATAATTGTCAAAATCAAACTAAATAGGGTAGATGTAGCAAAAAGCATTTGTTTCAAACACATCATAAGATGGTTTCTCTCAATATTCAACTTTTTGTGGATTGTCAGTCTCTGCGCCGCATACAGAGTAACATTTTAAGTACAAAATCTTAAATAACTTTTCTTCATTTAACAACAACATCCCCTATACACAGGAAACATAAGTTCTAACAGGCTATCAACAATATATGTTCAGTACATATATAGTAAAAAGACCAGTGAAGCCTTTCAACATTGGTTAGCACAGAAAGTAGACACTCAGATAAAGTTGCTTAAAGATAGAACAAATATTTCATGAACATTAGACTAGAGTGCCTCAATGAAGATAGCACAGTGTAATAATGTTGACATGTTTTTTGGTATACTTTAGTAATCCCAGAGGGTAAATTTTATTTTTGCATGATTATGCCTATATATTAAATGCCAGTTGTGGGTTAAGAACAAATATGATTCATCAGTTCATCTTTTTAGAAAACTAAAGGCTGATAGTAGCACCAAATTAACCCTTGTACATTCTTTACCAATTAAACAGAAAAAATAATATTTTAATGCAGCTAAAAGAAAAATATAAGTGTGTAAGCAATGATTAAGCACAGGAGTCCCAAGTAGTTTATTAGAGACCATTATACTAAATGATAAAAATAAATATCAAACTGGTCTGAAACATTCTCCAGATTCAGTTAAACTATGATTTTTCACAATGCATACACTATAGATGAAGGCACCCAATACTGCATCTTATTAAGATTTGATACTTCTTTTTCTATGGCTTCTAGTGAAAGGAAAAATATCCTATGAAGTAATCACCTAACATAAAGTAATCATTTACTAAAATACACAAAACATTATCGATGGTTTGGCATGTTCAGTGAATGGAGGACAACATTAATGAGCTGCCTACCAGATTCCAAAAATAAACATGAATCGATCCTTCAAAGTGAATTTAGTTTTTGAATTTTTGGTAAAATAGGATATTATGTTCCTATTGAATTATTGTAGGTGGTGAAGATCGCATCTTGTTTAGCAAAATGAGTATCCCAGAAGTGCAGTATGACCTATCACAATGGGTTTATAGGACCATTATTGTCACATGTATAAAGTACAGTGAAATTCTTACTAGCATGTGATAATCAGCATACTGTACATAAAGCTGCCACTCTCTGTCAGATTTCTTATTAAGCAATAATGTCCTATGTGGTCTTACTCCAAAATGAGCTGTTAGAGGATTTAGGCTATTGTCTAATAAGTAAGAAAATATAGGGTCTAAATAGAAGAAATTCATAACACTTATGACCCAATGAAACAAGCACCTAGATGGCAACTCTCACAGCTAGGGTCATGATCTGGATACATTTGAATAGTGTATGTTGAGAGAAACTTGTATGAAGTATGATTATTCAGGTATTCCATATTTTACACATCTCTAAGAAGAGTTTCTTATCTTGAACAAACTTCCAATCATTACCTAAAGATCTAAAGGAAGCTTCCAATTCGCTCTCTCAGACTTACTACAGGTGCATTCTTTATAAAATTGGTATAATTGGGAAATGCTCCTTTATCAAAGCTAGAAATTATTATTTCTATAATAGATAGTGAACGAAGTTTGGGAAAGTTGTTCACGTATTTTACAGCAATGTTTATTATCTACATGTAGTAGAAATGTTTTAAGGAAAGATTATATTTGAGATACAGTTGTTTATAAGATGCGCATATACTGTCAGAACACAAGGCTCTAAAGTTCTCAATATAATATTGTTGAAATAATTTTTTAATGGACACACAATTCAGTGATTGACAGTATTCATTTAAGTAATGTTTACTTGTCATGAAAGACTGTAATACCTGATTAATAACACTGTCACTAACATTTTTAGAAATGTAGCTCAAGTAAATAAAATATTCAACCATGTAAAATAACTTTCATGTTACACAGTAACACACACATCCAGTCTTAATTTGCCTGAATATGAGACTATTATTCCACATTGTCTTCATCTGTACAGCGCCACTCCTACAGAAGTTTGAACTCAGTGCCATATCATAATATTTCATTTAACTGCATTATTTACAAAAGCCTGCAAGTTTGAGTCTTTAAGGACTCAATAGGAGACAAGTTAGGAAGGAAGTTTAATTCCAAACTGTTCAGTGCCTTAGATCAGGCATGTCAAACTCACTACCATTGGTGGGCCGCTTCGACTGCCATACGTGCATCAGCGGGCTGCACTGTAACAAATACTATTATAATATTACACAAAGCTTTCTTTCCAATACTGAAAACTAAAAAATGTAACACTTAAAAGTTTAAAGAAAAGCAATTTATTTACATACGCTCTCCGTACAACAGCGTAAATTAGAGTCTTAGTCTCTTAGCTAGGTCCTTATATTATTATATTATATTCATTGCTTATATAGGAGTCTTACAGTGTGAGATATATTTCCTTTGTCCCGACATTTGGCATCTCTTGTTAGTAACCAGTTTGTCAATATCAGGCTTGAAATCTTGTGCAGCTGCAACTTTTATGAGGGATGAAAGGTGCTCAACAGTAAGTCTTGAGCGATGTGGGGTTTTGGTAGCTTTCATTAATGAAAACAATTGCTCACAAAGGTAAGTGCTTCCGAACCTAGACAGTACTCTCGATGCTAACTTACGGATCTGCACATACGAGGGTAGCAGGTAAACATACAAGCCTGGCACACCAACTTCGTTGTATTTTGCCTTCAGAATTGAATCTGACTACAGTTCAATCAATTCCATTTAGGTATTCTCAGGCGCATTCTCAACGTTGTAAGAGAACAGAGCAAAGTCCTGTTTGTGTGAACTGAAATCATGAAAACGCTCACCTGAATTAATTGCTCAGTAATTCAAGTTGGAAAACAAATCCTCCAAAAATCAAATTTTACTTTACTAAGTTTACTTCAAAGTTTATATTGTAAAATAAGCCGATATGCAAAAGCCACCTGACCTACACTAATTTTACAAACTCAAAATCACAAAAATATGTTAATAAACAACTCACCAACTTCTCGCATCCACTTCAGATCTTCAGCTGTAGTCTGCACTAACTGTTCGTTACAATACTAGCACAGAATTACATAAAACTAGAGCAAAAAAATGTGAAAATATGTGAGATATTACTGCTCGTGATGGTCAGTTCTGCTCAGTGGCCAGTCTCAGCAGCCCAGCCAGTAGTGTAACCTAGCAGGGGCGGCTCTAGGCTCGTGGTGGCGTGGGCAAAGAAAGAATCGGTGGCCCCTTCGCCCGCCAATGTCAATATGGTATCATATGCACGGCGGATGGCCACGTCCGTTGCAGACACTGCATAGCCTCCTCGTGCTCATGACACGCTTCTATATACGCGTGTCCGTAACTTGAAAACCAAGTGGCAGCCCATGATATTCTCATTATGGCAGAACATTATAATACTACATATAGCTTACTGCTCCGACTCTAGCGACATTAGTAAATACAGTGTACTAATTAACAAGAAACGCAATGTTTTTCAGCCACATTGCCGTCAGCTGTGTTGTTATTTTCTCATTCTGTTTTATATTCAATATATATTGGCGTGGCAGCCCTGTGCAGGTGCACAGTTTGCACATGCCTAAGGCTGCGCGTGCTGCCCACTGCCCGCTGCCAGCTGCTGCAGCCTAGCACTTCAGTTGTTACGTTGCGGCTCATTAACTTTGGTCAAGGCTCGTGGCTATACTAGCAGATGACGCTTCCGGTACCGTAATGCCATGGGAAAACGCACTTTTGTCAGAAGGCAGAAATGATTCAATCACAAACGAAAGTAATCATTTTGTACAAGTTCAGTGCTAACTAGGATCTGTCATGTGGGCCGCATGTGGCCCAGGGGCCGCGTGTTTGACATGCCTGCCTTAGATTCTTTTTAAACCCAGATCTAAATAAAATTAAACATTAAAATATATACATACAGCACTTTTTTAAAATGTGAAAAATATTGTCTACATAACATCTGGATGCAATCTTCTAAATAGTTCACAACATAAACTGTTAGGAATAAAAATACAAAACTGAAAAAACTCTTAACAGTGGCACATAGGAGAAATTGAAAAAGCATAGCACATGAAAGAGTAGAAAGGTGCTTGCTCATATCCCATGATAACAAAAAACGGGGTCTATGGCCCAGGATGTTTATAAGGGTTTATAATAAAGTTTAACTCTAAAATTCTCTTTGACTTTTGCCGCACAAAAAAGCACCTGGAGCTCATGTTCAAATATGAAGTTTATTCCTTACATTACACATTGTGTATTTAGGAAAAATAGAAATATAACATTGTGTAGTAAGCATGCTATGGTCAAAAATATTTCAGCCTTCAAGTACTGTATCTCCTACACTGGTAAATAAAAGATATTATTTAAATAAAAAGAAATTAAGTTACTCTGAAGAATAATAAAATGTTTCTAACAGCTTAAACACTGGTTACAAGAACAAAGACACTCTTACTACACCTTTATAAATCTTTAAAAAAAATGTATGCGTGGGCTACAGTAATGAGAAACTGTACTTAATTCATTAAATTACTTCCTGGAGTTACAAAGGCTATTTCAAAAACAATCACATGGCTCCACCATCATGCAGACCATAAAATACATTAATTTATCTTTTACAAGTAATTCTTCATATGTTTGCTGGAATCTATTTCAGTGGAGTACGACACAAGCACACTAATTCAGTTTGAAATGGTGGGTTACTTTAAACCTTCTTTCACAAGAGTACTGACTTTGCTGCTAGGTAACCATGAAAGAGCAGTAACACCCATGAATATTAATAACCCACCCTCCCCTCTCCTTTTAAGAAGGCACAAGTACTTCCTCCAGACTCTCTGCTTCTGATGAAATGCAGCCAATGTGGCTGATGCACAACCAAATTCATAACATGCTGTAAATGCAAATAACACTCACAAGACTTGGATATTCAAAAGACATATTCAAAATGTGCTGTGCCTCTTGTGCAAAGTCATTTGCCTCTAATGCATATGACTGCTGTCAGTTTAAAAATTAACCATGACTGATCTTGGTATAAGCAAATTATCAATTTAAAAATTTATTTTCTCTAGGTATTTCATCATAATACTTATTACCTTACAGTATTAATGGTGCAACTTACAATCGTCTGTCCTTGCAGAATATGACACTTAAAACTGATCATACCATGTTAATGTAGTACCCTATAACTGTACATTATTGATTTGGTCTGTTGTAATACGCACACAGTGCAGTGTATAACATACCTGTGTACAATAATAAACCCTTCATATTCTAAGGGAATTTTTAGTGTTTATTGTAATTCCATGATTTGATTTGTACAACATCGTCTGATAGTTCTTGATACATAAAAGAAAGCTATATGTAACAGTAAAAAACAAGGTTCAAAGCTGATATAGTGTATCATTTTATAATTACTTATTAAATTCTGTAATGTACATAATCTACATCATAACTATCAGTATTAAAGTGACATTATGTAAACATTTTTTTTCTATCACCTCACAGACACCAAGATGATATATTACAAATTTGTCACAGCTCTCTATTATCTTGAAAACTCAAAGACAGGCATATTCAGTTCAGTGCTTTGTACATACCACTTTTTCCTTTGAGCGCAACACTCCCAGCTTTCCAAATCGGACATGAAAAGGTGAGCACTGATATGTGCCATCTTGCTGTCTGACGACTATTACATCAATGCACCCTGAAAGGGTGGCCTGATTGATTCCTTTGCAGAGCTCTCTCACTGTAACCAGAACCTGGCCAGCTAGTTGTCCAACATAGTTCATTGTCTCTATCTGTAAGAAAAGAAACAAGCATAGTAAAATCACCAAAATGGCAGCAATACAGTAAGAAAATATGTCTGCATTCATCTGGCTTCTACATGCTGTCAAGGCATTAAGTGGCGTGCATCCCAAAAGATAGGTGCAAGCAATGAATAAAAAAGTCACCCATCTTTGTGATTCATTATAAGTCTTGCTTAAAGAACACCTCCTTTAGTAAACGACTCAGGAAAAATCAGTTGCTTCTCTACCCAAATCATGACTGTCCTTGCCAAAAAGCCACATTAAGTTCAATATAAAAAGGGTCATGTGATGCTTACATCTTTTACATCTAGCTACAGCATCTTTCACAGCAGCCTTCATTCACAGCTCCATTGTAGCATTCCTTGGCTAACTAGAAAAAACTACTTAATAAACAAAACAAGTACAATCCCTTTTGCGTCCTTTCCCACAAACCACTTACTTTGGCTACATTAAAAAGGCAAGACAATCTCTGCTTCAAAAATAAGTGAATTTAAAGGACTAAATATATTGAATACCATGTCAAGTTACAGGATGAAAGCAGAAATATTTTCAAAGCTCTAATATATTAATAAAAAATAATATTTTTATTTTCTATGTAAAGCTAAAAGGGGAGAGTTGTGATTAATGAATAAAAACAAGCTACAGATTAAAGCTACAATGCTACCATAAATAAAATGCTTTATGGTAATTGTTTTTTATTAATATTTGTTTCTTGCCAAAATCATTGATGCTTTTTATACTGCAATCTGTTTATTTCTTTGATTTGTACTGATCACAACAAGTGTCATAACAACACACTCATTAAAATTTTCAATAATGGAACTGAAGGAATAAAAGATACAACCATGGAAAATAATGTTTATTTCTTACAGTAGACATTTTCCACACTCAGTCTTAATTTATTCTGTTAGCTTGGATAAAACAAACTTAATTGAACAGTGTCTTCACCAGAACAGTGCCACCCCTACCACTGCCTCAACATAATATTGTTTTTAACTGCATTAAAAACACTGTAAGTTTGTTTCTGTGTGGTGACAACACTGCTTTTAAGAACTGCCTTTTAAAAACTAAGTTTTAATCCAAAGTGGAAGACAAATAAAAGAGAAGTCTTAGTTCTGAAGTGTTTTGCACCTTTAACACCTTGGCAAAAGCAAATCCAAATTAAATCAAAAACAAAAATATAAGTAAAGCACTTTTTACAATGTGAAGGATTATCTAAATAACATCCGGATGCAATCTTTTGAATAGCTCACCAAATATATTCTGCTAAGAGTAAAAATACAAAACTGAAAAAATTCTTTAACAGTAGTGCATAAGAGAAAGTAAACCAGTATACAACATCAACAAAAAAAGGTGGCTGCTCACATTTTGTGTCTGAAAATGTGTGTCATCTCACAGATGACAAATAATGGTCTGTAGCCTACGCTGTTCATAAGGGTTTATAATAAAGTTTTAGCTATGAAACTCTCTAACTTCTGTCATGCAAAAGGAGAAACTCCAGGAACTCAAATTCACAGCTGAAGCACTGGTTTAAGCTATATGAAGAAATGGGGTTGCATTAAGTCATACACATACTTATGGTTCTTAGCTTTAATAAAACATAATCATTGAATAAAATCAACAAAGTTATGTTGATAGTGGATCAAGGCTGTCTTACAAATGAGATATTTCAGAAAAACATGAATTAACTTGTTTACATTCAGGAAGCTGCAATGAATGATTTGTTATGAAATGTAAACAAAATCTTAACAAGATTACTAAATAAAGGAAGGTCATCTCCTATTTTCTGTATTTCTTTCTCCCTCACATATTGTACTGTAAAACATAAATGGAAGAAAAACTCATGCAGACACTGGGGGAACTTTCAGATTCCACATGGAGTAATGGGATCCAAACACAAGGCACTGGATTCTTAAAGTGGTAGTGTCATAAGGGGTGCATACTTATGCAATCATTAATTTTGTGTTTTATATTTGTAACTAATTTAGATCACTTTGCAGTTACCTGTTTTCATTTTGACATTAAAGAGTCTCTGTTTATTAATATTGACTCAAAATTGTTGGATAAAAAAAATGTGAAAATTTTCAAAAGGGTGAATTCTTTTTATAGGCACTGCAAGACTCTACTGCCTACTGAGGTGCCCAGGAATGTGTTGGAAACATCATGTAATCTACAAAAAGAGCCTTAAGCTTCAACTATTTGCATATTGTATAAGATGTGTGTTATTAATCAGGACAGACACTGAAAAGGTGTGCAATGTTCAGTTTAAAAAAAGAAATACTGTCATTAAAGGCTATAAACACTTGAACTTTGAAGATGCCATCTGCATGCTGATTAAAAAGGTACTTTAGGTGTGTTGGATTTAATGATAATTTTACCCAGGATACTGGATAGGAATAAAAAAAACAACATACACACACACAAAATGCTGTACTTTTAAGAAAATGAGTGGTTCTCTCCTCCAGATATGCGCTCCATCTCAATAAAGCCTTTGTAAAACTATGTAATAATAATAATAATAATAATAATAATACATTTTATTTATATAGCGTCTTTCCCATGCTCAAGGCACTTCAGAGTTTAAGAAAGAACGGCAGGGTATACAGTATATAGCATTGTACTAAACCAGATTGTGAAGGACAGCCGGGTCCCATGCCCGGCAGGGACGCCCCTGCTGCTTATGTTCCGGGGGAGCCATCATGGGCACTCCAGTACCTCCCCAGGGACGCTTGGTGGCAGCCTCCATGGCTGACAGTGATTCCCCAACCACCCACAGGGCTCCATGGGAGATGGAGTCCTCCACAGCCTGGTTGGGACTCGGATGGCCGCTAGGGGGAGCTGCATGGACTCAGCAGCCTGGCTGGACGAATCTTCAGCCCCACCCGGAGGTGCAATTAGGACCAGGTGGTCAAGCACCTGGAACACTTCCGGGTGGGTTATAAAAAGGTCCAGCCACCACCACTCGAGGAGCCAGGGTTGGACCGTCGGACAAGTGTGTTTTTCTGGTTTCAGTTGTCCGCGGACAAGTGCAATTTTCTGGAGAAAAATAATTATATGTGCTGTGCAGGGCACATTTTTACCACTACTTTCAAATTTTAAACATTTGGGCACGTACTTCGTGCGGAAACAGTCTACTTAGGCATGTTCATCAGGTCTCAAAAATGATTTTTCAAAGGAGAAGCGGTCTTACATAAGTATTTTACCCTACTATTTACACGCTTCGAGATGCGGTCATTTTTTCATGCCGACATTACGATGTAATCTGATGATTTTTCATAAATCGAGAACTTTTATATATTATTGATAAAATTCATTGTTTCTACATAAAAATGCAGTCGTTTTACTTACAATGCAAATGTTTTCACCACATAACAAAGCTTGTTAGGTAGTTAATCTTTCCTGAAATTTGCGATTTCGCATAGGTTGTGATATATTGAGGAGTTAAGAAATTTATTGCGTGACAACATCAATTTTGATGAGCTGTCTATAGATCGTTTTTGATTAGAGAATTTTTCATATAAAACAAGTTGGTTTCGCGCTGTCAGTTTATTAAAAATAAAGAAGAAAACATTCTAATGGTTTCCAAATGTTATGAAATATCTATAAAAATCTTCACTTAGATGCGATTATTTTTTCCCGACAACATCGGTAATATTTACTTCTTTGGAAATGTACCATCTTGCAGAATTTCGAATACGTCATTAGGAATTACCTGCTTAACTCATAATGCACTGCGGTAAGCACGTTTTTCTCGCTATATGCGTGTTGCTGAAACTGAAGCAAGTAGCATCGCGGATAAGAAATGGATCGTTTCTTGATTAAAACTGGCACAACAGGCCCTGAAAAACATGACAATGAGGGCAAGAAAAGAAAAACTAAAGCTGAAAGGGACTGTGAGTATGATAAAAAACGAAAACGGTCTTTTCAATCGCAATGGCTCAAAGAGTTTCCATGGGTAAATGCAGACGACACTGACTCCGTTTTTTGCCAAATTTGCCGTCAGTATCCACTTATTGCCAACAAAACATCCACATTATTTACCGGCAAGAAAGTAGACAGAAAAGACACACTACTGTCGCATCAGCTGTCTGCGAAACACATTGCCTGTATGTCAAAGCATGAGTCTAAATGTAAGAAAAAAGTTGGTTCAATTGAAAAAGCGTTTTCTAAAGTTGAACGCTCGGAGGTTGAGCGTTATGCTAAGCTGTTCAATACTGCTTACGCTGTTGCTAAGCACAACAGGCCATTTACTGACTTTCAATTTCTGTGTTCTGTGCAGGAAAAAAATGGTGTAAATTTAGGGAGTGACCATCGAGGCAGGGACGCCTGTGTTGAGTTTGTGAAGTCAATATCGTCTGTTTTGTTGAATGATGTCTCAAGCCACATGAAACATGTCAAATTCTTTTCATTCATGAGTGACTCAAGCACTGACTCATCAGTAATAGACCAAGAAGGTATACTACTGAGGTACGTTCATCCAGAAACATTTGATCCCTACACAGCCATGGCTAGCATTGAGAATTTACAAAATGCCAGAGCAGATGGTGTTGTTGCTGCCATAAAAAATGGTTTGTCAAAATGTGGCATTGATATTGAAAATATTGGAGACAATGACCCAAAGCTTGTGTGCATTAATCTTGATGGTGCTGCAGTTAATCTTGGAGCTAAAAATGGTGTTGCCAGAAAGCTCAGTGATTGTGTAAGTAACAAAGTTCTTGTTACACACTGTGTGGCACATAAACTGGAGTTAGGTGTACTTGATGCTGTAAAAGACGTAGGCTATCTAAAAAAGTTTGAAGACACCATTAAACGCATCTGCAAGTTTTATTCTTTTTCACCAAAGAGATGAAATGAGCTGCAAAATCTTGCATCAATTTTGAATGAAACCTTGCTTATGCATTCAGAAATAAAAGCCATCAGATGGGTATCATCAAAGTCCAGAGCACTGAAAGCTGTTAGCCAGGATTTACATGTAACTGTTACCCACATGGAACAGATACTTTCCACATCAAACAAGGCAGATGAACTGGGGCAGGCTAAAGCCATCCTACATGACCTCAAGCAAGTAAAATTTATTAAGTATCTATATCTGATGATGGATGTACTTTCTGCTATTACAGCCACCTCAACTCTTTTCCAGAGCAAAGATTTGCTGATATTTGAAGTTAAGGAGGCCATTGACACCTTATACACCAGATTGCATGCCATGACAAAGGAGCCAGGAGAAAACCTTGCAAAGTTTTATAACCTGTTTGACAAGGAGTCTAGTACATTTGATGGATACTTAAAGCTGTCTGGTGGTTTCAGAGATTTTTGTGAAGACAGAGATGTTCATGATCTCCTGGAAAGCATGGTTCAGTATATACTTACCAGATTCTCTGACCTTGATAAGCCTCCTGTGTCAGATATGAGGGTGTTTGATTTCAGAATCTGGCCACACACTCTGTCTGAACTGAGCACTTATGGAAACTATGAAATCAAGAACTTGTGTCAGCAGTATAGTGATTTGTTGACTGATGAGCAAGTTAAACATGCACCATCTGAATGGCAAGCACTTAAAGTGCAGATATCAATGCAACGGCAGTACCATCCACTTGCTGTCTATACCTCAGTTCTGCAGAGGAAAGAAGAGTCTCTGAAGAATGTTAGTGTACTGATCTCACTGTTTCTTACAGTTTCTCCTTCCACAGCTTCGTGTGAGAGATTATTCTCCAATTTGAATTTAGTAAAGAGTTCTCTAAGAACCCGCCTGACTCAGGAAAACCTTCAAAACCAGATGCCAATTGTTGTTGATGGCAAACCTTTAGAAGAGTTTGACCCACTACCAGCTGTGGAATTCTGGCTGTCATCTGGCAACAGGCACATCATTCATAAAAAACCTGAAAAGTCATCAGCATCCACTTCTGCAGGACCATCAGTCCAGGAACCATACAGTTCAGCTCAAGAAGAAATGAACAGCATTCAGCCCATGCTGTCTGAGATGGTAAAGATTCTTGGGGGAGTAGATGTTACAAGACAAAAGATGAAGAACATGGCAGAAAATGAATCAGGACAGTGCTCTGTTATGTAACTGTAATATGTGAAACAGAACTACTGTAGCTGTAATGAAGGTATTGTTTATTAGTGAGTTAAAATGATAAGGGAATCTTGCACATAATGTTCTAGAGCAAGGTGGCAAAATACTACTCCCTGAAAGAACTTTTTTCATTTTTAAAATGGAAGGCAGTTTTATATCAATAAAAGAGATCAGAAAAAATAAACTATTTTTCACTTTTGTTATTTGCTTATGGGCAAGTGAATTTAACTGGCGGACAAGTGGATTTTCTAAGTTTACTTGTCCGTGGACAAGTAGAAAAAAATTGGATTTCCACACCCCTGGTTTAAGGCTTTGTAGGTTATTAGTAGAATTTTATATTCAATTCTGTAAGACACAGGAAGCCAGTGAAGGCGAAGCAGGATGGGTGTTATGTGCTCACAGCTACTGGTTTGTGTAAGGACTCTTGCAGCCGAGTTCTGAATAAGCTGGAGCTGTGATATAAGATTAGAAGGAGCATCTGCCAGTAGGGAATTACAATAATCGATGTGGGATGTGATAAAAGCATGGACAAGTTTCTCAGCATTAGAAAAGGAGAGGAAGGAGCGAACATGTGGCATGTTACAGAGGTGAAAATAAGACTGTTACTTAATGTGATTTATGTGGGCAGAATAAGAAAGGGAGGAATCAAATATGACGCCAAGATTCTTTGCAGTAGAGGCAGGTCTGATGAGATCACTGCCCAGATTGACTGGGAAGGAGCTCATTTTATTAAGTTGCACTTTAGTCCCAATTTGCAGGAGTTCAGTTTTGTTGCAATTTAATTTTAAAGAGTTCTGCTCCATCCAGGTTTTAATTTCACTTAGGCAAGTTGTGAGCTGAGAAAGCTCTGATGAAGTTCCACTTTTAACACTGAAATAGAGCTGAGTATCGTCTGCATAAAAATGATAACCCAGTCCAAAGCTACGAATAATATGGCCAAGGGGAAGCATATAAATACAGAAAAGCAGAGGACCGAGGACAGAGGCCTGTGGAACTCCTTGTATGACTGGCGTTGTGCTGAACCTGCTGTTGCCAAGACTAACAAACTCTTGTCCATCAGTCAGATAGGACTTGAACCACTGGAGGGCAGTGCCAGAGATACCCAGCATGTTTTCCAATCTAGACAGCAAAATGTCATGTCTGACAGTGCCAAATGCTACACTGAGGTCTAACAGAATTAATATGCTGGTTTGTCCAGAGTTTGCTGCCATAAGCAAATTATTGGTTACCCGTAGCAGACAAGTTTCACAGTTGTGCTGTGCCCTGAAACCAGACTGAAAGGGTTCCATCAAATTATTAGAAGTTAAGTAGTTGGTGAGTTGGGAAGCTACAACACGCTCATGAACTTTTGACAGAAAAGGTAAGTGGGAAATAGGCTGAAAATTGTTAAGACTGTCAGCATCAAGACCAGACTTTTTTAACATTGGGGTTACAGAAGCGGTTTTAAAAGTGAGCAGCACAAAGCCAGTGTCAAGGGATGAGTTTATTATTGTTGTAATAGTCGGGATTATGGCATGAAGGCAGGATTTAAGTAGTGTGTTGGGTATGGGGTCTAGTATACAAGTAGTCGGCCTCATCTTACAAAGCAGATCATTAACAAAAGCAGATGTGACTGGTGAGAACTTAGAGAAGGAGCTGGATAGAGTGGGAAAACAGGGAAAGATATAAACAGATGATGTATTTATGTTAATGGAATTATTTAGATCTTTAATTTTGTTGCGGAAAAAGGGGAGGAATTTCTCACAGACTTCAGTAGAAGAGGTAGTTGGGCCAGATGCAGGTAGGAGTAGTTTATTAACTACAGAGAACAAAACCCTTGGGTTATCATAGCCACTTTCTATTATTCTGCCATAATGGGTGTTCTTGGCAGCAGTTACTGCTTCTCTGTAAGCTCTTTGGTGGTCAGAGAAAGCCTGGATGTGCAGGGTGAGGTGAGACTTACGTGACATTCTCTCAAGGCGTCGGCAAGCTGCTTTCATAGATCGCAATTCTGAATTATATCAAGGAGCTGAATGCTTAAAGGAAACCTCCTTATGTTTTAAAGGAGCTGTTTTATCTAATGCTGAATGAAGGGCTGTGTTGTAGTGGTCAACAAGACTATCTAGTGTTGATGGAATAGGTGAAGACAGTAAAAGATCAGAAATGGATCCAAAAAGGATAGAAGGACAGATATTTTTAAGGTTTGTGTAAGAAATTTGTCGTTTACAGGTAAGAGGAGGGAGAGGTAATGAGGCAGTGAAAAGTACTGCTTTATGGTCACAGAGTCCCAAATCAGTGTTGTAAGTGTTGGCAACAGATAATCCAGATGTACAGATCAGATCCAATATATGACCACCAGAGTGGGTGGAAAAATCGACATGTTGTGTCAAGTCAAAACAGTCCAGTAAGGATAGGAATTCATTTCTCAGTTTAGATGTGGGGAAGTCAATATGGATGTTGAAATCACCAAGAAGAATGACTCTCTGGGTAAAGGAATTTAAGTGGGTTATGTGTTGTAGGACTTATAGTTTGCAAGCAATTATTATATCAAGGCACATATTTAAGTTAAAAGAATCTCACATTTAACCATAGAGAAAAAAAAAACAAAAAAAAAAAAACAAAGCTGTACATTAACATTAACATATAGGTTGTAGTTTTTTGTCAAAGTCATAATTAGTTTACTTACTAATAAAAAGCAAGCATCCTAATAAAAAAATACTATTAGAAAGAGCATTATCCCACTGTGTTCTGCAATATAAATTAATCTTAAACTAAACCAGGTAAACAATTCCGAAAATAAGGCTGGAAAAGTGTATAAACAAAAACTGTTAAGTGCACAGGTTACCATTTCCTGTGTCATGTGATCTTGAAGAAATTTCTTTTTCACCAATGACTCTCAACACTGGTCTCTGACTATTGCTTTAGCTGATTAATTCCTTTTATCCATTTATTTATTTAATCTAGCAAAGTTTCATTTAAAGTGCACATTATTCCACAAAGGCAGGAAAGATGTACAGTATGCATATAGTCAAGTAACCTTTCTTAGTCAGACTTGTTTTGTTTCCATCCTCCATCATAGAAATTAAGTAGTCATTTTATTTACTGTTGTTCCCTAGAATGCTTACTTATTTGTACTTTCCTTGTTATCTAGATTAATTGGGAGGGTATAAAAAGTAAAAGAATTAAAAAAGTAAATTGACTGTAAATTAAAAAGTATACTAAAACAGATTTAAAAATATTCAATGGCTTAGAAATACACACTCTATTATATTTTTTTAATAAGAAAAAGATATAATTAAACAAGGTGTACAAGTAAGAAAAAAATGTTATATAATCAACATTATGGATAAAACATAAGTTAATGCAAAAAGTGGAACTGTAAGGACAAAGGTTGAGAAAATGTATATAATATACAAAATATAAAGCATCAATATATTTTTTAAATCTGGCATTCATAAGAATATATAAATATAATGATATTTTATTAGGTTTAGCTGTAATACTCAAAGAAAATATAATATTAAAGAACAGCATTATTTTTCCATTTCTGGTGCAGCTAATACTGAAAATTGTCTACTATGTCCTATAGTAACTCACCAAGGTCCAAGATGATTTAACTGGCAAAAAAGAAGGATCATCAATGCTGCTGTTCAAGTAGTCATTGTTATCATCTGGTAAAATCATTTTCCCTTCGGTAAGTTTTGCAAGATTTCAAATGAGATAAAAAGGTCTTTTAAAAAACTTCACAGTTTTTCCTCTGTGCATATGTGGGACAAAACTCACAAAGAAAAGAATGCCCTACTGCTACTGTGTGTAAAAACAGTTATGCATACTTAAATGTCAGCAAACGGTTTAATGATTATGAAATTTATAATGGCTTTTAAAGGCAAGTGACATAAACACTGTTCCTAGAGCCAATGAAAGTTTGTTAAAGGCTGACTTCATCCTAATAGATAAGAGACTCCTGGAAACACCGCTCTTTACTGATAGGGGCAGTATCTGACCTTGCACCTAGTCACATGCTACTGGCAGAAGACTCATTGCTGTAGCAGAGGCACAAGCTAAGTGGTTAATGATTCTCCAAACTGGCAGGTGGCTGCAGCAGTTGCTTTTCTTTTTGTGATGAAAAGCTAACTTTGACATAGTACAGCAGAAATAGCAACAAGTCCACTCAACTTTCTCAACTCAAGTGACAGAAACACTTGACAAGTTGTTAATTTAAACAGCCAGCTAATACTTTAAAAGAATGATTCAGCATTTTGCTAAAAATACTTTAGAAAAGCCATTGCAAGATACTAAGGTATGAAGATATGTAAGGTCACTAGATCTGAAAATATGTCACTGCACAGCAGCCCCAACTAAAAAAGAAAAATTGACTGTATAATTCATGAATCTTAATGAATATAATCCTGTACATTAACAAATCTAAGAAGAGAGGGGACAGGATAATAATCACAAAGCATTTACTTACGTTGACAGATGTTATTGGTTTTGAATATGGATCCAATATTGACTAAATCTTTTATATGCATTATAGTATTATAATATAAGCAACAAGTATGTTTACAAGGACAGCCCTCTGCAGTTTTGTAACACGAAGGATTATATAAAACATTTAAACAAAGTAGAAAACAAAAAAAGATCCAACACAAACAGAAAACAGCAATGGATGATGCCTGAACTGTCTCTACATCTCTCTCATCTATTCTCCTATTTCTTCCTATGAGTCTGCAACTGTTTATACACCAACAGCATGTAAGACTAGGCAGGACCCAGCTCTAAAGTGAAAGTCTTCCTTTGACTAGTTCATTCATTCTCTATGGTTTGACAAAGAAGAGTAAGGGTGTTATATTTAATTTTTAAGTTTTTGTATGCTTGTATTTCCTAGGCACAAGTCTTCATTTAAGTCTTCGTGACTAATGATTAAAATACAGTGGGATGCAAAAGTTTGGGCAACCTTGTTAATAGTCATTATTTTCCTGTATAAATCGTTGATTGTTACGATAAAAAATGTCAGTTAAATATATCATATAGGAGACACACACAGTGATATTTGAGAAGTGAAATGAAGTTTATTGGATTTACAGAAAGTGTGCAATAATTGTTCAAACAAAATCAGGCAGGTGCATAAATTTGGGCACCACAAAAAAGAAATGAAATCAATATTTAGTAGATCTGCCTTTTGCAGAAATTACAGCCTCTAAACGCTTCCTGTAGGTTCCAATGAGAGTCTGGATTGTGGTTGAAGGTATTTTGGACCATTCCTCTTTACAAAACATCTCTAGTTCATTCAGGTTTGATGGCTTCCGAGCATGGACAGCTCTCTTTAACTCACACCACAGATTTTCAGTTATATTCAGGTCTGGGGACTGAGATGGCCATTCCAGAACGTTGTACTTGTTCCTCTGCATGAATGCCTTAGTGGATTTTGAGCAGTGTTTCGGGTCGTTGTCTTGTTGAAAGATCCAGCCCCGGCGCAGCTTCAGCTTTGTCACTGATTCCTGGACATTGGTCTCCAGAATCTGCTGATACTGAGTGGAATCCATGCGTCCCTCAACTTTGACAAGATTCCCAGTCCCTGCACTGGCCACACAGCCCCACAGCATGATGGAACCATCACCATATTTTACTGTAGGTAGCAGGTGTTTTTCTTGGAATGCTGTGTTCTTTTTCCTCCATGCATAACGCCCCTTGTTATGCCCAAATAACTCAATTTTAGTTTCATCAGTCCACAGCACCTTATTCCAAAATGAAGCTGGCTTGTCCAAATGTGCTTGAGCATACCTCAAGCAGCTCTGTTTGTGCTGTGGGCGGAGAAAAGGCTTCCTCTGCATCACTCTCGCATACAGCATCTCCTTGTGTAAAGTGCGCCGAATGGTTGAACGATGCACAGTGACTCCATCTGCTGCAAGATGATGTTGTAGGTCTTTGGTGCTGGTCTGTGGGTTGACTCTGACTGTTCTCACCATTCGTCGCTTCTGTCTATCCGAAATCTTTCTTGTTCTGCCTCTTCGAGCCTTAACTTGAACTGAGCCTGTGGTCTTCCATTTCCTCAATATGTTCCTAACTGTGGAAACAGACAGCTTAAATCTCTGGGACAGCTTTCTGTATCCTTCCCCTAAACCATGATGATGAACAATCTTTGTCTTCAGGTCATTTGAGAGTTGTTTTGTGACCCCCATGTTGCTACTCTTCAGAGAAAATTAAAGGAGGAGGGAAACTTACAATTGACCCCCTTAAATACTCTTTCTCATTATAGGATTCACCTGTGTATGTAGATCAGGGATCACTGAGCTTACCAAGCCAATTTGAGTTCCAATAATTAGTTCTAAAAGTTTTGGAATCAACAAAATGACAACGGTGCCCAAATTTATGCACCTGCCTGATTTTGTTTGAACAGTTATTGCACACTTTCTGTAAATCCAATAAACTTCATTTCACTTCTCAAATATCACTGTGTGTGTCTCCTATATGATATATTTAACTGACATTTTTTATCATAACAACCAACGATTTATACAGGAAAATAATGACTATTAACAAGGTTGCCCAAACTTTTGCATCCCACTGTATTCTCATGGTGGAAAACTTCAAGTAAATATGACTGACTGCACCTGACACATGTGGCCAACAGTGCGTGCATTTTCCTTAGCAGAACTGAGCATGTTTTCACCTTGTGCTTCTGCAAAATAATTTTAAATCTGCTTTAAACATATACACAGGAAATGCAGGCTCACAATTCAAACAAGCAGTGAGTGGACTCTATCAGCACGGCTGAAATTGTAACTGTACTGACTATACTGCTGCCATTAGTCTGTGAAGAAATGAAAGTAACAATTTTGTTGTACCTGTGATGAAAAAATTGAACTTTAAGCTGACATTGGGTGCATATGAATTCAGCTTAGAGGCTGAGCCGCTGCAGGGCTGCAGTTGTTTATTTGCTATCTAAGAAAAAAAAATGTACATCTGAAACTTTAGCCAATCCAAATTTAGAAAACGATTGACTGATTTACAATATGAACATTTGTGCATTGTTATAGCAATGCCATTAATTAGAATCAACATTTACCAATACAACTGCTGGCTGTTTACTCAAGACATTATACCTTATCAAAATTTGGACTAAACAGCTCAGAGAATATTATCCTGCAACTGTAATAATGTGCTTGTTTTTGTTGTTTTCATTCATGTTTTCATAGCTAGATGTAATACTCTAGTTTTGAGGTTAAAAGACTGAATGTTTGAAAAGCAAAACAATATTGGTATAACATCTAGTGCAATTGGATAGCTGTTCAACTTTTTTTTTAGGCTCTCATCTGCAGCTACAAATTTCTTTGTGGATTTCCAACAAACATTCCACTGTTGTTAACATATGACCTATCTGCAGAAAATCACAAATAACTTGATCTCATTTAGCTCAAACAAGAGCTTTTACCAAAGACTTCTTACTCTTTTTAAAGCAGTGGCACCCACATATGTTTGTTTGATGTGCACATAATCTACTACAAAAAGTGTGTTCAGTCATCTTGTTTGGAGTTTGTGTGGGGGAATCATGTTCCTTGGATAATTCTCAGTATTCCTTTTTCTTCTATTTAATCTTAATTACTTCTTTTTGGACTTTGAGGTTTATAGTATGCATTGCTTGTTAGCAATTGGGTGACTGTTCACCTTAAATTCGAACAGTATTCTTGCATGTATGGGTTCAATAGGGGTACTGGGCTATTCACTAAGTGTTAAAGTGTTGAGTTCTTAGTCATTCTGTTGTCCATTGTGTTTCACTACTGAACCCACCAGTAAAAAAAACAATGACAGATCTATACATGAATAGTGAGTAAGTTGAGAATAAAACCCAGATCCTAAGAGTGCTGTTACTTCAAGCACCATAGACACCTGACCCACTTGTATAAAAATGTCCCTTTGATGTACCACAGTTGAAAACACAAATTTTAGTTGCCTGATGATTTTATCCAAGGAAGAAACAGTACATTGTTTATACTTGGCCATGAATGTATTGTCATGTTGTACATTCTAAACATCTTAAAAGCTGTGAAAGAGACTGGAAGCTACTTTCACATTATACACTCACCAGCTGTTTTATTTGCTACACCTGTTCAGCTGCTTGTTGATGCAATTATCTAATGAGCCAATTACATGGAAGCAACTCAATGCATTTAGTCATGTAGACATCGTCAAGACAACCTGCTGAAGTTAAAACTGAGCATCAGAATGCAGAAGAAAGGTGATTTAAATGACCTGGAACGTGGCATGGCTGTTGGTGCCAGGTGGGCTGGTCTGAGTATTTTAGAAACTGCTGATCTACTGGGATTTTCACACACAACCATCTCTAGGGTTTACACAGTCTGTGAAAAATATCCAGTGGACAGTAGTTCTTTCAGCAAAATGCCTGGTTGATGCCAAAGGTCAGAAGAGAATGGCCAGGCTGGTTTGAGCTCACAGAAAGGCAACAGTAACTCAAATAACCACTTGTTACAACTAAGGTATGCAGAAGATCAACTATGAATGCACAGCAAGTCGGACCTTGCAGCAGATGGGCTACAGCAGCAGGAGACCACACATGATGCAACTCCTGTCAGCTAAGAACAGGCAACTGACACTACAATTCACATGGGCTCACCAAAATTGGACAACAGAAGATTGGAAAACTATTGCCTGGTCTGATAAGTCTCAATTTCTGCTGAGACATTCGGATGGCAGGGTCAGAATATAGCGTGAACAACATGAAAGCATGGATCCATCCTGCCTTGTATCAGTGATTCAGGCTGCTGGTGGTGGTGTAATGGTGTAGGATATTTTCTTGGGTTTGGGCCCCTTAGTAGCAACTGAACATTGTTTAAATGCCACAGCCTATCTGATTATTATTGCTGACCATGTCCATTCCTTTATGACCAGAGTGTACCCATCTTCTGATGGCTAATTCCAGCAGGATAATGTGCCATGTCAAATCATCTCAAACTTGTTTTTCGAACATGACAATGAGTTCACTGTACTCAAATGGCCTTCAAAGTCACCAGATCTCAATTAAATTGAGCACCTTTGGTATGTGGTAGAATGGGAAATTCACATTATGGAGGTGCAGCTGACAAATCTGGAACCCCTACAGATTTTATTTTTTTTTCTCCAGCTTTTGGAGTTTTTTTTTTTGTTTTTTCTGTCCACCCTGGCCATCGGACCTTACTTATCCTATGTTAATTAATGTTGACTTATGTTTATTTTTTGTGTCTTTTATTTTTCTATTCATTTTGTAAAGCACTTTGAGCTACATTTTTTTGTATGAAAATGTGCTATATAAATAAATGTTGATTGATTGATTGATTGATTGAAATCTGCAACAACTGAGTGATGCTGTCATTTGAATATGGACGAAAATCCCTGAAGAATGTTTCCTTCACATTGTTGAATCTATGCTATGAAGAATTACGGCAGTTCTGAAGGCAATAGGGGGTTTATCCATGTACTAGCAAGGTGTACCCAATAAAGTGGTCGGTGAGTGTAGCAATTTCTACTAAATTAAGCCATTGATCAGAACTATCCAGCCAGGATTAGCAAATTCACTGGAGTATGTTTTATTCTGGCTCTTGATAAACATTTCTAAGGCATCTGCTTGGGTTAAGTGATTATTATTCTGGTAGCTTCCTTACTTGGGAACCCACACTTAGAAAAAATTATAAAAATCTGTATTTTTACAGAATCTAGGCAGCAATAAAAAGAAAACACTGTTAAGCTCCATTAAACTGCTGAGAGATAACTCAAACCAGAATTACCTGTGTAATCATAAATCAGCACTTACTATAAAGACAAAACAGCTGTGACATTGCAAGAAATCGAGTAAACTATATCGAAATGCCCAACTTTCACTTTAAACCAGGCATGTGCAAGCTACGGCCCGCGACGACTTTTCCAAATATCATGGAAACCGGCCCGTTAACCTTCTTGGTGATGCCTGTTTGTTCTTGTGGTATTGTTGGATTATTTTTGATAGTATGATGCGGCCAGTGCTTTCTAAAGTACTTTATATTGTGCTTCCCCCACTTTTACGGCACGTCCAGAACTGTCGCACGTTTAAAGTGTGCAAGAGCTCGTAGTCACGTAGTCGTTCACTCTGCTGCATCTCTCTGCTCTGCTGTCGTGCGTAGCATAGCGCAGTCTTTTCATGGTTTTTGCTAGTGCTGTACCTATCTGCATGTTGTTTCGAGTTTCACGCTATATCGGCCTACATTTCAACACTTTCAAATACTTGTGAATTTTTGATCAAACCCTAATTAAGATGGCTTCAACAAAGAAGAGAAAAGTGGATGCTAAGAGTCGTACATTTCAAGAGAAATGGACTAACGATTATTTTTTTTATAATGCAGAAAGAAAAACCTCTTTGTTTGATATGCTTGGAAACTATTTCAGTTTTAAAGGAATACAATTTAAAATGACACTACAATACAAAACACGCTAATTACAACAGTTACAAAGGTAAATTAAGAACAGATAAGATACAAAATTTGAAAAAATGTGTATCGGCACAACAGATGTTATTCCGCAAACATACTGATGTAGCTGACAATATTGTTCGTGCAAGTTTTATTGTTAGCGAAAAAATTGCGAAGCACTCAAAACCATATTCTGAAGGCGATTTTGTCAAGGAATGCCTTACTGCAGTCACGAAAGTTATGTGTCCAGAGAAAAGCCATGAAATGGAAAAGATAAGTCTTTCTCGTTGGACAATAACCCGACGAATCGATGAAATGGCCAGTGACATAAAATTAAGCATTAAAAATATTGTATCAAAATTTGAAGCATTTTCCATTGCTCTTGATGAGAGTACAGACTCCAACGATACCGCTCAATTGGCTATATTTATTCACGGAGTTGACGCTAGCTTCAATTGTACGGAAGAATTGCTTGCTCTCCAACCAATGAAGAATACAACAAGGGGTGAAGACATTTTCCAGGAAGTAAAAACTGTTTTTACTGTATTTGATTTAAAGTGGGAAAAGTTATGTGGAATATCCACTGATGGAGCTCCATCGATGATTGGACCAAACATCGGAGTTGTTGCCCAAATAAAAAACAAATTATCAAGTAACAATATCAATACCGAAGATTTGTCGGTATTGCATTGCATTTTACACCAGCAAAACTTATGTGCAAAATCAGTTAAATTTGCACATGTGATGGGCACAATAACTGCATGTATAAACTTCATTAAATCCAGGGCACTAAATCACTGCCAATTTCAAGAATTTCTGGCTGATGTTCTTTCTGACCATGAAGATCTTACATTTTATTGTGAAGTGCGTTGGCTTAGCAAGGGAAAAATGTTGAAACGTTTTTATGATTTGAGAAATGAGTTATCTCTTTTCATGGACATGAAAGGAAAACCTATTCCTGAGCTAGGAAACAAACCCTGGCTGTGTGATCTTGCATTTCTTGTCGACCTAACAACACATCTAAATGAACTTAATGCTAAATTACAAACTTAGGGACAAATGATTCATGAGCTTTATGGACACATAAAATCATTTCAAAATAAGCTTCGACTCTGGGAAAGCCAATTAAAGGAAGGCAATACTTATCATTTTCCCACACTTGCGAACCACAAAGATTTTGATTGTGAATCGTTTGCAAATTAATTAAATTCATTGAGTGGAGAATTCAACACTAGGTTCCATGATTTTAAAAATCAAGAAGCAAACTTGCAAATTTTCTCTTGTCCATTTGATGTTGATGTCGAACTAGCTCCACTTTCATTGCAAATGGAATTAATTGAACTACAAGAGAACCTTGTCCTGAAATCAAAATTCAATGATATTGAATTACTCGACTTTTATAAAAACTATTTCCCATGTGACAAGTTTCCAAAGCTGACAGCTTTTGCTCAGAAAAAGAATGACTCTGTTTGGCAGCACCTATAAATGCGAGCAACTTTTTTCAAGGATGAAGTTCGTAAAATCCAAAACCAGGACGCGAATTACTGATGAGCACCTAGAAAACACTTTGCGAGTTTCCACATCCATAATATCTCCTAATATTGATAAGCTTGTGTCCACCATGCAATCTCAATTGTCGCATTAATAAAGAGTTTTTATTAAATAATATATTAATAAATATTTGTTGGTTTTTTTTTTTGGCCTTCTTGCATTTTCGATTTTCAGAAATACATATATATCCTGAAGTACTCCGGCCCGCGTAATCTTTCTACTTTCTAATCCGGCCCATAGTCCTGTCAAGGTTGCACATGCCTGCTTTAAACCAATTGTCAAACACAGGAAAAAAATGACACTCTACAATTAAAATCAAGACTTACACTTGAAAGAAACGTAATCAAAGATAACAGAAAACGTATGATTGAAAATTACAACTGGTGTTCTTTAGAGCTTTGAGGATTATGAGGGCAGATAAGGAAGAATCTGTGAGCAACTGACACACCATCTATGGTCTAGAGACCTACATCCTGCTTATAGAGTAATCGAAGCATTACGTACATCTGAATCTGTTCCTGGGAGAGTCGTAGTCAGGGCAGGTGAAGAAACAGTCCTAATGGATGACACTACAGTTGTGACCCACTGGGCTGGCTACTTTGAGCAGCTTGTTAAAGCTGATCCTCAGGCTAGGATGTTGGAAATCCCTGGGTCCATGGTCCTTCAGGCTGATCTTGCCAAAAAGCTGTGAACCACCCAGTCTCACTGAGATTTCAGAGGAGGTGAACCAGCTGAGGGTATGGAAGGCTGCAGAGATCTGTGGGATCTGGGGTGAACTTCTCCAGGTTGGTGGTAAGGATGCCCCCCTGGCATTCCAAGCAATCTTTGCTTTCATTTGGGAGACAGGCATCATCCCAACTAATTGGAATATGGGACTTTTTGTCCCTATCTGGAAATGGAAGGATGATCGCCTGAATTGCGGCAACTACAGGGGGATAACACTGCTCTTGGTGATTGGTAAGGTTCTTGCTAGGGTCATCCTCAATAGGATTCGTGATTACTTCCTCATTAACCAGTGTCTGGGGCAGTTTGGTTTTACACCTAAGAAGTCTGCCATCAACAGCATCCTGACACTAAGGGTTCTCATCGAGGGCAAACGTGAATATCGGTAGAGTTTTTTTGGAGCCTTTATTGATTTTTGTAAAGCGTCTGACTTAGTTGATCGAGCTGCCCTGTAGGACATTCTATGACTTTGCGGGATTCCCCCAAAGTTGGTGGATATCATGACCAGCCTGTACACTGGAACTGTGACTGCTGTGCAGAGTGGAAGCAGAATGTCTATGTTTTTCCAAGTTGATTCTGAAATTCATCAAGGGTGTGTTGCTGCCCCTACCCTGTCATGGGGTACAGCAGCTGTGGGGCATCTGTTGGTGAAGAATGATTCACTGCTCTTGACTTTGCTGATGATGCTGTGATCTTCGTGGAATCAATGGAGGCTCTCGGGAGACTAAGTGAGGCTTCTGAGTGCCTGGGCATCCAATTGTCCTGGATAAAAACCAAGATCAAGAGCTTTAATGACCTCTTGGGCACAGCCATCAGCGGTGTGTCAGTCTGCGGAGAGAATGTCAACCTCTTCAAGATGTTTACTTGCATCAGCAGCGACAGTTATGTCTCTGGTGACTCTTTCTATGAAGTCAGTAGATGAATTGAGAGAGCAAGGGGTGGTTTTCCAGCATGAGGTTGCTGGAAAGGGGTGTGTGGAACTCCCAATATTTCTGCAAAAGGACAAAGGTCCAAGTCTTTAGAGTCCTGGTGATTCTTGTTTTGCTATATGGTTGTGTGACATGGATGCCATCCAGTGACCTGAGACAAAGACTGGATTCCTTTGGTACTTTGTCTCTTTGGAGAATCCCTGAGTACCACTGGTTTGACTTTGTGTCGAACAAGCATTGCTCATGGAGTCCCGAATGAGGCACATTATCCGCATTGTGAGGGAGTGTCAATTATGGCACTACAGTCATGTGGTGCAATTCAATGAGGGTGATCCTGCTAGAAGGATCCTCATTGTTGGGGACCTGGAGTGTTTTATCATGTGGTGGGTGCGGCAACGCGCTGTACCAGTGCATACTCCCCAACCTGACCTGTCCTATACAACAAAAAGTTATAAAAAATGTTTTTTATATTTCAAATAAATCAATAACATTAAAATACAATTTAGTATTTTATGTAACAAATGGTGGGCTGACCAGTTTAAGATATCCATTTACAGCTGCTTATTTCATCACATTCCACAATACAAATGGCTTGTTTAAACCTTTTTTTTATCTTTATTTTGCCTTATACAATTTTCCGTATTAGGAATTTGTTATTTTTCACATACCCCTTAGGGTTAGAGCACAGGGTCATTAAATTATACAGTGCCTCTGGAGCAATTGCAGATTAACGGCCTTGCTCAAGGACCCAGGAGAGTAGGACCTCTTTTGACAGTAACAGGGATTTGAACCAGCAACCTTCTGGATACTTGTGCAGAGCCTTAGCCTCAGAGCCACCACCTTAGTACTATAGCTCCCAAACTTTCTTGAGTCATAAGTATTTTCAGGGGTTGTACAGTTTACATGAAATGTGCTGAATTATGTTGTTTAGGAGTTAGAGTGTTGACTCTCAGTATGGTCAATTAACTATTACAGTTTTAAGACATATAAACAGTGGGCTCTACAAATAAGGAACATATGTTTTATTGAAAAGCATAGGTCTGCTTTGCATTGCAGAGATAATCAATTCTAGAAATTGATGGATAAAACATAAATTCTTTTGTCACTTTCAATTTTCAGGCTAGTGTGACAGTTTGTATTGATTGCTAACAAATCAGAGACTTATGAGAATACGGCTTAAAAAGATACATTGTATGGAATTTGTACGGCTATACTGGAGGGAGCTGGGTAATGAGTAAGCAGTACTGTACTCATTATAGCAGAATTAAAATCTCACTCTTCTGTGTTAATCTCCTTGAAGTACAACCTGATTTAGTCAATGAATGCTGGAAGATGAGTATAATATATTTGTTGGTCACCAAATTTCACTGCAGGCTATTTATGTGCAGAAACTTTATGGATGGGCAACCTATCTGTAATTTCATAATTCAGCCTTGTTCTAACGTTGTTTTTTTTTCATTAATGAACCAATCTTGTCACATACTCAAGTACTGGAGTATATTTGTCCTGAACAAATATATTCAGTCAATTCTATAAACTAAATCTGTCATTCAAGTAAAAATGTTTGGTGAGTCATTCTTAGTCCGAAAAAATGCTCTTTTGAAACTGCATACAGCTTGTTTTGAAATTCAAAAACTCAACTTAGTACTTTTCATCAGGATAGCCATTGATTGTCTTTGTGAAACACAACTCCCACTATGAGCATAACTGTTGTAATAATTGTCATAAGCACACAAAATATGAATCTGTCCCAAAGGCAAATGTATTCAAAGACTTGTCTGTGCTGCATGTATTGTGGGACTGTTTGAATGCATGCAGCTAAACCCTTCTTATTACTAGTCATGTCAGAGGAAACATATTTTGCCCAGTTCATTTTGAGCTTAGCAAAAAAATAAATAAATAATTGAACATACAGAAAATCTCTTCTCCTGTTGTTTTGCTTGGTACTTCTTGACAAAATAAAAACTCTTTAAAAATTATTTTCTCCCATGGACACCATACACAAACCAAGAGTTGAACAATATTAATCACATAACTTACTCAACAAGTTGTAAAGTAAACTCTTAACATTCATGTAGTCTATCAGGTTGCTTTTTAAACTGTTTTCAACTTACTTTCAGCCTCAGGCCCATCATCATCTCACACATCACAATAACAACAGATAGTATTAACTTCTCACCAGTCTTATGTAGTTTGTTACTATTTGCTATACACAGAGCCATCAAAACTGATACCATATGAGCATTTTCCTGAACTGTTGTGATTTTAGTAATATGTGTTTTCTGTTTGTTGAAGTCATTTCTCAAAACACTGGAAATATTTTTTGCTTGATTTGCATGGTCTGTGTTTTGTTGTCAGGTGTCATTTCAGATTAGCAAGTTTCAATGTTTTCAAGGGTAGAATTTTCTGGTACATAATCCAGGCGATTCTTTCATTACTGCTTTCCATAAATCAATATAGCTTTCATTGTATTTTTAAAATTAATTAAGTAGATATTCAACAAAAAAGGTGTTCATGTCTAAAAGAATATACTCTATTAGCAAAGTTTAAGCTTAGGGTAGGTTTTTTGTAAATTCAGCTAAGTTAGAAGAATGCAGCTCATTAATATAGCAAAAATTCATATTAATGGACTGGGACATTCAAAGAAAAAATATATACAAGTTGTCAAGCTTTGGTGGTTTGCCAGGACATGTGCTGTAGAGCCCTATTTCAGAATTGCTGCCTTGGTAATAAGAATAAATTACAGTAATACATACAGTATATATGTACTCGGGGCACAATTTTTATAAAATTGGCCAAAAAACACCAATTATTAAATTATGTCCTACTGTAGCTGCTTACAAAGGATGAAAATTATCCTGTTCCACTGAACGGTTATTTGAGGGACAGTAGATGTCTTCCATGTTGTCCCTTATTATTCTGAAACATTGCTATGTAACTCCTGGTGAATGACAATTTAAAGTTTGCTTATACCAGTTTTGAAAATGTCATTCTCTTCCAAACTTTTAATGGGGTCAAAGACTGAATTTTAAAAATTTCATTTTTGCATTGAATCTCTATCTCTCTGTCAATATGATAGACTACCCTGGTGTGTGTAAATTTAAACAAAATGGTTGGTTTATCATTTTCTGTTACTTTGTTATTTGGTTTGTAGAGTGCTTGTTACGGCACATATATTAAAAGGATGACACAAATATTTCTCCTAAAATTGCATCAATTCCAATACAAATTTTAAAAAGTGGTATTTGCCAAACAAAACATAGAAAGCCTAAGAACAGAGTTATCAAACTAACTTGAATAATCAGGCATTGCAGAACAAAAGATGTAATTAAACCAAGCAGGATTTAGAGCTTTAAACACAAAGTTGCAGTGCCAATTTGCATCACTAATTTACTTTGTCCAGTGGGCATATTGCACTTGTGAACAAACGCATTGTACAAGTAGAGAAGCTGCCTGTGATTATTTTGACTGCCAAAGGTGTAAGATATAAAAATGAAGGTTTATCATTAATAATAGAAGTAGTGAGCAGCCTACAATTTCAAGTTAAGGCTAATATTTAGAGTTTTCTTATCAAGGGCAAAACAACAAGTTAGCTAACCCAGTTCATAGAACTAGATGAAAATTGCTGAGCAGAATTCCCATTTTATAATCTTGTAATCCCCTGTTAATCTGGCTATAAACAATAAGATACTCATGAAGTGTTTAATGGGAACAAGCTGAATGTGTCACTTAGTGAAAAGAGATTACAGTGTACATATTTAGAAGACTATGCAATACATTTCTGAAGCTATGCTTTCATTGAACTGACCATGAAGTTCCCTGTGCAGCACAGATGTATATTTAGTCTGTTACTCAAGGTATTCATATATTATGTGAATAAAATAATTTTTAAATTTTTAAAAATAAAATATACTACACGCAATTGTTCTTCAATTCATCACTTACAGTGAATCAATTACAGAGTGATATTTATAAATGTAGACAGTAGGGTGGCAATCAAAGTCGGGTCCATGGAGCTCTAAGGCAACAGAACTAGCCGGTATATCCATGCTCTTTTGTATTATAAAATTCTAAAAATATTTTAATAAATCATGGGAGTTCTACTATAACTATGGCATGATATCCTTCAGCAGTGGTGTAAGAATTTAGTTTAGTTACAGTATAAGCATGGCTCATATTCACACATACAGAGAAATGGTTTGATACAGAAGACTATAGGGTGGTCCAGATCTAATTATGCAATTTGTATTACGCTATAAATTATTAAGTTTATTACATAGAAAATAACCCAAAAAAATCACGGACCATTGAGAAGTGTGCGAACTGATGGCATGAAGAATTGTCTTTGCACCGAACTGCAATCATCCCTGCATAAATCAAAGTCATCCAGATGATCTGGATCTGCATAATTAGATCTGGACCACCCTGTATACAAAAGGTATATACAATCAAATGTGCAACTTAAACAATAGATTTACATATTACATAGGATGCTACTAGACAGATTATTCCAACATTAAAAGGGATTTGCTTGTTTATAACTAACAAAAAAACTACCCATCAATCTGTGGGTTACAAGAGTTCTTATTTGACAGACCCATGTAAGAAGAAGGCATAGAAGTCAAATATCAAATTGGTTTTATTTTTTACCTAAAAAAAAATTGAAGAAGAGATAACATGTCAAATGCTAAATTTATTCTACTACTACTTTCTTCCAGAAAAATATATTTTTTCCACAGTTTACTCAAATCACAGTTTGTTTACAATTTTAAGCCTTTGCATTACACACCTTCAGATCTCTGAACAATACAATCTTTTTTACAGTTTGAGATGGTCTGGAAGATGTTACTAAGGACAGCATGGCCTGGTTAGTCTAGCTGTGCATATTGCCACTGCAACCCTCATCAATGATAAGCACAGTGAACATGAATAAATTAAATGAATGAAAATTGCTAATAATTCTCTTCTCAACCTACGTAAACAGTAGCAACATTATACAGTCTTTTTAACAAAGAAAACAAACTTTCAATTTTGTGCTTGCTTTTAAAAAATTTTAATTCATAGACATGATTGTATTCACTATTACCAGCATCTCTTATTAGTGTTCTACTTGCATGACCATCTGTGTGTCTCGCATTATACTAAATTATTTTGTATATTTCACCTGGTTATTTTTATGGATATGCTTACAGAAATTCTGAAAAATTCATACACTGAAACTGTATACTCTGGGAAATTACCAAGTCAAGTTTCCTGGGATATCAATGCCAAACTTTTGCCCACACATGACTTTCACTTACATATCTGATGGTTAAAATAGTCTGTAAGTATGAGTGAACTAATTTGAACTATGGAATTATCATTTTCAGTGTATTATAGTTTTCAGGAGACACATGTATTCCAGAAAATTGAGTAAAACAATATTTGGGTTTGACTTTTAGTTCTGATTTAAGCTTCTTGAAATAAACAACTGTTAATAGGCATCATCAGAACAAGAATCTCTGGAACAAAAAGGTAACAAGATCATAAGTAATTGTATAGTATATTACCAAGTTCTTGGATCTTCAGCTGTTTCCAAATGACTTGGTTCAGTGTAAAGGTCCAAATGCTGCGTGGTTTGACGAACTGCAGCATGTAGCAGGGAGTAGTTATTGCCAGTTATTTTTATGTTATTCAAAAATCATTTAAGGAAATTAGTCCAATATATGATGTAGAACCCTAAATGCTCCATCTCACTGCTTCCTACAGGAATGCAAATTCCTGGTAAGTCATTGGTTACATAAAATATCTCGTAATCTTTGTTGTTTATTTCTGGATGTATACATTTGAAAAGGACTTTGTCTCACGGGTTAAAGCTCAAAATAGGGTTTTCTTAGTATGAGATATATACATGTACCTGCATGTGCAAATTGTTACAAGATAAATATAGGTATAAATAGATGAAAAACAGAGCATATGCTTATACAACAATTTAAAGAATATGTCACCGTGATGCACAGAGTATTTATTACCAGTCACTCTCTATTTTTAATTAGCTGCCCCAACTGCTCCAATAAAATTAGAAAAAACATACAGTGCACACCTTCTGTAAAACCATACAAAAACTGGTTTACTCTATACTATATATCCAAACTAACAAATAAAATTTAATGTAGCTTATTATCATAAAGGACAAAACGGGAAAAAGCACAGGAAAGCACAATGATAACTACTGAATTAAACAGTAAGGAAGAACTGATTTGTTCCAATTCATTATTTTTACAAAATCTAATTATATTTACTCAATGTACTGTATGTAATGTATTCTGAATGTTCTCCTTGTGCCTGCATAGGTTTCCCACCCACAAAAACATGCAATTAATGCTATATGAAAATTTAAAACTGCTCTATTAAGAGTGAGTGAGCGTGTGTATGATTGTTTTCTGCATGGTACTGGCACCCTATCCATGGTTCGTTCCTGCCTTATATCCAATGCTACCAGGATAAGCACCAACACCCTGTGGCCAAGAAGCGAATAAGAACATTAAAAGACAGATGAATGGGTATATGGTAGTTTAGTACTTATGTTAACTGGTGAATCTCAGTAGGCTACTTATAAGTAACCCATTTTTATGACACAATAAACAAGTGTAGTAAAAAATTGCTAAATAAAAGGCTTATTCACTATTCATTTTCTTTTCTACTTGAATGGCAATCTTGTTTCCTATATTATGGATTACTGTATGGAACCATTTCTATTTAACATAAAAACACTTTCTATAGTCTTTCTATAATCTGTACAGAAAAAAAAAAAAAACTGTTGACATGTCGGTCAATCTGCACTTCCTGTTCTGATGTTTGTTGGCAAATATGGGAAACCATAGATTTGTGGAACTTCCAAAAACACCATATCTCACCACATGTTACAAAACATAATTTCCGTCTTCTTCAACATGATCTGTATCATTAGAGTGATGTGCTCTATTGCATGTTCTTAAATATATCACCCTGTTAACAGAGGGACTTTTCTTTCCCTTTCTTTTATGGTTTTTCCATTTAGTAGCAACTGAAATAACAAGAGCCATATGGAAGTTGAAACTCTGCAACCATAGTAACATGCATGCAGCACTGACTTGCCAGAACTCAAATGATCACATTTAAAAAAGAAATCTGAGCTAATGCTTGAACAATACCAAATCAACACTTTAAAAGTTTAGAGGTTTGTGGTTTTCATTCTATTTCTTTTAAACACTATGCTCAGTAATTATGCAGTTTGGAAAATGGGTGAATTGTTTTTTTCTTTGTTGCCACAAAAAGAAAATGTAAAATCATATCCCAGTCTACAGTCAGTTAAAAAACTTGCAAAATGCAAAAAAAGTCTTTGAATTATAATGCCTAAGTGATATATCTCAAAAGTGTGTTGCCTACAAGTGACTCTGGGGCAGCACTGCAGTAAAAACTTTACCACTGCTGCATCACACGACTAGGAACATGGTTTTAGATCCTACACTGATTACTGTCTGCTATGTTCGTATACCTTTTTTCTTCTTTTTTTAAACCATTGCATTCTGCTATCTGTAGGACTGGGGTGGGTAGAAGTGGTGATGAAATAAATGCTACTCTGGGCCCTGATAAGCTTTAGGATATCTACACAGTAGCATTCAAGGGCTTATTTTCTATGAACAAGAAGTGGTGTATAAGTTAATAACCAAGAAAATATAACTATAGTAAAATTTCAAAAATGTTCTAGACCGCCCTATTAATACATTGTTTTATTCTGAGTCCATTGGTGAACTGTTATAAAATCACAAGTAGGTTCTACACAAAAAAGAAGACAACTTAAAAAAATAATGACACAATATCTAATAGTAAATCTGCAATTATCAGCAGTCAGTCTTATTTTGATGCCTTAATAATAAACCAGGCTATTTTTGACCATTCCTATCACAAATGCATTCAGAAAACCTAATTCTAACTACTGTGGAGCCGACCCGGACACAGACAGGCGGACATGTTGTTAAATACCACCACACGTTTTATTTACAATATTTACAATAATATATTGGTCACTAAGACCCAGTCTAATTAGTGCACAAACCCCAACACTCAGTCCTGGCCACACAAATGCCTCTTCTCCGGCCGCCTCCACACCTCTCTCGTGCCTTGTCCTTCTTCCACCCGACTCCAGCACTGAATGAAGGGAGACAGCCCCTTTTATAGTCTCCCGGATGAGCTCCAGGTGACTCCCGTCATTCCCAGCGTGGCAGAAGTGCCGGCTGTTCTCCCGGCAGCTCTTCGGGTGTCCTTCCTAATCTTCCCCCCAGCACTTCCTGGTGTGGCGGAAGTGCTGAAGGAACAGGTCCCCAAGGCATTGGGGCGCCTCCTGGCGGTGACCACGGGTCCCTGCAGGGTGGGGCTTCTATGCCCTTAACCCGTGGCCCCCAAAGCAACCAGAAAGGCGGCCCCCACATGATCCCAGATGGACACACGCCCACTTCCGGTCCTTCAAGGTGTCCCGGCCGGGTCGTCGCCCCTGGCATCCTCGACACCACATATTTTGTTTTCATGCTTAATGCAAGCTTATACATGGTTGAGTAAAACCTGTTTCAGTGTTAACCTTGTGCCTGCACAGAATTGTTTTTTTTTTTTTTAATTCTTGGGATTTTCTTAAAGAAATTATACTTTGTTTCTATGTCTTTTTTAATATTTTACAAATATAGTCTTTTAAAGATGTGATCTGATGTGATTCTTCATTATGTGTACCAGTATTAGCATGATAACTTTACATAATTCAATTTTTGCAGGAAAATATATTCTAAAACAGTTATGCTAAAGTCTAAACAAAAGTGCACCCTTCAGACCAGATTCCAAAATCGTTTCCCAATCTGGCCCTTGATTAAAAGGTTAATCCTACTAAACCATAAGAAGCATTTCAGGTTTTAACCTGACAGTTTACTTGGTTAAATATGCATTTAAGATAGTTGAGTAAATCCCAAAGGAAGTTCTCTCATAATAATAAATTGCAATTAATTAAAGCCTAAATACACATTTAGTATTTTAGTATTTACTGATATCTTATGGCCACACAAACACACATATGTGTGTGTGTGTGTGTTTTAATTGATTGTATATACATTATACTGTATATAGTGGTGCACTGCTTCAAGTACTTGGGGGTCCATATCAGTGACAGAAAGGACTGGTCTCATAACACAGTGGGACTATGTAAGAATGGGCAGAGCCGAATTTTTTTCTTAGGAGTCTGTTGCAGCAAAGGAGAGAATGAAAGCAAAGAAAACAGCCATTATGAACAATGCTACACATCCTCTTTCTGGCACACTAGCATTGAGTACTTTCAGCCTACAATTTATTCAGCAGAAGAGTCTGATGAAACGCTGCTGGAGTTCCTTTTTACTTATGGCAATACACCTTAATGATGCCTCACTGTGACTGCTCTCTTTATGTTTAACAAAGTCATAGATTTCTTTCTTGTTTAGCGTTTTTGTATGTATTTGTTATAATATTTAGGCAAGCATTCATTTCCCTACTTATTTATTGAGCATCTGTAAAAAGCAAAATGATCCCACTGGATCAAATAACGTTCTACCTATATTTCCATACCTGTATTGATTTCTTTATAAAATTTCATACCCAGACAATTTGTTTATGTGATTTTTTTTTTAATACAATGGAGGCATGCAAAATAATGGGTTGTCCCAGAGCTTAACTGTTGCACCCCCTCCATTCTGGACAAAAATACATTTTTTTTTGTCCTTTCACTAACTTAACTTACGTCTGGTCCGATTAGCCAAAAATTTTTTTTTTTTCTGCACAGAACTCCTAGCTAGTGTTACGCAGTAAACTAGATCTATAATCTATATACACTGTGAGGGACAGTGGGAGTCTGGCACAGCCGGGACTTCCTCAGCAGGGAAGAACAGGGGGAGACAGCATGCACAGGTTATTGTCTTCCACCCACCCCAACCATTACATGGTAACCCCCCTGGGCTGCAGCAATGCCACAGATTAATACAGGGCATCATGGGACTGGGGAGTCCTACTTCGTAGTGAGGAGGAGTGGAGGCAGTGACTAGGACGGTGAGCGAAAGAGAGAATAAGGCAGGCATAACTGTGTGCTGCTTGTGTTAATTCTGCACTTGTGTTGGTGCTGGGGGGTAACGATTAAAGAGACTTTCCTATGGAGTAAAAAACTCTCCTGTTTGGGGAGCTGGACCACCCCCTAGTGTCTGCAACACCTTTGTGCGCAAATCACCAAGGGTTAACCAATCTCTCACTGTCTGCAAAACAACATCTGTGTAACTGAGTGCAACGGAGCAGGGAGGTTTTCATGTGTGTACGTCAACTGAATTAAGCAGTTGGGTACTGTTTTGGTGTCAGTACTGAGATACAAAAGCTAATATCAGTTTTAAGTCAAAATTTTTGTTTGATCCAACACTACTCCAAGCACTATGCCTGGCAAAGACACCTGCCTAAACCCATCCCTATGGTGAAGCAGGCAACCTAAGACTGGGGCAATGGTCTACCTTTCAGCATGACCTGAACCATACAGCCACGACAATCATGGAGCTGCTTTCTGATTGTCATTGATTGGCCCAGCCAAAGCCCAGACTAAAACCCCAAAGAAGAGACCTGTGGAGAAAACTAAAGATGGGAGTTTACAGATGTTTCCCATTCAATCTAATGCAGCTTCACCAGATCTGCCAGGAAGAATGGGATGAACTGTTCAAATCCAGGTGTGAAAAACTTGTAGTAACTTACCCAAGAAAACGCAAAGATGTACCGTAATTGCTGCCAAAGGTACTTCTAAAAAGTACTGAGTTATGAATTCATATAGTATATGAATGAGAAATTTCAGTTTTTAATTTTTTAATTTGCAAACCTTTCCAAAAAGTTTTCATGCTGTCATTACGAGATACTGGATGTAGATTGATAGGGAAAATTGCAAATTTATCGATTTAATATTAAATCTACAACACAATAAAATGGGCAAAAAAGGGAGGAGTCTGAATACTTTCTGAATCCACTATATATATATATATATATATATATATATATACTGTATATATATATATATATAAAGTAGTGTGCAAAAATATTAACAACATGGTAAAAAAACAATCAAAGGTGCTTAAAAAATAATGACACAGAAACTTACTAAATATAAAAAATAACTGCAAAGAGCAACAGAAATTTAAATTAAATCTATTTGGTGTGGCCACCCATTGCCCTTACAATTTCTCAGTTTTCTTAGATATACTACAGTGCAGTTTTATAAGAAAACTGGCTGGTAATTTGTTCCAAGCATCTTGGAGAAATTGCCACAGTTCTTCTGTAGATTTTAGCTGTCTTGCTTGCTTCTGTCTCTCCAGACAATCTCTATTAAGTTGAGATCAGGATTCTGTGGAGGTGGGAAGGTCATTACATCTGCTGCAGAGCTCCTTTTTCATTTTGCTCAAGACAGTTGTCTATGACCTTAGCAGTGTGTATAGAGTCATTGTCCTGCTGCAAAATGAAGTTGCGACCAATCAGACACCTCCCAGATGGTTCTGCATGATGGCTGAAAATCTGTTTGTACTTCTCAGAACTTCATAATGTCCAAATCACTACCTCTGTTGCAGAAATGCAGCCCTAAACCTTCAGGGTACTTCTATTATACCTCACTGTTGGCTGCAGACACTCTTCTCCTACTGTTCAAATGTAGAAATGCCTCCTGTTTACGACATATATTTCAGATGTTGAGTAGTCAGTCCAAAGCACTTGCTGATATTGTTTAGCACCCCAGTCCTTATGTTTTTGTTAGTCACTTGCCTTTACTTCCACTTTGGAGGAATGTCTTTTTGGCAGCAACTCTTCCATGAAAGGTGTACTTGATACCCACCAGTTTGTGTGAGTTCATAGCTGGTAGCACTAATAAGTTTTTTTCTGATTTTGAAATGACATGATGTATCTCTTGCTTGCAGCAATCAGTTTTCATGGTCAACAACATCATCTGTGGACCTCAATCTTGCCCATTTCCTTGTTCTTGATCAGAAGACCTTGGATAGCACATACTGAAACTCTGGCTGGCACAAAATATCTGCTTGGCAGAGAACTTTCTAATGCAGGATAACCACCTTATGTCTTATTGCTATGCTTATTTTTTCATTGATGTAAGAATTTATGAGTTGAAGGTTAAAATGTCACACCTGTCACCCCAACCCACATTTTAGTTTGATTGTGCTTCACCCATTTACTGTTTTAATTAATCAGTTTTGTTCAATCGAGGTACTATGTCACTGATCATTAGCAAATGTTTGGTACCTTTGTTAAATTGTGCACAAGGCTATATACAATGTAATCAAGATTAATCTGAAAAGTGATTTAGTAATGCACACTATTTTCTTTACCAAAACAGAAATGTTTCTCTTTTCTAAGAGAAAATAAATAGGGACACCAGACCCAACAATGCAGATGAGCTGAAGGCCACTATCAAATCACCCTGGGCTTTGTTTGGTAAACTTTTGATATGTGGATAGATTCTGCCTGTGAAACTAATTATGTAAATCTGAATGGTCCTAAAGGAAAGCGACTGTGTGGAATGGCTGATGTCTTTATTAATCCTTTTTGCACTTTTAAGCCAGTGAATGTTATAGACGCCCTGAACAAAAGGCTACCTGGTACTGATAATGTTCTGTGCCAACTGCAGTCTTCAGTGCTATATGATCTAGAGCCAAGCAGGTATCACATACCAGGATGTTTTTCAGCCAATAAGGATAGACTCCAGCTGAGCACTTACCAAATTTAGTTAAAACAGAGAATTCTAAGCTTCATCAGATGTCTAAAGAAGTAAAAGCACTGGTAAGTCTTCTCAATAACAGCTGAAATGTGCTCTGACGTCATTTTATACAAGTGATATAACAGATTATGAACATGATTATACAATTATCCTCCCTGTAGAGCCATATTTGTATCCTCGTTTACTACTTTTTAACTTTTTGAAAATGTAATAAATATGTTAATACTCAGCAATATATCGTTATGATGGTCATGTCATTATGGAGTTATTTTGTTTGTTTTTCTTGTGGACAAGGCTATTTTGTTCTATTTTTCCTATATCACCATTTTGTTTATGTCAAAGATGTTAATTTTTGCTCTCATGTTTGGATGCCAATACTTCATCATACAATGCTTATTCAAAATTATAGTGTGGCAAGAACATTATTCGTGGATTCAGAAAACAATAGCAAATATCTTTTGTAGTTTAGTTAGGGAAAACCAAATCTAGATAGCACAAGGATGTTTTTGCTTGCTGAGTTTAAATGTGTGTATTAGTTGTTTGATGATCGGCATATTAGACTTTTCTTTGGTATTTTGACCTGTCTGCTAATCCCTGTGTCTGCTCTGTTGTGTATTTTGGCACCTCCCTTAGTGTTAGAAGAAGATAAGACTTATTTCGAATAAGATTTTAATGCTAGGATGTTTAAAATGTTCTATTCCCTAAGACAGTGGTATTTGTTTTAGCATAGCTTGCTCGTGTTTTCCTGTGTCTCAGTAGAAGACCCCTGCCTACTTCAGTCACTTTAGGTGCTCTCTCCTGATTAAACTGTTTCCTTCAAACTTCCTGAGATGATAGCACATATTTGTATGAAAGAGAATAAACCAGAAAAGAGCTCCAATAGAATGATCATGAGAGAAATAAAAGAAAGACAGGATTTGTGAGACAAAATGAGGAAAATATGCAGCCTGTAGCTATGGAGGGCTTTTAGACAACTGGTGAGGTAACATCAAATGTTCACGATTACAAATGAGGTCAAGGAAACTACAAAAACCTTTTTTTATTTCATTTTCACATCCTGCATAGAAGTAACATCGTAATTAGCATCTTGACAAACTTGCCTAGATTAATGCTATTTTATTCCCTTATTTATATAAAAACAGTCACCTTTGAACACATAAAAAAAAAAAAATTTTTCATTCCTTTAGACAGATTTTCTCCAGGTTCTTCAGGTTAATCACATGATGCCGGTGCATTGCAGTTTTTAAACAGTGCCACAAATTCTCAATTGGCCCGGGGCTTTCCACTAAGCCATTGTAGAACAGCCAATTTTTTTTTTGTTCTTGAGTCACATTAGGATTACTTTAGCCTTGTGTTTGGGTTTGTTCTCTTTTGCCAGCTTCCCTGACTGTAACATGCTCTGTACTATTTGCTTGTATTTTTCATTACACATTACTCCTTGTATTTAATCCAGATGCACAGCCTCTACTGAAAAAACAGCCCAACATCATAATAGTCGCACTACCATACTTCACTTGTGGTATGGTGTTTTTTGAGGTTCGGGTAACTGTTACAGTTAAATTGCACATCACTCTTTGAAATTAGTCCACAAACTATGTTAGTCTCAATTAACCACAAATACTCTTCTCACATCACAACTGGGACACTCTTATGTTTTTTTTTTTTTTTGTTTTAATAGCTGACTGGCACTCCTTTATTCCAAGTCCCTGCTACTGAAATCTGCACAGGACAACACAGGAGCTTGATTTTTTAATCATGAAAAGAAGAATTTCTGAAAAAAGATGTTTTTTAAAGATGTGTGGGTATTTTGAAGAAAATACAAATATCTTTAAAGGTTTAAAATTAATATTAGACATACCGTAATTGTTGAAAATGCAAACTGCTTGTTTTTTTAATCTGGTCTAGCTTCTCTTGCTTTTTTAAAGCCCTACTGTATACTGCACAAATGTGTAGAGATAAAAAAAAGATAATATTATATTACATGTACAACTGCGTACAAGTGAAAAGGGTTTCTCAGATAAGGCTGGTTTCTGCCTTGAGCCAAGTGTTGCTGGGAGAAGCTGAATTGGACTAAAAGAATTAGAGAATGTTGCGTTAAATTTAAAAATGAAACCATAGTTGGATTTTTTGATTCTACAAATAGCACAACGTGAAAATGAGAGAAAGTGTGTTAGATAAGACCACTTTTTAATTTACCATACAACAAACTGTTAACACCTCCAAACACTCTCCTTATTGTGTAAGCTCAATTCTATCTTTGAAAGGTTGCAGATAACAAAACTTGACTGGTTATGTTATAGCCTGAATGGCCTTCTCTGGCATTTTTGTACTTCATGTTGACTATTTTCTTATTACCTAACTTGTGCTACAGGAAAACGAGACCAGATCTGCATCTGAGGTCACAGAGACAGACTGTGTTGTGGTATTTTTTTCATTTGCTTTTTGCAATACAGGAAATTGTATATAAATAATCTCTGCAAATTATATGAAGCTTTACAGTCACTGCATGGTAGCAAAGATCTAATCACACACTACTCAACCGGTTATTTATCAAGATAAAGATATATAACTGTATTGTTTCTAAATGTATTTGCAATGCTATCTTAATTTTAAACTCTCGATATATTATAACAGCTGAGATTGAAATGCTGATGGTAGCTACAGCACTGTAAATTATGGGAAAAGGGCAATATTGGTGTTATATGATTGCATTAATACTGATTACTGTATTTAGTACAAAGGGAGTTAAAATGAGCCAGTTCTATTCACGGGCAGTGCAACTTCTTGACGTGTTTCATAAAATACTCAATAACTGGATTATGAAAAAGGTTAAATAAAACCGATCTGCATTAAACTCCTGCATCGCAAGCGACTGTAATGTATCGTTCCATCTATTTAGACCTCACGGATAGTAATATGGCTCGCCAGAGAATAATAAATGAATTGAAACGAATCAGAAACGGTGACGGCTATAACTAACTGACCTAACGGATAGAATGTCTGACATCAATCTTTAGAAATACGATACCGCTGCAAAAAGCACGTCACTGTGCTAGTTTTGAATCGTTGTGACGTCGGTGCGAAACAGCAAGCAATGAAATCGCCACCGACGACACGTTGCATCTCAGCATAGTACGCCATGCAGTAACGGCAGCACACACGCATGTTACTATGTGGCAGTCTCTAGAGGCCAGCCAGGCTGGCAATGCAAGAATGAATTAGGGGGTGGGGAGGCAGCACTGACATAGGAGAGAGAGAGAGAGAGAGAGCTGTCATTAGTGACCGACTGCCTTACCTTTGAAGAACTTAGAAGCTCGGAATTAGCCACAGAGATGGTCGTCCCGTAAGGGATGTGGCTCTGCGTGACGCATTTACACAGCCTCCATTAGAGAGGTTATCTTGATACCGGCCGATCATTCATCCCTCACCTCCAGCTGAGTGCGCCTGTGTTTTCTATCAGTTCGTCGCGGTCACAGGCAGACAACTAGCGAGCTGACTCCTCTCGACTCCCTCCCAGACTGAAAGACTGGGCACGTGATGCGTTGAGCTACGAGCCTATCACGTGACACGCGGGGAAACTCCAGCGTGTGGCTCAGAGGCAACTGAGAACGAATGGTATATCCGTGAGAGGAAGCTAGAACATTTTAAATTTCAGCATTTAATATGCTCAGAAAAAAATAAACAAACGATGTATAAGTTGCCACCCCAGGTAAATGAATATTTCTTCTTATACCCTCCGCCCAGTCCCAGTTGATGCGAGCAAACAGCTTGTCAACTCGCACGTCAAAGCCTAAAGGGAAAAATAACTGAAAAAAAAGTTTTCACTCAGCAGAGTATGATTCAGAGTTTAGGAAATGATTCCGAACATGACTTTGCGCAAACACTATGCACTAAAGGTAAGGCCCTTAGCATAATGTAAATTGGTTATGCGCAATTGGTTATGTGCATCCCTGAAAGTACATATTTTTAAAGCATTTTTATTGACAGTACTCCCCAAGAGTATTTAGCATAATATAAGTACGTATTTGAGAAAGAAGTCTGGCAGAGTGCATACGTCTGGTAAATGAGAGCTAAGAGCCAGAGTAGGGGTACCTTAATTTTGAGGTACCCCAGCCTGCCATGCAGTTCTGAAAAGACCAGGCAAGAGTCTCGCTTGTCGTCTTTCACCTTTGCAAAATCCATTTTAGCCTTAGTGGACACTGGCAGTGAATATGACAGAGTAAATGATGAATGCCAAGAGAGATGGTTAGCATTTTATTTGTCCCCGTGGGGAAATGTATCTTTTTACAGAAACTTGATAAATTAATATTATTATGAAGAACAAACCTCCTCTCAAATACACATCAGAACGACTACAAAGAAGGAAAACTTTGATTTGGCTAAAGATGAAAAGAACAGTCGCAATCACTTTTACCAGAATTGATTAATGTACAGGAATTTAACTTGGTGGCTTTGCAGCTGCTTATAACAGAACACAAAGTCACACAGGAAATAACACAAGTTGAACAACATACATTATAAACAGTGGCAGAATTGTGCAATTATGAAGTAATGATGTGCATGTGAAAGTGTATATGTACAGTGTGTATGTACATGCATATATGTACATATACTGTACATACACACATATACTCACCTTCGTGCAGCATATGAGAGAACACATGAATAAGCAAGGAAGATGGGCTAAATTGCTGGTTTGTGAGGGAAACTGTTCAGGTGGCTGGCAGTATTATTTTAATTGACATATAGCATTTACAAGGTGGGAGTTTTTCAAGCAAGTGATAAGTCAGCAGTGATTCTGTTGACAAGGTTTAGGACACAAGATACATACAGGTCTGCAACAGATGAAAGAGCACAGCCATTTGTTTACTTAATAGGCCTCACAAAACTCTGTAATATATTTTTGTACAGGGCCAGTGAGGCAAGGCATTGTGCAAGGCGTATTGCCCTACATATGAGGGAGCCCCAGTAGCATTATTGAATGATTTCTTGTCTTAAAGTACTAGCATGTCATGTGCAGCATTGTTCATAATGGTGCTCAGTTTTTTTCTTATTCTTTCCTTCACTACCACCTCTTGGAGGTTCAGAGTGCATCCTATAACTGAGCCTGCCTTTTTTAATTAGCTTGTTGCATTTGGTGGACCTCTCTTGAAGTGATGTTACCAGCTCAGCATACTACAGCACTGAAAATCCCAGTGGACATCCCAGAGGTATAGAATATGCATAGATAGATGACACTTTATTTGTCCCCAAGGAATTTGGCTGTTCCACCAAAGCTCAATAAATAAATGATCAAATATTATTATATTATGGCAAACGACAACAATCATGAATTAAACAACAACATCCTCTCAAATACACACTATAATAATTAAAAAAAGAAAAACTTCTGACTTTTCTGAAGATAAAAAGACCAGTCACAGTGATGCATTATGAAGTTGTAGTACTGTTGAATTAAAGGACCCCTAGTATTATTTTTTACATTCTTCTGATGAATAATTTGCTGGCTGGAAGTACTGTGTTAGTGTGTCAGAGAGAGGATGGGCAGCATTTTTTATAATGACACTCTATTTTGTCTTCATTAGGAATAGAGAAATGTATAGTATGGAAGTTAAGCAGCTCCAAGATGCATATTAAAAGCATAATTATTATATAGATACCCAGTCATTGGCAGACAGTTCAGATGGTCATGGAAATCTTGTCCAACAGCCTGGGAGTAAGCACTTAGAGACCACATTCGTTTTACCATGAGAAGGAAAGGGACATTTACTAGGCAGACTGAAGCCAGACAAAGACTCTTGAAATGGTAAGTGTAAAGACCACATTTGTGAGATAGTAAAGATTGTGCCACATTTTTCATTTCAGCAGGCTCTGGGTATCTTGGATTTCAGCATGAGTAGAACAAATGCTTTGGAAAACTATTCATCATCCAGTATGACATTTTAAAAATTTGGTAACAAAGACAGAGTGATTAGCAGTGCTACATCTCCATGTGGTAAATAGGCACAATTTAAAATTTATGGACAAAGAGGTTCCAACTCAACATGAAACAGATTAGTCTTCTTATCCTAAACCATTATTTACCTTTTTGTGTTTTGAGTCTTCTATACTTGTTTGCCTTTTGTAGGGGCAAAGCTATAGTTTTAACATTTTAACACAGAGATGTCAACATTTCCATTGTAACAATTGTTTTTTTTTCCAGATTCATTGTCCAAATGACCAAACCATGTCACAGTGCTGCACAGAGTTAGTTTATGTCGTCTTATTTGTGGAATAATGTACATTTGAATACGTCTGCTGAAACTATATTTCTTTCTTTCATAAGAGTCTACCTAAGCTAACTTAAAATTAGCAAAAGAAAGCAAGGGCAGAAATGAAATTGCTAAATAATCATCTAACATGCTCTATTTGTCTTGGAATTTTATTTTTAAATATAAGCACACTTTTCATGTAAACTGTCTCTGAAAGCTAAACACCCAAAAGTTCAATGTAAAGTCATGGTTAAGGTGGCTGCTGTCTTGATTCTCACTGTCTCATTCTGTTGTCTTTTAATTTTGTTTGGTACTATACTATAGTATATGTGCTTTCCTATATAAAAATATTAATGTTTAGTGACTGGTGCATCAGGCACAAATTTTGACATTTGTTTTCTGATAAAGCAGACTTACAGCCTTAATGTTTTCATAGGCAGAGCCTTAGCCCATGATCATCTGAGAAAAAAATCTACTTATGTTTATCAGACGTGGCTTCTGGCCCCTGTTGCTGATTCTCTGGCTACTGCTTGCTGGCTAGAGCATGAAATCAGCAAGGATGAAAGGATAGATTCTGGGTGATCAGATATGGAGCCCCATTCCTTAAGCTTAGAAGGATCTTGCTTGCCAGATGCAACAGTCTGTCCTGGAATATCATAGCATGGAGGAACACATTGTGATCCTTGGGAGAAATTTGCACATTAATAAGCACATTCAAAGAAGGTGAGCTTCTGATTACAGAGAGTTGTTTTCTAATGCATTCATTAGAGATGGTATGCATCCTTTGGTTTTTGAAAGTCACACATTGGTCAGTTGTGGTAGAAATGGTTGGTTGCCGTAGGTTCCTTGTGTTACCGAGTGTTTAACACAAGTTGTCCAGTTTAAAGTCTTTTGCTTTGTTTGATTTTTTTATGACACACCTGAACAAGTTAATTTTCAATTCAGAGAAAATTAGGTTTATCATTTGTCCATATTTGTGTGTCATCATTAATGCCATGTTGTTATTTTATACTTTGCGTTATGTGTATTGCAAATTTCTGCTGCACGTTTCGCTTGTTAATAAAAATAAGAGAACAAGGAAGATTTGAAATTCTGAAATACATCATACAAACAGAACTGAAAGTCAATGAATAATGCTTGCAAATGGGTAGTGTCAGCAGCTAGGGAAGCTGGAAGCTGAGTTGTAATCACAAAGTAGGGAAAGAAAGATGAGAGGAATTTGCACATTGCCATATAGACAGTAAATAACAAAAACATAAAAAGGAACTGAGTCTTTCTGGTGACTGGTCTTACCAGTTTAGAACAGTGGAATTTGTCTTCCTCATTCTTACCTGCTGTGACCAAATGACTGCAACACTCAGAAAGTCATATTAAGACCTAAGACAGACTTTCACTGGAAGGCATAGTTTACGTGTCTCTAAATTACATTTGTCCCTATGGTAGTGGCTTTCTTTTTTGGAAAGAATTTACTGAAGATCGATTGGAGTTTAAAATCCCCACCCTACCACCAAACCACCTGTATGTAAGAGGAACCCAAGACTGAATCTGACTTTAAACATTGTAAAGAAATAGCACTTTCTCCCTATCAGATCAGTTGCAAACTTTATCATAATCTACTAGTACTAGGGTGTTGCATTACGTTAGCCATTATGAATGTAGTGAGAAGTCAAGCAAAATAACACCCTTTATTGGCTAACTGAAAAGATTACAATATACAAGCTTTTGAGGCAACTCGGGCCCCAGCTTGCATATTGAAATCTTTTTAGTTAGCCAATAAAAGATGTCTTTTGGCTTGACTTCTCACTACATTCATAATCTACTAGAAGATCTGAAGCATACAGTACCTCTTTGGTATTAGCATTTAAAATGAGAGTTAAATCCCATCATTTTAGCTTGCCTGCGCCAGGTAGAGCCATTGCTGATGTTGCATATTGAACTGTCATTTTTTAAGCTAAAATCTTCATTTCTGCCTGCATTTCTGAAATGAGAAATGCACTTTAATAATAGAAGGGTTGATCGTCACCGTGGTTCTCATATAGTATCTACTGCGTGTTTCCTAACCCATTACTTTTTTTTGTTCTTCTCCTCTTGGTGTCTTGGACTTATAACCCACAGTGGCACCTTAAGACCAACAATGTATTATAACCATATCATGGGAAATGATGTAAAAATGTAATTCAATTGAATTCCCTAGATAATTTGCCTTCACACTTTATTACCATTATCTGGAGCACTTGTAAAGATGGATTCTGGCTATGCATTGTGGATTAACTTGTGAGATATAATGCACTGATCTGGCTGGGTTTGAATGTAAAACTTGTCCAAAAGACCATTGGCTACCAGACGTTTATTTTTGTCAAAGTAAATTTCACTTTATACTGGAGTATTATTTTTGAAGCCTGATTTTTCATAAACATGGTATGTGTTTATATTTAATTGTTTTATTATCTATTTTTGTTTTTGAGTTTTTTTGTATTTTTTTGGCAGCATGATGGTGCAGGTTAGTTCTGTATATCATATTCTAGAGAGTCAATGACTGCAAAGCATTTTAAATTATTTCTTTGTGAAGAAGTGGTGTTTATGAGTACCAGTTGCTAGCACAATTTACAGATTAGGGTAATTGGCTGTTTTAATTTGACAAATTATGACTGAATGTCCTTGTGTGTGTGTTTGAGTTTGTGTAACAGAAGGCTAGTGTCCAGTCTGTGGTTTGGTCTTGCCTTGAACCCTGTTTGATCTAGGTAAATTCTGTCTTCCACAAATATATAATCATAATCATAAAATAGGTGAATAGATATTCTTAACAATTTGAATGTTGGATCCATTTGACAAGCGGCCCTATGTGTCTCTTAAAAGTTGTTTATTAAATACCTATAGTATGAACGAGAAATAGTCAAAGAGAGAACTTGCAATAGCAAAATAAATGGAAAAAAGCAAACCTACTGGCATCTTTGGTTGCTACTAACCACTATGGTTCTTTCTTTTAGATGAGGTGCCTAAAGCACTTACCCACATTAAGCCAACACAATATAATTCTTTCTTACCTCCAACAAATTCTTCCCACTTTATTTGGCCTCTCTTCCTTTCGTCTGTTGAATCCTTATCCGACTTCAAGTTCACTGGAATAGTAACCAGAGGACAGTTGATGTCTTTCTCTCACACAGCTCCCACTAGCAGCCAAAAGTATCTTTGTAATTCACAAACCTGAGCCTTTATTTCTGCCTGTTGTCACGCCTTGAGAGGACTTGCACATTCTGTATAATATTGTGTCTCCCTGTTGCCCACTAGCATACTGTGGAATAGGGAATCCATCCGGGAGCCCGGGGATTCCTGGACATTTTTCCTTCCCGCATTCCCGGGAATGAAACTGCTGTAATTCCCGGGAAACCAGGAACGGCCAAGCTCGCATATATAGCATGTAAAAGTGTCAAAATCGTTTAAGAAATAACAGTTATAGTTGAAAATAATTAAGTGGCACGGTTTTTTGGCCCACGGTGTAGTGTTTTGCAGATTGATTCAGTCAACCAGCAGCAGTCGTCAGTCTCCCGGCTCCGACAAAGACTGAGCATAGTGGACTGGGAGGAGTCTGCACTCGGCAGCTCACGAATGCCGGGACAGGGCAGACTTCATTGACGTCTGTCAGACAACAGCTTTGAACAGCAAATTGAAATTGCAATTCGTCAGTCTGTTGTATCTGCATTATCTGTGCCAAGAAACTTGCCATCACAGAATGATGATAAGAAACTGGATGCATCAGTAAAAGCTGAAATGGCGGTGTTTCAGAGCAATGCCAAGCGCAGGCATTGTTTAGAACAAGTGTATCAGTATCTGATCAGGCAGCTCGCGTTGCATTCAAAAAAAAAAATTTTTAAACGTTAGTCTATCATATATCCTCCCTATGGCATTTGCCACTTGATTGACATACAGGGCAGCCAGTCTGAGATCTCTTTCCTTCTAACACACTGGTCATCCCACATGCACCCATACAATCAGATTGTGATTCAGACTACGAATGCCATGAATGTAATTACACTGATCTACATGCTGTCAAATAAACAAACCACACGCCATGGCTTCGCCTCTGACGCTGACGTGCAGTGAGTGTGTACGCCTGATGAGCCCAAAATTTGGGTGAAACACGTGTCGTATACTCTTTGCATTATTTGACAGTAAAACTTTGCAACATTCTATGATCTGCTTCTCGCAACTGAAGAGGGCACCATGGCGGATGTTTGCCGACACAAGCGTTACCTGGTAGGTAACCACCCATACAGTCAGATTGTGATTCAGACTACGAATGCCATGAATGTAATTACCCCGATCTACATGCTGTCAAATAAACGAACCACACGCCGTGGCGCAACGTAAAGGGCGAAACACGTGTCACGTACTCTTTGCATTATTTGACAGTAAAACTATGCAATATATATATATATATATAGCATTTTTAATGTAGGTAGATCATTTCAACCTGGTCATTTTAAAAGTAGCTCGCAAGCCGAAAAAGTGTGGGCACCCCTGAACCAGATACATGTAATTATATAACAGCATGAACTGCTTGTAGATAAGGTTAGTCTTTTATTGGTGTCAACATATTGCAGTAGTTTTATTAAAAATAAGTGTCGGTCGTTCTAAAACCGTTCACATGTTAGATGCCCGTGCACTGTGTCATCCCCGGGAGCCTGGGAATCCTGGGAATGTCATGCAGGATTCCCGAATTCCCGGGAATGGATAAACCCGTCCGGGAATGAATTCCCTACTGTGGAACATTTAATATAATAACCGTGGACTCCTGTCACCTTTTACTACACCACTTCCTTCCTGTACCCTCCTGATTTCCCAGGTGTAACCAGGGCTACCTCTGCCTATCAATAGTCTGTTCTTTTGTTATCAGTGTTAATTGTGACAAATGGTTAGATTCCTTGTGGGTAACCATAAAAAACAATAAGGAATTTCAAGTCTTTACAGGCATATGAGTTAAAATATAACTGGCAAAGTAGTGAAGTTAGAGATCCCTTTGTGCTAAAAATCATCTCTACATATTAGCATTTTTATAATTGTCAAAAAACTGTTAAATCATATTAATATTTATTTTTAAAACAGCTGCCAAAGAGCATGAGTGAACTGTCTAGATAAATGTGGTGTTGAATTAATCAGTCAAGGCACTATCAGTTTCTACTTGTGGGACATATTTTATTACAGTCTCAATATCATTATGATATTTAGTATTTAATAATGTCTTACACTTGAATTCAAGGCACACTATATAAGAATAGAAAACTGTGGCAGAACTATTAATGCGGGTGATCGCATTTTTATGAGGCAATGACTACTATAAGATTTCCAGCCGAAAAAAAATCATCTGTAAAAAATTATATGTGGTCTTTTTTTGCCATTCTTCCTTCAGGTCAGGATTATGAATGGGAAACAGGCTTATGCTTGTATAACTGTATAAGCAAGTCACTGGATAAAAAGTTCAAAGCAGTGTGTTTAAAAATATTTGATGACACAAAGGCAATATTGTAAGTACAGTCCCACCTGCGTATTCAAAAAGTGAATTGAAAGGTGAAGTCAAAAGAGAAAACATAAACAGAACCCTGTTAGTATCCTCTAAGACTGTTAGACTGGTTTCCAGCCTTGATTTTGTGTTTTGTCATTTGTTTTCTCTTTTGAGGTGTGTGTTTGTGGCATGAGAGTTTGTCACAAAAAGGAAACAGTTATTAAAGGGAAAGTATTTCTACAATAGTAAACAAAGTTGATGCAAATTAATTATTCATACTTAATTCTTACTTATGTTGTTAGGTGAATTTATGTTGTAAGCAGTATGCATTTAAATAAACAACTTTAAAACAAGCATAGGCACAGGCATAGATAAATGTACTTAGGTGTTATTTTATTTATGTTCCAAAAAATTAAAACCCAATGCCTTTAATGATTTTAATATGGCAATTTGTGTAAGTGGTAAGGATTTCCTTGTACCCATCACCTTTAGAAGTTGTTGGTGAGGGTGTTTAATTTTCTTTATGAAAAGAAGTAGCATCTGCAGAAGTATGCTGCCTAAGAATGTGCTCTTTAGATATTACAGCCACCCTGAAATTGAAAAAATCTTATCTCAGTGTGCACAGGAGGGATAGTAAAACAAGGAAATTGGCACTAAAATTATATGTTTAGGTTAACTTTTAATGTTGCTTAAAACACTTTTAAATACAGCAGGAGGAAGCCAATGGAACAGAGCAGTTTTGTAGTGTGGTATTAGACAATCATTTCTATTGTGAAGACATGGCTTAATGCATGATCTCCCGAATCTGCATTAGAACTGCCAGGGATTCTGCTTTACAGTGCAGATATAGTTGCTGATCATTGCAACCAGTCAAAAGGCAGTGGAGTCTGCTTCTACATTAATAACAAATGGTGTACTGGCATTTCCTTTTTATCAAAGCATTGCTTCAGCAATCTGGAGCTATTTGCTATTAACTGTAAATCGTTCTAATCACCACAAACGTTTTTTTCAATAATTCTTGTTGGAGTTTATATCCCGCATGACACGAACATGAATGAAGTGCAGCAGCAGTTGGCAGGTTATATCACTAGTTTGGAGAACAGTCATGCGAACTCCCCAGTTTTAGTGTGGGTGACTTTAATAATGCAAACCTTCAGTTTGCATATCAAGCAAATAGATCTGTGGATACTTGAACTCCTCCACTGTGGAGGAGTTCAAGTATCTTGGGGTCTTGTTCACGAGTGAAGGAAGAATGGAGCAGGAGATCGACAGGTGGATCGGCGCGGCATCCACAGTAATGTGAGCTCTGCATCTGTCTGTCATGGTGAAAAAGGAGCTGAGCCGAAAGGCAAAGCTTTCAATTTACCGGTCGATCTACATACCTACCCTCACCTATGGTCATGAGCTGTGGGTAGTGACCGAAAAAATGAGATTGCAAATACAAGAGGCTGAAATGAGTTTCTGCCGCAGGGTGTTTGTTACTTTCCCTTAAAGATAGGGTGAGAAGCTCGGTCATCCAGGAGGAGCTCAGAGTAGAGCCACTGCTCCTCCGCATCAAGAGGAGTCAGATGAGATAGTTTGGGCATCTGATCAGGATCCCTCATAGACGCCTCCCTGGTGAGGTGTTCCTGGCACGTCTAACCGGGACAAGGCCCTGGGGAAGACCCAGGACACGCTGGAGGGACTATGTCTATCCGCTGGCCTGGAAGTGCCTCGGGATTCCCCCAGAAGAGCTAATAGAAGTGGCCAGGGAAAGGGAAGTCTGGGCATCTCTGCTCAATCTGCTGCCCCCATGACCTGATCTCGGATGAGCGGAATAAGTTGGATGGATGGATGGATGGATGGATAGATCCGTGGAAGATGCCATCAATATAAGCCTTCAATTTGTGCTGGAGCATCTGGACTGTAAAGAAACTTATGCCAGAATACTGTTTGTTGACTTCAGTTCTGCTTTTAACACCATTGTCCCTGAACTGTTCCTAACTAAACTTCTACAGACTAATCTGAATCCTTCTATCTGTAAATGGATTTACAGTTTTCTGATAAACAGGAAGCAACATGTTTGTGTGGGCTCCCACTTCTCAGACTGTCTCTGTATTAGTACAGGTACCCCTCAAGGCTGTGTACTTCCCCCCTGCTTTATTCCTTACTAGCAAAATACCCGCGCTTCGCAGCGGCGAAGTACTGCCTTAAAATTTTTATTAAGAAGAAAATTTAACCTTTTTAAACTGAGGGAAAATATGCCAATAATTATTTGTTAAGGATCTCTTTGTATACCATGTTGTCAGTTCGGCCCTCCGGTTGTAACATGACCAAGCTGTGCGCTGAGCTTACTCTTGAGCATGTAACTTACAGTTGGCCATGTGAACAGTAATCTTGTCTCAAATCTCACAGCTTGGATTGCTGCTGTCATAATCGGTTTGAGTTTCATGGTTTTTTCAATTACGACAGTATTTGCAGGATTTGTTGTGTTGAAGTGACATTCGGCATCTGTCAAGCATTGTAAGCACACAACCAGTTTCATCGATAAAATCACACCTAGCTTTTGAGAGTTTAAACACTCATAAACATCAAAGTGTCCACTACTGAAATCGTCACCTGTGAATCTAAGATGTTTAAGAGGCATTGGTGGTTGTCGAAAGGTGTAAAATATTTGGCCATTTCGGTACACTTGAAAGCGACAATCGAACAATTCAGCGGCAGCCATCAACTCACATGCAGAACCATAGGTGAAGAGCTTAAGCATTTCACTCTTATAGTGCTCCTGTTTAGTATAATTATCTCCTGTACCGTCATCAGTCCACACCTTGAACCTGTCCCAGTCATTCAATACATAAGACACAATGTTCCTCCGCATATCAAGAGTGAGCCTGATATGGCCATGCAATATGTAACAAAGAGAATGGAAAAGGTAGGTGCCATCTCCAGGCATGGAAACCACTCAGTAAGTGACAGTTCTTTGATCGATAGTGATCACCTCAATAGACATGGTAATGGGGGTTGGAATGATAAAGGAAATGGGTACCTGAGCAATGTAAAGTAAGTCTAAAATACCTATACAATAACTATAATTGTAATAAACAAACAATAAAACAGTGGAGAAGCCGTGGATTAAATAAAAAGGCTGTAGTTATCAGTAGGGAGACGTGAATCCCGTGGCGAAGCAAGGAAGGGAATGTAGAGACCGGAGCGACGGACGGTCTTATATAGGCAGGCAGCCAACATGGGGGGATGGGGGACCCAACGCCACCTCACACAGTGACTGAGCTGCAGGCTATGGACGTATATATGTACGTAAGTAGGATTCAGTTAGCGTTGGGAGCCCATGTACCAAATTTCTTGAAGATGGGCCCATAAGTAATAAAGACTGTTGAAAAGTTCAGTATGGTGGCCGACAGTGGCATCATACCACCGAAATAAGTACGTACATCGGATTCGGTTAGTGCAGGGAAGCCGCCTATAAAATTTCGAGAAGATCGGGCCATAAATAAGAAAGTTCAACATGGCGGACATTGTTGACCATTATGACCATTACGCGTAGAATTTCGAAATGAAACCTGCTTAACTTTTGTAAGTAAGCTGTAAGGAATGAGCCTGCCAAATTTCAGCCTTCTACCTACACGGGAAGTTGGAGAATTAGTGACGTTGGAAAGTTCAATATGGCGGCTGACAGTGGCGTCATACCACCGAAATAAGTATGTACATTGGTTTCGGTTAGCGCAGGGAAGCCACCTACCAAATTTCGTGAAGATGGGGCCATGAATAAGAAAGTTCAATATGGCGGACGTCGTTGACCGTTATGACCATTACGCGTAGAATTTCGTAATGAAACCTGCTTAACTTTTGTAAGTAAGCTGTAAGGAATGGGCCTGCCAAATTTCAGCCTTCTACCTACACGGGAAGTTGGAGAATTTGTGACGTTTGGAAAATTCAATATGGCGGCCGACAGTGGCGTCATACCACCGAAATAAGTACGTACATCGGTTTTGGTTAGCGCAGGGAAGCCATCTACCAAATTTCGTGAAGACGGGGTCATTCTTCTACCTACACGGGAAGTTGGAAAATTGGTGACGTTGGAAAGTTCAATATGGCGGCCGACAGTGGCGTCATACCATCGAAATAAGTAAGTACATCGGTTTTGGTTAGCGCAGGGAAGCCGCCTACCAAATTTCGTGAAGATGGGGCCATAAATAAGAAAGTTCAACATGGCGGACGTTGTCGACCGTTATCGACCGCTATGACCGTTACGTGTAGAATTTCGAAATGAAACCTACTTAACTTTTGTAAGTAAGCTGTAAGGAATGAGCCTGCCAAATTTCAGCCTTCTACCTACACGGGAAGTTGGAGAATTAGTGATGAGTCAGTGAGTGAGTGAGTGAGTGAGTGAGTGAGTGAGTGAGTGAGTGAGTGAGGGCTTTGCCTTTTATTAGTATAGACTAGCAAAATACCCGCGCTTCGCAGCGGAAAAGTAGTGTGTTAAAGAAGCAATGAAAAAGAAAAGGAAACATTTTGAAAATAACGTAACATGATTGTCAATGTAATTGTTTTGTCACTGTTGTGAGTGATGAGTGTTGCTGTCATACATATATAAATATATATATATTTACACACACACACATAAACATATATATACAGTAATCCCTCGCTATATCGCGCTTCGACTTTCGCGGCTTCACTCTATCGCGGATTTTATATGAAAGCATAACTAAATATATAACACGGATTTTTCGCTGCTTCGCGGGTTCTGCGGACAATGTGTCTTTTTACTTCCTGTATATGCTTCCTCAGTTGGTTTGCCCAGTTGATTTCATACAAGGGACGCTATTGGCGGATGGCTGAGAAGCTAACCAATCAGAGCACGCAGTTAAGTTCTCCTGACTGAGAAGCTAACCAATCAGAGCATGCAGTTGAGCTCCTGCGTGCTGAATGCAGTGTTAACCAGGAACCAGGAAGTCTCATCTCGCTCATTCAGCATCAACGTGTTTCGCTGTGTAAAGAGTTGTGCTCTTTAGTGTTTATCTTTGTGCATAGTCAAGCCCTTCATTATGGCTCCAAAACAATCTGCTACTGCTTCAGGGGCCGTGCCCAAGCGCAAGAAGAAGATGTTAATGATTGCCGAAAAGGTAAACGTTTTGGATTTGTTGAAGGCTACGATTCTTTTTATTTAAAAAGCAGGAAAGGAATATAAGATCTACGGCTGCAGTGTCTTTTTAACCAGGGTGCAAAACGAGTTGTAAGTGGATGTAATAAGGCAGTAGTCTGGATGGAATCTGCTTTAGGGATTTTGATTGAAGACTGCCAGAAGAAGAACAACGGCAGTGCTACACAATCGCCTGAAGTGGCTCCTTTACAAGGGCTGTAACGCTCTCCTTTGTTGTGCAGTAAAATTAAACTCATTGTTATCGGACAAGTCATCGTGTCATTGTTGGTGAGTAACCATAATTAATTTTCTACTTACAGTGCTTAGTACATGTACGTTCGTTTAGTGTCACTGTACACACATTTACTGTATACTGTTTTTCTTGCATTGTACGTATTTATTGCTGGTGACCCGTCTATCGTAATGGCTGTAACATATGTGATATCGGAGACACTCAATATCTTTAAAATAATATTTAGGTTTTACTGTATATAAACAGTGTGTTTATATACATAATTTCAATGAATCTTACCTAATATCTAAGAGAATACAAAGGGATTATGCTGTATAACTCTGCGGGGAATATTTATAAACAGTGCGGGAGAGTTTATAAGGGCTTAAAATATATAAAAATAACCATACAAACATATGGTTTCTACTTCGCGGATTTTCACCTATCGTGGGGGGGTCTGGAACGCAACCCCCACGATCGAGGAGGGATTACTGTATACATATCTATACATATACACATATATATACACACACACACATATACACATACATATACATACACACATACATACATACATACACACACATATATACACACAAATACATATATATATATACATACACACACACATATATAAACATATATATACATATACATACATATCTACATATATACACACACAGCTATTTCGTATCAGTGCAATACGCTGCTTGTTAAAACGGATAACTCCCGCTCTTACGTGCAAGTCTGCGTGGATATTATGAACTATCGTATTTGTTCAAGTTCTATTTAAATTTTAGATAGAAGGAATTTTTATTTAGTCGACAGAAATATCTTTGGTAGGAATGGTAAAAACAGACAGGAATATTATTCCTGAATAAATCAACTCAAACCTTAAACAACTTATAATATTTTGCTCCATAAAAATATATCCTGTCTAAATTATACAAGTTAGAAATAAAGTAAACGTTAAAAGAACAAACATTCAAATTTCTTTACTCTTATGTAATTTTATATAAAAAATAAACTTAGATTTTAAATATCCCAAAAGATTTTGCTCTCCATAAAAATATATCCTGTCAAAATTATACAAATTCAAATATGAACATGCTGCATAACAAAACCTGGAAATATAAATAAAATGTGTTCCTTTCAGCAATAACAAATCAAATCATTCAGTTGTCTTTGCTCATATGTCATTTTAGAGCTGGACGCCT
>JANRMT010062819.1:26909280-26976912 GCA_026402145.1 Polypterus bichir lapradei
ACCTTGCTTTGTTTCCGAAGTAGCTGCACTGATGAATATGGTAGTATATGTCACTCGCTCGCTTCTTATTGTTTCGCTGCCTTCTCAATTATATAATGCATGTTTTCTTCAGCGCATTTTGGAGCTCTTCCTGGTGTTCTACATATTGCGTTGACAGTCAGATCACGTGATTACGTGGGCGGCGTGATGATGTCACACGAAACTCCGCCCCCACGGCTTTCAAGCTCAACTCCATTACAGTAAATGGAGAAAAATACCTTCCTATTTATGACCATTACGCATAGAATTTCGAAATGAAACCTGCCCAACTTTTGTAAGGAAGCTGTAAGGAATGAGCCTGCCAAATTTCAGCCTTCTACCTACACGGGAAGTTGGAGAATTAGTGATGAGTCAGTGAGTGAGTGAGTGAGTCAGTCAGTCAGTGAGGGCTTTGCCTTTTGTTAGTATAGATATTCCCTTGCACATTATCATTTGCACATCTCCTTTATAACTGCACTATTCTACAACTGTTTATAGTGTATCCTATTTATGTTATTTCTATGTGATGTTATAAGCAACTCCAAAGCTACTAAGTTAAATTCCTCTACACTAGGAATTCTGAATAAAGTTCAAGTTCTTGGAGTAGTAAGGCAAAAGTACAAACTACTATATCACTTTGTCCCCCTGTATTAGTATACAATTATATAGCACATTTTGATACAAACAATGTAGCTGAAAGTGTTTTATAAAGTGAAATAACACAAAGTTAATATAAAACATAAACAAACAAGATTAGGCAATAATAATATTATACAGTATGTAACAAAGAAGAAGGTAATGTTGAATGGCCAGGAGGACTGAAAAAGCAAAAAAAAAGAAAAACAAAAAAAACTCCAGTTAGGCTGGTGAAAAAGACAAACTCTGCCTGGGTTCCAGGACCAAAAGACTTCCCAGCCCCCACAGGGCATTCTGCCTATCGTAGATGTTCTAAATCTGTCCTTATAGTTTTCAGGCATCACATGAAAGAAACTGATGATGATAGAGGTAAACGGACATCTGGGCCACCCACCATTCAATCCATAAACAAAGGAATCAGCATGGTACCTTGATCAAGTGGTGGTGGAAGCAGTTCGCCACCACACAAGAACCAGAAAAGACAGCAGAGAATAGTATAGATTAGTAGGGAATTTCAGAACCCAGAGGAAAATGATAATTGAATGCCCATATAGACTAACAGGGATACAACTAAAATGTAGGTACAAAAAAGACATTTTAAAATAATGGGTTTTTAGCATATTTTTAAATTGTTCTATAGTATTTATTAGCCTGTCAAATGTTCATTGGTAAAGTATTCCAAATTTTAGGTACGAACAGCCAAAAGCTGCTCACCACTTCTTTTCAGGTTGGCTCTTGAAATTATAAGTAGACCTTCACTTGAAGATCTGAGGTTACAACTTCCTAATATAGTACACAGCAGTTTTTAACATATCTTTGCTCAGAGAAGAAGACCGGCTCTCTAGTGTTTTACTTATTGTGGATCATTTCACTCTTGTGTTTTCAATAAAAGATATTTTGAATACAAGATATATATATATAGTAGAGAGAATGATATGAGTTCAAGCAGCGTGTTGTGTTGTCAGCTGACAAACCCATTATAATTAAAGATGAAAATAGTCAAAAGAAAGTACAGGCACTTAATGATGCAAAAGTCAGAATAATGGTGGAATTTCCACAAAATAGCAAAAGTAAGAATGTTTAGTGCTCATACTGGATTTTCAGTTCAAATGAAAGTCTTTTTCTGATTGAAGGGTCCTTAATATGCAGTGGTGTCTGGAAGAGGTGGGGTTTCAGAGCATGAAGCGGATGTTAGGACACTGATCCTCTGGCTGCTGAGATTCTGGACTGGGATCAGAGAAGAAGACCAAGTTAATGGTGGTGCCCTCTCCTAGCTGCTTACCTTCTCATAACCCTGAAGGTGACCCCTAAGGGCTTGTACTTGACAATATATACAGGGTATATGCTTTCAGGGAAACATCTTATTTATCCATCTATTCTTAAATGTGCTTAGTCAAGTTAAGGGTTGCAAGGGCTGGAGCCTATTTCATCTGTATCATGTGCAAGGCTGTAACCCACCTTGAACTGATCCACATTAACTTACATAGTTCATTTTACAATTGTTTCTAAATGATGTAGCATTATAATAGTTGAACATTACTTAAAAGCAAAGGCTTAACACTCTAAACAAGTGCCAGTGTGCCTTACAATCAAAACTATTGTGTGTTGAGCGTAACCCACAGTAACAAACAAAAATATCTTTCCTCAGGAATTTAACAGTTGCTTAGCTATTCTTATATTCATAGGCAGGTTCAAGAAGATTACTAATTTAAAATAGCTAAAAGGTGTTTAAAAAATAAAGTGTATTTCCCACTAGTTATATAGGGTATTAATTGTAATTATTCAGTCTTAAAATTTGCCATGTAATGTGCACTTAGTATACATTAAAACAAAACTTCTTGGGCACATGACAGAGACATTTTTTCAAGCACTGGCCACATATTTTCGTCTTATCTGACCTTACTTTTATCTGGCTTGCCTTGCAGTGAAGAATTTGATTGTGCTGCCGAAGCCTTTTGTATTCAGGTTCTACACACAATAGAGCCATGATGACTCATTGTTGTTAATTATATACTGTTTATGACGAAAGAGTGTTTTGTTGAAGTAGTAATCCAACACTTTCCACTAAATCACATTTATTTGAGCACTGAACAGCAAAAAATATACTGAAATTGTTCTTATAAATAAGATATCTCTAAAATGTTTTTAACTAATAAATACAGCTAATATTAAGCAAACTATAGCTAGTCATGTTTTTTGTCTTTTTTTGCTAAGCTCGTTAAACAGGAAGGAGTAACAGTGGAAAAAAAAACAATTTATTTATTTATTAACTTCTACAATCGCAGTTCTGTTTAAATGCCAACTAGCAAATTTGTTTATCAGGTCATTGAATTGATCTTAGGAGGTTCTTTATCAGTGATTTAATGAATGATGACAATATTTGTGTATGAAGAGTAAGTTAGAAAATATTAAAGGCACTGTTGTAATTTTTGATTCTTTCTTGTAGAATGAGATACAAAATAAAATGCACCATATTCATAAAATCATGTTTCTATGAAACATAAGATAGATGGATGGATGGATGGATGTTTTTGGGAAAACATGAAATTTGGGAATTATGTTTGTCTGGTAATGTGTTTAGGGTTGGGGACTTCAAACAAGAATGTCACGTATTTGTTACCCATATCTGAGAAAGGAATCTTGGTCTAATGCTGGATGTTAAAATGAGCTGTATAAGACTAGGAGTGTGCAATACAGCAGTCGAAACTGTGGGTGCTGTAAAAGAGAACGGAAAAAGGCAGTGTAAAGAGTTTGGGACTCGGCCAAATATCCTTTTTTAATTTGATCAAATTGCTTTTTTATAATGTAAGCATTTTCTTTCAGTTAAATACAACCATCAGAGGTAGCATTGATGTGAATTCAGATGTGGAGACATGGCCAGATCAAACATAAAGCAATTGGCTGTTGAATGGAGTCTCTTTGAGCCTATAGGAATGGAAATGGAAACTGTATTAAAGACAGAGCACCTCTTTCTTGTTTCTTCCTTGCTTTCTTAAATTAGTACCTGTAAGTCTTTCTCATGCTTTAATGTCTGTCAGTACTAATGCACAGAAAAATCTCTTTTATTTAAACATAGGACAGATCTGAGAAAATCAGGCTCTTCTTCCCCGTGTTGATTTTTTTTTTTCACCTAACACTTACTGATAAAAACACTTCCTGATCTTTAAATAGTAAACTCAAAGCAACTGAAGAATTCTGACTATCATAGATAAGGTGCATTGATTGAGTTATTGCTTGATACTTAGTGATGGAAACCCATGTTGACGCTGGTATGTCTCCTAATTGTTGTTCTTCCAGTTCTTCCATTACATCATATACATGCACAATTAGACTGAGATCTTGTGACTAATGAGGCACTATTGCATTAGGCTGAATTTAATGTCTTATGTCTGGAACAGTTCCAGAACCTTACTAGTTTTGTGGGATTATAGTGGTAAAAAGTCTATTCGTTGGTAGGCACATTGTTGCTGTGAAGGAATGAATGTGATAGGCAGCAATGTTCAGATATTCTGTGACATTCAAAGGTTAGCCAACTTTTATCCAAAAATCCAATGTGTCCTATGAAAACATACTCCAGATTATTAAAACACTTTCTCCATATTCTTAATATTCAGCAAAATAGATCTAGGGACTCTATAGTTTGCATAATATTCTGGCTGTGGTCCTCAACAGCTACAATCAGCCCATTCAGCCTTAATTTGTTTAATTTAAACTGAAATGTGAACTGAAATGTCTTCCTTCTACATTAATACTTTGCATGTGTAAACCTTTCTTTACTCATATTTGTACTATCATAAATAATTTTGACACGTGAACACACCTAGTCAAAGAAAACACTTTGTGCCTACCTTAATGGATAACTGGAGAGAAACACACACATAGGTAGTGAAATACTGCATGTTAACTTAAAATATACCATCAAAATATCAAAATATACACTTGCTTAGAAGTAAAACTCCAACCTAAAAGAACAATATCATGTTATAGCTAGACATCTACTGTAGATGCTTAAAACATTAATATGCTAAAGCCAAGGCTAGAGCAGAAAATGAGAATGCTTCAATAAATACACACTGGTCATAAATGAATAGACCAGTACAAAAATATCAGAACCAAACCTCAACAGTTATGATGGAGTATTTTAGTTTACTTTCCTTATATATTTTAATTTGACTTAGAGGCAAATTTGACTACTTAGCAAACACATTCATGTTTTGATTATCTGGGAACTGGGTGTATTAGATTTATATGAGTGAGAGATAGAGGGTATGATTTGTTGGATGACAATGTTTGTTTGATTTATGATGTAAAGATAGATGAATTTAGCAGCCTAGTTTTTAATTTGCTGAGGTATGATTCTGACATGTTTTCATTGGTAAATTTATTTATGACAGTGTGTATTTCATGATTCTGTCTTATTTTGTACTGTATCCATTAACATATTAATGTTGTAGTAATATACAATAGAGACAACAATGAAAGACAACAGCCTGTTTAGAGTCCCCAGCTCCATGATCTCAATTTAACACAGCCATGTTAGACAACAGTCTGTTTGTAGACCTCAGCGCCATGACCTCAAATTAAGAGAACATAAAAAACAATTCTAATTATTCAAACTATAATGTGTTGATGCAAGTAAGCGCATGTGAATATTTTGTCAATTCCAGCTTTTTTATAGGTAATCAGTTTACACATATTTCTAAATTGAAAAGTAAAATTAAATATTTTTGCAATAATCAGTGTTTTGGTGAATTTACTAGTATACTGAGGCCTGTCCAGACATCATGCAGGAATCAGTCCTAGATAGTCCATTACAGAGCTCACACATGCATGCAAATTCCTACAGCTTAAGGTCATCAGTTAAACTAACATGCATAACTTTATTTTGTAATTGCACTAAAGAGGTTTAAGAATGGATGGCTGAATGGATTCATTCATGGATAAATGGTTTAGTCCATTGTTTTTTTCTTCCATTGCATGATATGTGCTCAGAGTACACACAAGGCCTATGACCTGACAATATGTGAATGCTAGTAATTTGTAAACAATTCAGCAAAATTGTTCAACTTCTTCAGAGTCACTCATGCCAGTATAGAAACTGCAGATGTGTATGTGTGTATTCTACACTTGCTGGCTCAAATTCATTACCATTTTATAGTACACATTTCCAGCACAATGTCAAGATTCTAGTTTACAGTAACAGTTACCTGAAACCCATTTTTTCTTAATGGTGCCTATTGTGTTAGAATTTTTGTATGCTCCTTAAAAATCAGGCGGGACTTGACAGTTGGTCCCTCTATGTTTGAAAATGTTACTCTCATTTCTAATTTTTGTTTCTGATCCCGTTTCATTTTTTGATTATGTCATTTGACATTGTTTTTGATTTTGTATCGCTTGACTCTTTTCCTGTTTTTCGATAACATCTTGCTTGCTCTTTTATTTCCTGTTCCCTGTCTGATTGAATACTGACCTTGGCTGGCTTGAGAATATTATGTCTCCTTGGCTGCTGACTGTCATAAATACACCAGCAAAACCTCATTTAATAAATGATTTAAGCTGTTTTCATTCCATGCTGCAATATAAAGTCATCCTTCTCCATTTACCCCCAAAGCTTCAATGTGGGTGTTGTGCTGTGCACTTGCTCACACTTCTTTTTCTACATTTTATTACACACTCCACTTACAGTCTTTCTTTGTACCTGTCTATCATTTTCAGTTGCCTGACAGCATTGATTATGGAGGGATCCAGTAGTGCTTGGGAATATGCTTACCTAAAAAAAAACTGAATTGTGTTTGCTGTTTTTGTATCAGACCCTTGGCTTGTGTAAGATCCATTTTTTATCTTGACTTTGTTTTACTGTCTGTTTTTATAATTTTCTGTTTGCACTTTTTCTGTTGTTTGGTGTTGGCACTGTTCATTTCTGTTGATGTTAATGGCTGGTTTTTAATGACAATTTTCTTGCTGTTCTCAGCATTTTTACTACTTTCAGTTTCTGCTTATTAAACATGTTTCTGTTGCAATCACCCAAAATTCCGAGAATGAAAGAACAAGAAATGTAAAATCAGCCTTACACTGTCTATGTCTGTTAGCACTTCCGGTTTTGTGGTAACCTCCTCTTCCTTAGAAATTTTCCCTTCTCAGTTGGAACCAGATGTTTTTGTTGAACTGAATGAAAAATGTTACTGGCATTAAATGAGCAGCAATCTGACATGGAAATGAAATGAGCTCATAGGTTGATTATCTCAATTTGTCTTGGTGTGACTAGGCATTTTTGTAATATACCATTGCTTTCCAAAAGTGTCACACCTGTGAGTATAGGGCATTCTCAGGACAGGTGTGCTGTCATTCACATCTTCTCCTCTTTCATCTGCTGGATCTCAGAAAATACTTCAATTTCCTCTTGTTGCCCAGCCTCTTCCAGAGTGGAACCCACATAAAGGCCCTGGCTACCTTTACTCAGCAGTCTGATGAGTGGACTCATGTCTGCACAGACATCTCACAAAGCTCTTGCTTTTGTTGCAAAAATTGTGTATTTTGTTTTCTTTAAGTTATATGGTAATCACCAACTAGTGCCTCAAATCTTTATCCATGTTTTGCCTTCTCTTTTACACTGTCCAACAACTCTTAAGATAAGCAAATGCCTGAAAATTGCTCTCCACTCCCTTAATAAGTAATGTAATGTAATTATTTTATAGCACTGGAGCATATAAATATGGAAGTCATATTAGACACTTGTTTCAAATAGAGACATTTAGGCTTATTAAGGATGTCTTTTTTCTTTTTGCACTACAGATTTTTTTACCATTCCTTATATGAGCTATAGAATAATTCTATGCATCAATCTGTTATATGAATCTGCCTTTTCCATTGTTGTCAAAAGCTGAACTCTATCCCTTCTGCACCAGGCAGAAACCAATATTTGGTTCTGTGTCTGCCAACTGCAGATCACCTTTGTACCCATACATAATTTATCACTTACTGAATTACTCACACTTGGTTAAATTATGGTCGGCAAATAAAATAATATGCTTGTCTTTGTAATGTTGTAGAAAACTCACAAAAACTCAGGAAGAACATAAAAATAATTCAGCATTCGAGCCAGCAATCAAGGTGCTTACTCCTTTTTGAAGGAGCAGTGCTAAACACTGCACCCCCTTGTTACCTGTAGACTATTTGTGTTATATTACATACTCTACTGAGGTTCAGAAAGCTAACGTTGAGGTCTTTTGGAGACACTAAATTGACAAGTGTGAGTGAACGTGTAGTTGCGCTTGCTTAAGTATCCTGCAGATTAATACAATGATTTTGTGCTAATTTATCAGTTAGAGTATTGGTTCCAGCTCATGCTCTTCCATCCTGCAACTCAAAATTGAATAAATGGTTAGAATATTGCAAGAAAGATAGAAATTTTATATACATAAAACTACTGATATTCAGTAAGATGATTTAAGAATTTAGGGCTTGTAATTTTATATCTTCAGTAGGTAAAAACATAACAGGTATAAATCACTGCATATCTTTCAGGACTGTGACAGTGTTAATGCATAAAATATTCAGTACTAATAGAAGAGATGATGATAAAGTTTGGAGGCTCACCTATAAAATAAAACAAGCATTAACTTACAAAGTTTTTCTATTGCATTCAAATTAAATGTTTTGTGTTGCTCATGCTACCATACTTCCGTAACAGGTTATACAGTACATTTCAATTATGGGCACTTAGTGTCCCACAGAGGTAGCCCTTCAGATTGGATGACTAGTAATTGTCACACAGACACAGATGTATAGAACAGGATGGAAATGACATCTCTTGTCAAATTGGGGTTCATAGGGGTGATGCCTTTTCAACCCATACATTATAAACTGTAGTATTGTCATGGAGCAGAAGTAGGGTGGTCAACAGGTTTCCTTGCCCCTGTTCCCATTTGAATATTATAAACAACAAAGCAATCATTACAGTATTGCCCAGGTATATGGGCCTTCTGTAGCAAGTAATCATTGATGGACAATGGATAATGCCTTCAAGGTCATTATGGTAAATTGTATACTGTACATGATCTTGCTGACACTGGATTGTGTTTTGAAGTTCTTTGTTGTTGGAGAACCACCATTCTGCCTTCATTTTTGTTGTTGTTTTAATATTGGATCCTAGTGGAGTCAAGTTTCATCCCCCACTTCTTTAATTCTTCTAAATTTTCTCCCAGTCCAATTTCATTAGCTTTGTGTGAAAATTTTGGTACTGCTTTATTTCAGAAGTAAATATTCTGTACAGCCAATGTGCACTGACATTTTTTGAGTTTAATTGTTCACGAATTATATATTTTAATGATCCGTGAGTAATCCCTATAATGTCTAACATCTCATATACTGTCACAAAATAATTCTACATTATAATTTGCTGAAAGGTTACCAGTCAAGGCAGAATTCTGCAGCCCATATCCTGACTGTGAGATTGAACAGGATTGGCCCTGGTATACATTGACTAGGTCAGAATGCTTCTTGAAGTGCATATTGTTCTCTAGCTTTAAAGCACAATGAGACCATGATTATATTTTGGCATCCATGTTAAAGTTAGGGCTGTCAAATTGAACAAAAGTTAGTGTTTGAATATTAAACATAAGTATATTAGAAAATATTTGAGTGTAGGTTATAAATTCAAGGTTCTACTTGTGCATCTGTTTGTTGCATTTTTTATTTTTTATTCTATTATTATTATTGTTGTTTTTTCCCTGTTGTGTGTTTGTGAAGCACAAAGTGTATATGACTTTTACAGTGTTGCCTAAATGATGCACATTAAAACTCAAACATATGATATAGGGATGCGCCAGATATTTGGTCACTGAAAGCATTTGCCTGAAAATAGCAAAAAAAGCGCTTTCATTATTTGGCCAAATGAGTAAAAATTATAAATATTTTTTTCCATTACATTCCTGCACTATTTATGGATGATCATTTGAAACAACCCCTCCAGTTCTATAGGGAGTGGGTGTACATCACGCCACATTGCATTAATAGGCATGCACCCCATCTTTAGAGGATTGAACTACCTGTAGTTTGTTTACAACAATGTATGCCAGTGGTAGCGACCTATTGCAAAGATGTCCAACACTTTCATGAAGTGAAAGCATATGGACAAAGAAAGGGAGAAGGGTTTGTTTTGAATCTGGACACGTACAGTAGCTACACTGTTTAAACAAGTAGAGCTTAATAGACAATCCAAGGAATGGATAAATCAACCCTAGCAGCTAGCTCGGCTTACATACATTATCAAGATTCACCTAATTTTTGGATTCAGTGCATGCATTATACTTAAGTTTAACACTTATATTTCATGGTTGTTAATGGCTGGATACACAATATTCAAATTTAAAAGCCATCAGACTTCTTCATCCACTATCTTGCACTGGTTTAAGTTTTTTTTTGTTTGTAAACATGAATTGTAAATTAGCTGATGGACCTGCATACTGTTAAGTCATCATTTATTATTTAGAAAACTATATTTTGCTACTGTATTTTGCTACTGCATTTATTTATTTGTTATGTATTTTCGGTTAAGTTTTTCTGGACCCACTGCAGTTTTCCCATTGGACAAAGACTGGGGTGGAGGATACAACTTTCTTTCTGATCCACAAGACTTATTCTCACCTGGACAAAGCTAGCAGTGCTATGAGGATTATGTCTTTTGATTTTTCCAGTGCCTTCAGTACTGTCCATCCCCTCAGCAATGTGAAAGTTCATGAGCCTGTGGTCTCCTGGATAATGGACTATCTGTCATTCAGACTGCAGTTTGTGAGACTCAAGGTCTGTGTCTCTAATATGGATGTAAGCAACACTGAAGAACCAAAAGGAACAACCCTGTCTCCTTTTCTTTTCACTTTGTACATCTCCAGCTATAAATATAACACCAGGTCTTGTCAATTGCAGAAATTCTCAGATGATTCCGCACTTATAGTGTATTGATAAGGTGGATGAGACAGAGTATACGAGTCAAGTGGAGAACTTTCTTTCTTGGTGCAAAGGGAATTGCTTCACTGTGACTTTGACTGCCAAATCAGCAGTTTTCTTTCTTTTCATATTTGTTTCCTTTTCAGTTATTCTGGTGTGTGTTCAGACCATAGTGTATGTCTATCTATCTATCTATCTATCTATCTATCTATCTATCTATCTATCTATCTATCTATCTATCTGTCTGTCCATCTGTCCGTCCGTCCGTCTGTCTAGACCACTATTAATTGGTAATACATCTCACCTGCCAATAGGATTTAGAGCTTGTCTGCACCATTGCCACACTGAAGTTTGAACTGGAAGGATAACTGATTCATTTTGTACTGTTAAGGGTTAAGTAACATTAACCTAAAGGAGGGTAGGAAGATGATAATATTAAGAATGGATTTTGATATCTTTGAGGTAAGCAAAATGTCAGTTGGATAGATGGGGTTTATATTTTGCTGTATGTATTTATTTATTTTCCCAACTTTCTTTTTTCAAGCTCTCCACATTATAATCCTATTATCCCATGAAATTCATGAGTGCTCAAGAAAAAGTAAAATTTAGCAGTAATCTTTATTTTAAAATGAAGTAATATTTTTTAAGATCAATATGATGTCAGAAAATATTTAAACTAGCTTATCAGCATAGTCAGGTGTCCAAGCTTGGAAAGAGAGTTAGCAAATCAATTACTGTGCGTTACACATTTTTTGACAACAAACTTTGTCATTCCACATTCAATTTTGCTTCTTTAGTTTATGTTTAGACTTTGGTAGTGGTTTCTTTTCAATCTCTATGTCTCTCTTCATTTCTTTTTAAATATTTTTTCTAATTTCTGTACCTTTTCCTAATTGTAAACACTGTGAACATTAGTTCTCACTGTAAAACATTAGATTTAAGATGTACCCTTTTAAAACAAGCTCCATACTATTGACTAAACTTAATTAAGGAAAAGAAGCCTTACTTCAAAAAGGGAATCTCAGAAGGCTAGGCGCTTGCGCCTGAAAGACTCAAGCTTTTCTATACATACTTACAGAGGCAATGAGAAAGTGCCTAATGCCTAAAGCAAGCTAAATAAGACAACATGCAGCAAGTGGCAAAGACAAGGAGCGCATTACACCGTGACCAAAGTTTTCTTTTTAATCTGCAGTAGTAACTGAGTCCACACAGCATCAGACTTCTTACTTAAAGGTATGGTATTGTAAAAGTATTTTGTTTGGGCAAAGATGAATTAGAACTCTGAGTAGCTAGTAAACAGCCAGCCAAAAACCTGCTCATGAATAACAGTACAAGGAAAACATTTTAGATTTTTCAAGCTTTTTGACTAATTTGGAAAAAAGAACTTTGATACATAGCCTAATAGTTTAGCCCTCTAATACCCATAGTTGTACATTAGAAAAAGGGTGAGCTGACTGTGATTTTACACTAGAATGGAATAAACTACAGAATTATGTATGTCAAGTGGAAGCTTTGACATCATTTAAATGTATGTGGATATAATAATCTGGTATCTAAGTAAATAAGCCTGATGGTACCCTCTCATTTGCCAAGCTTTATATGTTGTTACACTCATACGTATATGGAGTCATTCTATAAAATGTTTTTAGACAGTAGTGAAAATGAAAGATGCCAGAAATGCTTTACTTAATTTTAAGTAAATGCACTTTTTCTTCTTTTAGACACTGTCAAGGTCTTAAACATAAACATTGATATATATTTTTATGAAGGTACATACTGTATTGTTAGTGTATCATCCTCAACTTTGAATAGTTTTAAGTAAATTTTGTGGTGCATTCCATGATCCAAGATTTCCACTCTTTGAATGTACTTTATAGATATCAAAGATATACTATGTATCTTACGTTTTGTATTAAAAATAAAAGTGACAATCTGTTTTCACACACTTCATTACCCACAAGTATACATTTTCTGGTTCACTCAGTGTAATGTTCTATATGCCTTTTTGTGTTCCTTTTGATGTATTTTAACGTGTTAGTAAACATAATTAACTGTCTGAAATGCTACATGGTGGTGCAGAGATTAGCATTGCTTCCTCCTAGTGCAGGCACAGATTATATTGATTTTGTGTCTGTCTGTTTTTTTTTTTCCCCTAGGTACTCAGTGTCATCCCATGCCTCAAAGATGTGCTGAGAAGAGCAACTAAGGGAATCCTTGGTTAAAGGTCATGTCCTTGTGACTCTAAACTGTCCCTCTGTGAGTGAGCCTGCATGCATGTGACAGATTGTGCCGTGTAATTGATTGGTGCCTTTTCAGGAGTGAGTTTTTGCCTTCCATGTGATCCTGCCAGGATAGACTGCCCACAACCTAGAGAAATAAGCAGGTGCACAAAATAAATCAGTGGTAAATTTATTGAAAGACTAACAGACAGAAAGAGAGTTTAAGCATGTTTAAACAAAAATGTGAATTAAAAATGAAAAGTTTTCCAAGTATATTAAGGTGTTATTGAGAAAATCCATACTCTGAATGATTTAGTAAAACTTAAGTTTGTGAAATATATAACTATCATCATTTGTGAGATCATGTAGCTGTAAGGTTCATTAGCCTTCCAAATATCTATTCTTGGTTTTCCTTGTGTCAGTGTTTCTTTTTATTTTCTAGGCTATTGAAGGCAAAATACCAAAGAAATTGAGTATTTTATTAAAACATTACACACATGATAATTAAAACTAGATGGAGGAGAGGGTTAAATGTTATTGTGGTCTTTGGAAGACTGTATTTAAGTTATTGAATCATATACTGTAAATTGATTTTAAATTGTAACATAATATAGTGTTAGTGTTACATTTTCCATAAAACTAGAAGATAACAAAAATCTAGGAAGAAAAAAAAAACATTTTTCTGTCTTATTTATATCAGGGTCTCAGATGATGGGTCTTTTGTTAGGATCTCTTCATTTGGCTTCTCCTCATCTGTTGGGAGTGATGATCTTCTCTCATCTGGAACATCTGCAGGAATTGTCTTTTTCTCCTGTATGTAAGTATGTTCTTTTTCATTTGGAGTCTCTTCTGTTGTCTCAATTTCTTCAATCCTCGGTTTTGCAAGCTCCATCACTGAAAGAAATAAAGAAGCTTATGTGAACTAATGCTATGAATTAGGAAGGATCTGTTATGGCTCAATACCTCTCTAAAATTAATTGTTAGTTATATAGTATATCTTAGCTGTTTTTTGAGCTGTTAGTCTACCTTTATAAACATCCATCCATCCATCCATTATCCAACCCGCTATATCCTAACTACAGGGTCACGGGGGTCTGCCGGAGCCAATCCAAGCCAACACAGGGCACAAGGCAGGAAACAAACCCTGGGCAGGGCACCAGCCCACCGCAGACCTTTATAAACAGAACATTCAAAATACATCTTGATATCGGTTGAGTTTTAATGACCATAATTTTGCCAAAGTCATTACTAATAGCAACTAAACCTGGAGATGAGGGCTCAAGACAAACAAGAAAATTCCATAAAAAGAGATTCTTGATATACGTGAGAATAGGACCTTAAAACTGGAACATAACTGTGCTGTTTGATGCAAAATCTCTTCTTAGAAGATGTGTTTTCATAAAGGTAATAAATTGTGTATACTGTATCTCATTTTGTGGCCAAAGCAAGTCTGCAACAAATATTTTTAATTTTAACAAATTCAGTCGTGATATTTTAAGGTGTTTAATATCACATAATAACTTATGGCTGGTATGGAAGTTAGAATTTCGCTGTATACTGTACATGTGATAATACAACTACTGCCACATTGTGCACCTGATGTTTAATAAACCATATATAGTGCCTAAATATACAAGGTCACCTCGTTCGAATTTGTTTCCAGTTTTCTAATTTTTTTTTTCTAATGAAAATTCTAGCAAAACTATAACTGAAGCCTGCTCTTAATTTTTTTTTCTCTGTCAAACTCACCAGATTTGGTAAGTGCCCCAGGTATTTGGTCATGTGGTGGGATATGCAGATGATGCTGATAGGATTTCCCAGATCATTGCACACATTAGCGGCTATTTAAAAGGTATGTTGTTTCAGGTAAATGTATAATGGATGGTACATTTTCACAGTGCTTAATAATTCTTAATGCTGCCTTCTCACTGCTGTGAAAAGCCACTGCTTTCATGAAATCTGCCTATTCTTTGTGTATTATCAGGTCTAAATTAGTCTGTCATGAGAAAGTGTGTGTGTGTTTCTACAAGTGTATTCTTTAAGATGCTTCCCACAGAACAGTGGCCAGCACGTGATATTGTCGCCATGGGCTCTGACTCCTAAGTGACTTAGTGGAAAAAAAGAATGGGTTCATAAATGAATTACTGCTTAATGTCTTAATACAAATGATTACAAATTTTGCAAAGCAGAAGTAAATTCTTTCTTTTTTGCAAATGCTGCTCAGAAATATTTCAGAGACGTGATTGCAAGCAGATGAAGGTCTGTTAAAGCCAAGGTTTGCTTTTGTAGCCTGTTAAGAATCTGCTGATCAATGAGAATTTCAGGTTATTTGATGTCACAAGACAAGCTGTCAACAAACAATTCCCAGATTCTAGAAACACTTTGTACTTTGGGAGAAGATAAAATGTATTTGCACCAAGTATCATAAAGGAAACAGTTGCTTTATTTATTATTTATTTGTATGTCACCTGTCCACATCATGTTTCAGCTTGGAATACAACTTGAAGAAAATGCAGAAGATGGTTAGTAAAAGCAGATAACTAATATACTTTATTAGCCTTATTTTAATATTTTAACTTTGTGGCATGTAAGATTTTTATGTTGATAATTAAATGTAATAATTTCTGGAATGGAACTCTTATTTAAACTTGATCCATTGTGGCAGAAAAATTCTCCAACAGTAAACATTTTACTCAGAGTTGATGTCAAATTGTTGAAGAGAGATTTACAGGAGCACAGGAACTGAAATGGCTTTTATTTTGTGCCTGGGCACAGTCTATGTGGAGTTTGCATGTTCTGATATATTGTTTTTTTTAATCTCAAAAATGTGTGTATTTGCTACATTAATTGACAACCCAAAATATGCCCTATGTGTTGGAGTGTGTGCATGACTGTTCTTTATCATGGATGTGTACCTCAGAGTAGCAGGTCACAAAAAGCTAACTAACCATAAAGTGTTTAAAATTATTCTTATGGACAAAAGTTATACAAAATCCTTACAGTACTACAGGGGACTAGGGACTGAAGCAGCATCATACACCTTCACATTCATTTAGATTTATATCACAGTTCCTTGTCAGTATAACATCCTGAGCAAGTCACATAGAAGTGTTCCCAGATGTAAATTGTAGCTATAGAATACACCTACTGGTGTTGGAAAAAACTTTTGTGTTTTGAGTCTTTATTCATTTAACACCTTTGCCCAGGCAACCCAGCTGCGGATGATCAACCCTGAACTTGTGCCTAAGTTGCACTCTATTCTACAGGTACCCCCTCTAGATCCACAGCCACTATAAGGCATGTTCTGCAGCCTCAATGATGTTATTGGTGGATCTTCTGCATTGCATTCTTTAAACTACAATTAGTTGGAGAGTTTGCTGTACCAAATGGCTCACATATTCATGGCAAACAACTTTGACTGCCTCACAGCGGACTCTCCAGCCATTGCTCCTGCACTTAAAAAGTGCTGCATATTTTGCCTTTTTGCAGTCATTGGCTTTCTCAATTTGATCTTCCAAGAGGACAGTAAGTTTCAACAGGACCACTTTCTTTGTGGACGCCAGTATTAACACCGTGTCTGGGTGGAGCAAAGTAGTTGTGATATTTTCTGGGCACTTAAGCTGCTTTCTTAGGTCTGTCTACTTGGAGCTGACAGTCCTATGTGGTGGCAAAGAACTCCCCTGTGGAACCAGGCTGATATTTTGCCTTCTCCCCAGCTTTGATGAAGGCAATGGACTGCTTGAGGTTCACACTAATTCTTAATATCCTGAATGACATTCCTGATTGTATCATCCAAAGACCTTTGGGCTGCAGCTAAGAATGTTCTCCAAAGTGCCCCTCTTCTGGCACAGTTCCCATGCAGGAGTGTCTGCCATACCCCAGCTATGCAGGTTGACTGGGCTTGGGAGAACATCATAGGCTGATTTGGTGAGAAACTGAGGTTTAGCTGACTGCTGCCACAGCCGTTCATGATGCCTTTGTCTTTTTTGCTGACATGATTGGTGTAAGTGGAGGAAAAACACATAGTTCTTGATCCAGAGTATATTGAAGTGACTTCTGTAATTAAGCTATGAATAAAAGTCTGCAGCAACTAATTCTGCATTTTAAAAATTACTATTGATTTATTTTTTTCAGAATAACTTCCATCATTTTATTTGAATTAATTTGAAAAGAAATTCTTAAGCTGAGGGAACAGTGACCAGCCTTTATTGTTATCAAAAATATCTTTAGTGACAAAATCTGTAGTTTGGTAAATACTGTTACTATTATTTCACTAAAAGTGCCTACTTGATTTATGTTATGAATAAGAAATGCAGGCAGCTGTAAAAATGTATTTTATTTAATTAAAATATAAAGGATATTTCCGAAATAGCTTATAAATTTTGTATTTTGCTATAAAAATACAGGCAGTGTAATAGCACTAGCAGTAAATATTAAATTATTTTTGTTAATAAATGTAAGTTCAAAAACAACAAGCTTTGCCTATTTAGGGGTCCCTCACATATTCTCATGGTTTGCTGGGGGATCTTGGAGTAATAAAGGTTTGAGAACCACTGACATATATAAATAATAAAGCATAATGTTCCAAATTTGCTTCATCTAGTTCAGAATTGTGGAATCTGCAGCCTATTCTGGAAGCAGTGGGTACAAGGGCAGGAAACAGCTGTGGATAGACAGCCGATCCATTTTATGGGCCCCTCACACATACACTCTCATTCCGACCGATTTGGAATCAAATCATTCAATGTAACCTTCATGTCTTGGGTGATGTGAGAGGCAACATGGGAAGAATGTGCAAAAATGACCAAGTACAGGATTTAACCCAAGGGCGCAGGATCTATTCTTATTTCTCTGTTGAGCACCATAATCTAAACTCAGCAAAAAAAGAAACGTCCCTTTTTCAGGACTGTGTATTTCAACAATAATGTTTTAAAAATCCAAATAACTTTACAGATCTTCATTGTAAATTGTTTAAACAATGTTTTCCATGCATGTTCAATTAACCATAATCAATTAATTAACATGCACCTGTGGAATGGTCGTTAAGACCTTAACAGCTTACAGAAAGTAGGCATTTAAGGTCACAGTTCTAAAAACGCAGGACACTAAAGAGACTTGTCTACCGACTGTGAAAAACACCCAAAGAAAGATGCCCAGGGTCCCTGCTCATCTGCGTGAACGTGCATTAGGCATGCTGCAGGGAGGCATGAGGACTGCTGATGTGGCTAGGGCAATAAATTGCCATGTCCACACTGTGAGACGCCTAAGACAGCGCTACAGGGAGACAGGAAGGACAGCTGATCATCCTCGCAGTGGAAGACCACGTGTAACAACACCTGCACAGGATCGGTACATCCGAATATCACACCTGCGTGACAGGTACAGGATGGCCACAACAACTGCCCGAGTCACACCAGGAACACACAATCCCTCCATCAGTGCTCAGACTGTCTGCAATAGGCTGAGAGAGGCTGGACTGAGGGCTTGCAGGCCTGTTGTAAGGCAGGTCCTTACCAGACATCACCAGCAACAACGCCGCCTATGGGCACAAACCCACCTTCGCTGGACCAGACAGGAGTGGCAAAAAGTGCGTGAGTTTCTGCATGACAGCAATGTCAGTGTTCTGCCATGGCCAGCGAAGAGCCCAGATCTCAATCCCATTGAGCACGTCTGGGACCTGTTGGATTGCAGGGTGAGGGCTAGGGCCATTCCCCCCCCAGAAATGTCCAGGAACTTGCAGGTGCCTTGGTGGAAGAGTGGGGTAACATCTCACAGCAAGAACTGACAAATCTGGTCCAGTCCATGAGGAGGAAATGCACTGCAGTACTTCAAGCAGCTGGTGGCCACACCAGATACTGACTGGTACTTTTGATTTTGAGTCTCCCTTCATTCAGGGACACATTGTGAAACATTTTTAGTTTATGTCTTATGGTGTTGACTCTTTTAGTGTTCATACAAATATTTACACATTAAGTCTACTGAAAGTAAAAACAGTTGAAAGTCAGAGGACGTTTCTTTTTTTGCTGAGTATATTTTTGGACTATTTTCAGTAAAAAATGATGACCATATATCAAAGTTTCTCTACTAACCATTCCTCATCTCTGTCGACTGATTATACTTCTAAATCTACAGTTTATTTATCTAAATTTAACCCCACTACACCAACTTATATTGCTGAAGTAATATCTAAATTAAATCAATCTACCTGTCACCTAGATCCTGCCCTACTTTACTGATTAAGGCTTGCACTGAGAAACTTTCTGCCCCCATTTCTCACTTTATCAACTGTAGTTTCCGCACCTGTGTTTTTGCAAGTGATTTAAAACCCGCTGCTGTAACTCCTGTTTTAAAAAAACCTCATATCCCTTACAGCTAAAATTTTATCGCCCAATTTCTAATCTTCCATTTATGACTAAGATCTTAGAAAAGGTTGTTGCTGCTCAACTTAATGATTATTTAAATTTGCATAACCTGCTTGAGCCTGTTCAAACTGGATTCAGAGCCTTACATAGCACTGAAACTGCTTTACTTAAGGTAGCCAATGACTTACTTATAACTACAGATTCTGGGATGGCCGCTATTCTAGTTCTTCTTGACTTGAGCGCAGCGTTTACAGTTAACCATAACATTTTATTGTCCTGACTTTCAGCTATTGGTATCTCTGGTGCTGCTCTTTCTTGGTTCACATCATACTTCAGTGATTGCCAATATTACGTCTTCATTAAGGAATACAAATCTGCCACTACTTCATTCACACAAGGCATCCCTCAAGGGTCAGTTCTCGGTCCAATCCTCTTCAACATCTGTATGCTCTCATTAGGTGAGATTATTTGTTGGTATGGTCTGAGCTTCCACTGCTATACCGATGACACACAACTTTATGTAAGTGTTGATGCAACTGCAACATCTTCACCTGTTGTGCTGACTGACTGCATTCGGGAAATCAATCATTGGATGACAGATCATTTTTTACAACTCAATCCTGATAAAACAGAAATCTTATTAGTTGGTACCAAATCTGTCCTCTACCCTTCGTGGGCTAAAAGTTGACATTGATAGGATCCTGTTTCAACCCTCAGCATCAGTCTGTAATTTGGGTATCATCTTTGATCAGCTTCTTACTTTTAAATCACACATTAGCTCAATAGTACAGACAGCTTTTTTCCATCTCCGTAACATTGGTCATCTGCATTCTTTCCTCAGTTTGAAAGATACTGAAACAATCATTCATGCTTTCATCACTACCCGTCTGGACTATTGCAATGCTTTGTTTTATGGTCTCCCGACTAAATATATCAATAGATTACAATATGTTCAGAATTCTGCTGCTCGTTTACTTACACACACTAAAAAAATCTGCTCACATCACTCCTGTCCTCTATGATTTACATTGGTTACCAGTTTCTTCAAGAATCAAATATAAAATTATTCTTCTCACCTTTAAAGCCCTTCATGGGTTAGCCCCTCATTATCTGTCGGAGCTGCTGCTTCCTGACACTCCTGCCCGTGCATTATGGTCATTGGACGCTAAGTTACTCACTGTACCTAAATACAGGTTAGTAACTAATGGGTGGCAGAGCTTTCAGAGTGATAACCCTTAAAATTTGGAATTCTCTCCCTCTCAGCCTTCGCGAGGAAAAATCTGTTATTAATTTCAAACTTCTGTTAAAAAATATCTTTTCAATGAGTATTATTCTTTTTTGTGTATGTAATTTCTACTGTCTCGTTAATGTGTGTATTGAATTGTAAAGTGTCCCTGAGTGTATGAAAGGCGCTACATAAATAAAACATTATTATTATTATTATTATTATTATTATTATTATTATCTATAAGGTGGCAGAACTACCATGACATCCTATATATATTTATGAGACACATAAAAATAAACAGCAAATTTGTACCTTTTCTTTCACTCTTCTCTGTTGTGCTTGCTAATGATGTAGACTTCTTTTTACTGTCAGGAATAACAGCTTCCATAACGTTTCCAGTTCCATCTGTCACATACATTGCCATGCACAGGTCCCCAATGGCTTGCGTTACAATTACCTAGAAAAGCACAGAGCCAAATTCAAGGAGCATGATACAGTATGCAAGACTTCAGCTTACAGATGATCGCCCTACTTAAATGTATGAATCAATTTTTTTTAAATTGTAGTAAAAGTTTTAATGTTTGAGCAATGTTGAGTGTGGAATTAATCACTTTTGGTAGTCTGTAACAGTTTTTATTATTTTTACCCATGAATGTCATCTACGTATGGAAGAAACAGTTACATAACAGAATCCTTTCTGATTTATCAGCTTTGTTTAACACTTACGAGCTGTTTTCTCCATTGATATGTACAGTAACTCTTGATTTTTCATGTTACAAATGCAAAAAGCCAAGCATGAATACTTAAGTAATTAAACTTTGGAACATCCATCCATTATCCAGCCCTCTATATCCTAACACAGGGTCACGGGGGTCTGCTGGAGCCAATCCCAGCCCACCACAGGGCACACGCACACCCACACACCAGGGAAAATTTAGGATCGCCAGTGTACCTAACCTGCATGTCTTTGGACTGTGGGAGGAAATCGCAGCACCCGGAGGAAACTCACGCATACACAGGGAGAACATGCAAACTTCACACAGGGAGGACCCGGAAAGCGAACCCAGGTCTCCCTACTGTGAGGCAGCAGCGCTACCACTGCGCCACTGTGCCGCCCCACTTTGGAACATGCTCCCACTTTATAGACAATTTTAATTTGTTTAAATTAAAACTTTAAAACTTTTTGTGTCCATCTTTATCTATATATTTTTGAAGACAAATTAGTTTCAGGAATGTGTATGCCTGGGCCTGGTATGACAGCAGCCACTCCAGCTCCCAACAGCAATGTGTGATTTACGTTAAAAGTACTGTCTACTTCTATGCAGATAAATACGAGATTGGTCTACAAACAGTGTACTTGCTCAGACATTGTGCATCACAGTTATCAAACAACTTAACTTAGGTTTACTAGTCTTAGAACTCAAAACACTCCATAAAAGGGTAATTTTACACCAGCAAGATCTTCTGCCATCACTGACTGCAGCAGTAAGTGACACAAACAGTGTGAGAGACCACGCAAACACAGCAATCAAGTGGGTATTGGCGCTAGACTAAAGGCCAACCCCTATAAATTTGTGCTTCCATCTATTCTGTTGTTACTGGAAAATGAAATTGGCAATTTGAGACTGGATTTAACTACCCAATGCAAGGTAGGAAGCTGTTGTGCCCTTATCTTCACTGAGACATGGCTAAATTTCACTGTTCCCGATAGCATCATTCATGTGGATCGGCTAACAATATTACCTGCGGACAGGAGCCATGCTCTCAGCAGTAAGTCTCTGTGAGGATTTATATATATAGGTGTATGTACACTTACAACAATCGGTGCACCAACAGTAAAATTGTCACAAGCAACTGTTCGAAAGATATAGAGTTCCTCATACTAAAATGACGACCATTCTACTTGCCAAGGGAATTTACAGCTGTTAGCATCACATCTATATACATTACCCCCAGTGTGAACACAAAAGACACACTATCCATACTGTATCAGTCAGTCAGCGCAATGCAAAATACTGCTCCGAACTGTGTTCATATTATAGCTGGAGACTTTAACCAAGCCAACTTGAGAACAGTTTTACCATATTATTACCAACATGTGGACTTTGCAACCAGGGGGAGAAAACACATTAGACCAAGTTTACACAAACATCAAACAGACATTTAGGGCAGCCCCCTCCCCTGCCTTGGAAATTCAGATAATGTCTTTGTTATCCTTATTCCAGCATACAGGCCACTGCTAAATAGAAGAAAGCCATCTCTGCAGCAGATAAGGATTTGGCTAGAGGTAGCAGTTTCAGCGCTCCAAGACTGTTTTGAATGCGTAGACTGGAAAGAGTTCAGAGTGTTGCCACTGACAACCAACACATCAATCTGGGGAAGTAAGCCGAATCTATGATGGGATTCATATCCAAGTATGTGGAAGATGTGACTGGCATCAAGAACATTGCCACAAATGCCAACATGAAACCCTAGCTCAGACAGCTGCATGAGCTTTTGAGAGCAGGAAATGCTGTCTTTAAGTCTAGGGGCAAAAATGCTCTTAGATCTGCACAAGCCACTGGAAAGTTGCTTGAGAGCAGAAAAGCGTGCTTATGGACAGAAAATCCAGGACCACCTCACTGATTCAAAAGACCACAGGTGCGTGTGGCAAGGCATACAGTTGATCACAGAGTACAGGTCTCCTCCTCCACTCAGTGATGACAATATTGATTTCCTCAGTACACTTAACACTTACTTCAGCTAGTTTGAAGAAAAGAACAAAACAACAACAATGAATGTCCCTCTAGCCTGGATGATGAAGCACTTTGTTTTGACCCAGCTGATGTTTGGTCAATCCACGGAAAGCTATAGGTCCTAACAACATACCAGGGTGTGTACTCAGGGAATGTGCTGACCAACTGATGCACATTCTTATAGACATCTATAATGTTTCCCTGAGGCAAACCATTGTATCTCCATACTTCAAGGCCACTACTATCATACCATTGCCAAAGAAGTCACTAGCATCAATAAAGCAAATCCAATCCAACTAGGGGCAAGGCAGGGACTAATTATGGGTGTAGGGAATGGCATGACCATCTCACAAACACACACACACACTAGCATATATGGAATAATAGATGTGGATCCATCCATTATCCAACCCGCTATCTCCTAGATGTGGATCCACTTAATCCAATTCAAGGGTACAAGAGCCTATCCCAGCAGCATTGGACACAAGGCAGGTACTGGGCCTGGGCAAGTAGCCAGTCAATTACCCACTCCTGCACACACCCATACTCACATTAACACATCACCAAATAACCTTCATGTCTTTTGGGGATGTGAAAAAAAACATGCAGATATAGGAAGAAGTTACCAACTCAACACAAATTTGTTCTGATGCTGATGACTGTGCCATCCTTCTGTTTAAGTGCTCACTGATGGATGTGTGCCTAACTGCAGAATTTTATTCAACTTTCTGAACCCAAATCAAGCTGCTGATGTGCTGTGCCTTTAATAGGTGCCTTTAATATCCATTTCACACTCGGGATTTTGTGCCTACCTTAACTATTTAGTTTGTGAGTGATGTTATTTGACTCTGCAGTCTTAGAAAAGTTTTTAAATTCTCCTTTTCAAATTCCCATAGCTGAACAAAATGCATTTATTAAAACCCAGCAGTCTACCATTGCTAAAGGATCACCTTCTTAGACTTCAAGGAAAAAAAAAACTGCTAAATGAAGGACCTCTTCAGGAGTCAGAGAAAAACTGCTGCTTGAATGTTAATAATCTCAAAGTAAATCTGCATCAATATAATACATCAATGTGGAATTTCAGATGATTAACTTTCAGTTTTGAGATGTGTTTTGGAAAGAAGGTGTGAAGGCAACAACAAACCCTAACAATACTGTGTTTGTGCATCAAGTCTCTAAATTTCAAAATCTAGAAAAGAGAAGGTTAGAGTCAACAAAACTAGGAAGCAATAATAAAATTAAAAGCACTCTTGATGATGTGGACACCACCTAAAATAATAATGAATCGCATAACAGAAATGGTATTCTTGTGCTCTGTCCAAACCTGAACCTAAGTGTAGCTTCTCACAAAAGGAAAAGGTAAACAAAGGGAAAATGAAAAGAAACAAAGAAAAAAATGCTTTCCTACTGGATCTACCTACAGTATATAGGCTTCTCACTTTCCCATGGTTACATGACAGCAAAACGTTCTCTGTACCAGCCTCACCAAGCTTTCCTAATCCTTGCAACACCCCAACCAGCAAACACTCCACAGAGCTATTGTGTCTTAGCCCCAAACCTCATTTCTGGTGGTGGGTAGATTTTAAGGCCAATTATTAGATCACTTATAAGGTTGTGTATCTCATGTACAGTTGCCTATTTCTTTAAAGGACACAGACCCATTCAGATCCCACAGAGAATGTACAGTTCTATATAATGGTCTTTGGTGTTTAGCCTTATGGGGCAAAATATTACAGCTTTCTCAAACACAGACAGTACTGAGCCACCTATTGGCCTGAAGGTCCTGTGGCCTTTTGCTCACTCTTCTTGGCCAAACATAGGAATGGGAGGTTCAGACACCGTTAATATATACTCATTTGTTGCCCTCTATCATTCTGGTTGACTTTCTTTGCCGTTTTCCTGTGTTAGCAAGACATGTTTCTGTATCTATTTTTCTCTTTCTCTCTCGATATGTTTTTATGTTTCCTTTGCAGCAACTAAAATAAATTGATTATTGTATTGTTTATACTCAGACTGGCTTTTTTCTGTCAGAGTCATAGGGACCCACCAGTAACGGACACAGTATGGGAACTAACTCAAGATAGTATGTAAGTCTGTTAAGGAGAAAAGTCATGCACAGGTACGTGATGAGACAACATAAATGCATGTGTTTGTAATTATCCTACACACGCACTAGGGGAAAAAGTATAACACATAAAGGTATTCAGTTGAGGTTAAATAGTGCATCAGTTAGTATTATGTAGTAGATTACAGCTGACATAAGCACTAAGTGTTCTACCTCTAAGATGTATTAGAATAAATTGAGTTTCCTCTGACCATTTTACATGAGAGAGTTCCTCTGCTGAACATTTGCTGACAAGATCATTATGGTTTTTAGTAGTAATATCCTAATTTCTGCTGTTAGGGGTTGCCATCATATCCAGTTTAATATTAACAAATACGTTTTCATTTTTGATACCTCAGCTTTATTTAAGTAGAGCAAATTATTTTTTTTTTATTGTTATTGAACTACTGTTGTGGCTGTTTACTGGCAAAACGGCAGTGTTTTGATTTATAAGATAACACTTACTGACTTGTTATTGGGCCTCCTTTTTTGTCTGGGCCAGGATGCAATTGCACCCATTACTGTGCCTGTCTTACCAGAAGTATGTTATTACTAGGGAAGTTATTAGAAAAAAGATTAACAAGCATGCTTAGATATGACACACAAGGTGTAGTTGTTAGTATCTAGGGATTTAATAAAGTAATAAGAAGTTTGTGTCAGGTTTAACAAATGACAAAAGAATGCAAACACCACTTATGTGACGAAGCAGAACCAGTTTAATCAACAAGCCTTAAGGTTAAAAATATTTGGCTTAAGACATCTTCTCTGAATTAATTGGAGTTCATGTAAATGACTTATTTACCCATAGTATGACTTTTTGAACTGGTAAGGCAGGTGAAACAAAGCATTTTCAAGTTAAATATTATTTTAAAGTAATTTCTAAAACTCTCAATAACGTAAAGTCAGGGAGGGCTGAACAGACACCATTTTAACTCAGTGTCATCATAAACGGCAATGCTTCTCTCACAGCTGTTGTCATGATGCATGTGCAAATATTGTTTTATTTGTGTTTTATAATTTATTTTATAATTTATTGATTTTTTATTACCATTATTTTGGTTATTTTATTTTGTCACCCTTTTATACATTTTGTTCACAGGTAGCGTGATTTTGCATTTCATTTTCATAGATGCTGCAGTTTCATGTGTTTGATCACTGGGATGGTGTGTTGGTTGCTTAGCACATGTTGCATATTTAACTGATCCATGTTATTACGGTGGCAAGCCTGGCTCTGAGGTTTATTTAGCCAGGTTAAGCCCCACAAATATTATGTTGAGCCCCCCTAATGCTACAGAGTATATCGTTAGCTGTTAGATGTTTTGGGACTTTATCACATAATGCTTAAACAACCATATAGTATTTCAGTGTTGTGCCTTACCTTCTTGGTCTGAAGCTGGGGCAGCATGGTGGTAATGTTATAAAAGATACTAAAATCACTGAAGCTTGATTAAAGTGGTTCAACAAGATGTTAATGGAAAATTCTACTGGTTGCAATAAAAGGACAGTGTTCCAGATGGCAATATATCAAACATGAGGGCTTTATTGAAGTAAAGAAAGACATACTTGGCAGCATCACAACTGTCTATCTGCCCTACTAAGAATTTGCTAAACAGAAATAAAGACAGAGTGGCTTATCGACCTGACCATTTAACCTCACAAACTCTCTTGCTTTCTTTGACCTTACCCGCTAGTCTGCTCATCTTTATCCTATCTGGCAAGTATAGCGCTGCATTCATTGGATGATTTCCAATTTGGAAATTTCTTTTGAGTGCACTTTAAAGTGGTAGTTCCAATTAGGACAGTCTGGAGAAACTAATGCTGGCCAAATGTATCAAGTTGTGATGTACAGTAACACAGATTTTTCACTTGCAATGAAGAGTAGAAATCTATTTTTAAATTCAGAGATGGTGATTTGCTTGACAAATGACTGATGCTATCCATCCATCCATTATCCAACCTGCTATATCCTAACTACAGGGTCACGGGGGGTTGCTGGAGCCAATCCCAGCCAACACAGGGTGCAAGGCAGGAAACAAACCCCGGGCAGGGTGCCAGCCCAACGCAGACTGATGCTATTGATCTATTAAATTAAACATTTAAACAAATCTTTATATACAGTAGTTGAAAGACAAACTGTTCAGTAGACTGGTGATAAATTAGGCAGGTGTGATTGCACCTAAGAATGAATTGGCATCTCCTGTAGCATGTTGCTTAGGATTTACTATTGCTAGGATAGTTTAATTTCTCATTTTGTCTATTGTCAATCTTACATTCCAGCTGGATATTTCCCAACAACAGACAGAAATTACATTTGAACACCACAAGAATGATCCACACAGGTTCCACCTGCAATATATTTCCCAGAAAGTCTACTTTTGCCTCATAGCTGTGAAGAGCAGAGTTTACTAAACAGTATACAGATTTTAGCCATTATTGTTTTTGATACACCGGAGGTCAGCACCCACTCCAATACCATGCCCAGGACTGGCAAGTTAAATAATGCCAAGTCGCATTTTTAAATATGCTATGGAATATTATTTTCAGATATAAGTGTGAAAAAATATTGAAATGGTTAGCTTAAAATCAATAAAAGAAACAAAATAGGCATTAAAAACAATACAAATGTATTCATTATTCACAGCTGTTGTTTAACCCAAATATATACTGTATTTTTATTGAGTTTTGAGGTTGCAAAATTGAATGTGAAATGAAACTTTGATGTTTAGTTCATCCCACATGCTTCTGTAAATACTGTACCTGGTAGTTTCAAAATTCTGTCCTGCAAGCTGAAAGGTGTCTGCCATTTTTAGCTAAAGACATACATTGTAAACTAATAAGATGTTTAAAAGACATGGTACTTGTGACTGACTCTTTAATAACATTCCTGAATATTGATAACATGTCAATATCAGGTACTGATATGTAGCTTCGAAATGTGCATGTGCTGTTTTTATGCTGGAAAATCACGATTTGCGATTCACGAAGTGCGATTTGCAGTTCTGAGATATTTGAAAATTTTAAAATGAAAATATTTTTTACAGTTTCTAAAGGCAGTATATAAATTAGGTACATGAAATGTACGTAACTTTTATAGTGCACGCTTAACTCTCATTTTGTGTATTATTATTTCATAATGTAAAAAATAAATACACCTGCAGGAAAATGCTACCCTGACTCAGAGTACTGCCTTGAGGCCTCATCAATTCAATGCACACACCAGCTCTGACAATGTCATCCTTTTATAATAACTAAAACTCCCCCTTCTGAGGTCAGTGAGGTTCACATAAGTGTATCTTGAACTAGCTGCCATTGGAGTCACCAGAGTTACAATGTCATTATTTATGAATCCTTTTTAAATTGCTTAGTGATAGTTGTCACTAAAATCAGGACTCTACACAACATCTAGAAAGTGACCATTTTTTCACTCATGTGATTCTAAAGCAATTAAGTTGTGCCTTATTCGAATTATGACTTTATTCACATAAGCTTTTTATATTTACAGTTTACATTTTCAAATTGCCTCAGTCAAAAAAAAGCGTTAAGGGAGCCAACAGTTTAAAACTCGTTGCTGGGGTTGCCTGTTGAAATGTACATTCATGAGAAAAGGTGGAGGAGGAGGGTAAAGGATATGCTCAAATAGGGTTTCAGATCAAGAGCCATTTACCAAAAATCTTCCTTACTCAGCTGGCAGCACCCACCCCCACCCAATTTCAGCTTAAAGCCGCATGTTGACATAAGCTTTGTTCACTGGTCTGTCATTGCTTTTGTATGAAACACTAGCCTCACACACTGACCTGTATTTAGAGTAGACAAAACTTGCCTGAGTTTCGAAAGCAATTCTCCTGGAGGTGATGAATGTGATAAGAAAGGCTGAGAAAAATTATAGACTGCAGGAAAAGAATTACTGGGTGTGTTTCAAGCAGCTTCTTTTTAACACATAGTTATCTAATTCATCTATTGTAGTGAAATAGAAATGGACAAGAGCTGTGAACAACACTGAAGAAAAAAAGGTAGAGGCCCCATACCTATAGTAAAAAAATAAACTAATAGTCCTGCAAAGACCTTTACAGATAATAAAATCTTTAACCAGGAACTTAGTCAGAACTACTGTTCACTTTTACAGGAGAACTTTAAGTGAAGGTTTCTGTCAAAGATAATATATTTTGATTCTGTTTTTTGAAAGTCCATTAACTAGGCTCTCTTCTGTATGTTAATATAAAATATAGAAATAAACCTTTATAAAAACAAGACTATCGTTGCCAACATAAAGGGTGTTTATGGGGGACCTCCAGTATTGCTAGTTGACCTGAAATAAAAATGGGTACAGTAACAGCAGATGCTGTATATCCAAATAATAATGTGATAACAATAAGTCAAGAGTGAACACAGTACCAAAGAGAATTGTACTAGAAGGCCTATCTCTGATTTCACCATCAGTACCACAGTGGAGTAGGTTGCTGCCCAAAACACATCCAGTTCTTATTTGCACTATTTCTATGCCACTGCAGCATTACTACACTCACCTCCATACTCCATGCCCTCCTCAAACAAGGAAGGTACTGCTACTTGTAATTACTTAAGATGCTTACCTTCAGGATACCCATGGCTTGAGCTCCCTATAAAGGTACAACTGAGATTCTTTGGCTATATCTGCAGTCTAAGGGGACTAGTTAGGTTACCATTTTAATTTGCTTTTTGTGCTGTGACTAAAGGATTCATCTCACATGTTGATGGTCATTAATTGGCCTTCCTCAAATGCCTATTGGTATGAAAAAGATTTATTTTACAATGGTGAGCAAGGAAATAAAGGAAAACATGAAGTGCTATGTTTGCCTGTATCTGGCCAGGATGCCATATCCAGAGACTGTCAGCTGGGGAGGTATTGTAAAGAAGTAGTAAAACCCCAGGCCACTAATGGGCAGCGATGCTATCCTGCTATAGTGATTGAAGTGCCTGCAGGTGTTCCTGGGAGTTGAACTATTTACAAGAATCTGATCTGCCATGAATGGCAAAACGCAGAGGGATAATAATTTTTTATGGACTTGGAAGCGAAAGAAGTTAAATTGAAGTCAGATCCATAAAAGTAAGGTCAAAACAAAATTAAACAAAAGTAAATTTGCCCAAAACATTAACTATAATTTGAAGTCAGAAGAATATACCAAAAAGCTTTTGCCCTGAAAAAAATGTGAAACTCTTATTCCTAATACAAATTTTTGGACACCAGGATGACTGCATGACTGCATTTTATACTTCCTGGTTGTGACATTACAATGCATAATGTCTTGGCTTGTCATAGCAATGGAGCACTTTGTTATCAAAAATATGCTTAACAATTTGCTAAAGCCAAAGTGGTGCCCAAATCCAATAAAAAACAAGCACATTCAGAACAATCAAAATAATATTCATTCTTGTTTTGCCATGAAAACAACAAATAAATCAAACAGTCTTGCACAATCATAACATAGTCCCCGTGTGAATCAATACAGCCAGGAAGTGGTTCTCAGTACGCTGGACTGGCACGAAAAGTACTGCTGAGACAAGCCTTATTAGGGCCTTCACCACTCCTGCCTTGTCTTTTAGTAGGAAAGACCAAGTATGAGTGACCCCTACTTTTGCAGGCACCTGATACTCTCCTTTATAAGAACATTTTGGGCCTATTCTCCACTTTTCCTACTTCATGTATTTAGGTCTGGTAAATGCTACGTTTATTTGGTATTCTTTGAACTTCACCTTTTGTATTGCTTGGCCTTTATGTCTTTTATTGTATTTGTTTGTTTCTTGGCCTTTTTGCCTTCGTGTGGTATTATTTGAATTTTGTTCTTTATTTTGCCTTATTTTTCAGGATTTTGACTTCTGACCTATACTCTTTGTTGGCCTTATTTTGCTTAACTGTTTGAAATTGGAAGTAAATAACTTATTTAGCTTTATGTGTTTTGTTTATAAATCTCTTTAAACTAAATCTAGTCTTGTCATGGTCAAAGTCTTCAGCTCTTTAACCTAAATGATAACAGTGTGCATGATGTGTTTTTTACAGGTGATCACTTATGCTGAATAGGTATTCACATGTAACTTTTATAGCTTTGGGTGAACAAAACAAGCTCTGCAATAAATCTATTGAGTTTTCATCTTTTCCAGGTTGAGGTCGGTAACCTCAAGCTGACTTCCTACTACATATCAACCCTGTCAGTTTTTTTTTTAAGTCTCAGCTCTGTGTCATATGAGTTTAGAAAGCCATATCAAAATCATTTTTTTGTGCTGGTGGAGTCCTCATACCATTAATATGGTCATAGAAACTCCACATATTTAAAAATGTGAAAGCAATGTTACACATTTCATAGTGTGGTTAATTAACTTTTGATAGTGCCAACATAGTGATGCAACTTGGAAGATTTGTGTCCGTGTAATTGTTATATATTCAATTGCTGTTACGACAATTTAATAAACAGTGACATTCATATGAATATGTACTTAAAATAGTATTGTATTTTTGTCAATACTAGCACATAGCCCAGTTGATTTTTGTTAGCCATCTATTATGATCATTAGACATTTAATATTGTACAATTTTAATGCAAAAAACTGAATTATCAATAGAATGTAGGACAGAGGAATAAGAATTACATGTTAAAAACAAATGTAATTTTTAGAAATGTCAGTTTTTGCAATTGTAGAGTTTGCATGTATCTGTGTTGTTTTTTTTATCTTTCCCTAACAAGTCATGAGAGTTAGGTGACTCTAAAGTGACAAAATATGAGTGAGTGTGAAAATGTCTACATAAGTGTGCTTTGTGCATAAAAGCTACTCCATGGATGAGGAAAATGGGAGGATTAATTATTTTTACACCTCCCATTTTTTTATATTTTAAAGTATGCGTGAATTATGATCAAAGTTGCTTACAACTTTCTAGTCTATAATATGTTTTTTCCTACTGGAAACATTTTGAGATAAAGCTCACAGTATATGTTAGTGGTTCTGTTTCTACAGTATTAAACAAAACTGATGTCACATTATGAGACTCAGTCAGTTGCTGATCTCCTTGTGACTGAATTAAATGCATTAGACTTCCAAATGAGCATTCATTGACTGTCAACTCTCAAGCAAACAGATTCTGCTCCAGTGAATAAAGACAACATAAAAATTGGTTTGATTTTGTTGGAACTAGTCCTGGATTAGCTAGAGTGAGTATCTGGGTATGTAAGACAACTCGACTAACCTTAACAGGACTGTGCCACTGACTGCTTCCAGCTCACTAAGATTGTCTAAATTAAGACTATAGTATGAATGAAAATCGCTGGTAAAGTTGTGTAATGTGACAGGGCCTTTAGTAGTGTATGAAGGATTTTCTAGCTTTCTCTTTGATTTGTATTATGTTGAGCAGTTCCATACTCGTTCCCCAACTTCCAGAATTACTTTTTGTCGGGTTTGAAATGAAGAATTCCAAGTCAAATGATTCATTAGGAGAGAGGATTATGCTTCAAAACATTTTGGGGACTTTCATTTTTCTGAGTGTAAAGGGTCCCAATGCAGATGACTTATTGAATATTGACTTGCTTTACTGTAGGTACACCTAGATTAAAAATTGGTAGGAAAGGTAATTATAGGATATGGTGGGGCTGGCAGTATTAGGATTTGTTTTTACTTTTTGCTGTTTAATTTGTTTTGAATTATTTGTTTTAATTTAATGAAGCTGTTTGTGTAGCCTGCACTTATTTTAATAAGTCAGTTCCCTGCCTGTTTAATTTGGGGTATTTTGCAAAGCAAGCCACCAGACCCCATTACATATAGTGTATGTAAAATATTTTATTTCTCAAGTGAACATCTTTACAATTTCTTTATGTTCACCTCAGAAAAAATTGTTTGCTCTTAAACTTCCTGTGACGTCAGCAATTCTGGCTGCATACAAACTGTATCATATATTTACATGTAAAATGAAAGCATTAAGGTTTCAAGGGTTAACATTGAAAATTTACACAGCTTTTGGCTGAGGTGACCTGTGCTTATATTTTCTTCTCCCTATATTCATCTGGATTTCCAGTAACTCTAAACTGGCATGGTATCCTGTAAATGGAAGTATGATTGTGTGAAACAGACTGTACTTCTTATGCAACAGACCAAAAACATGTTTAGACAATGGATATACTATACAAATTGAATAAATGTAAGCATTGCCTCTCTTCATTAGACACATTTTTGGGTCGTAAATCACATTGTATTTTTGTGTTAGCCTTTAAAAGAACCCACCGAAAACCTCTAGAAGTGCACATACCTTTTGTAGCCTTACAGACGTGATGTTTTTTGTGTATAGCAATAGAAAAAGTGAAGCAAAAGTAATTTGAATATGTTTAAGTCTAAGATATGGTTCAAGTATCTCATCTGTCCTAGGTAGAATTATTCACGCACAGTACGTATAGTGTGGAATTAGAGGTGAAAGTGACAGCTGGAACTGGAAGCTGCATAGATTTAGAGAGAAGAGATAAAATCAAATTATTTAAAGTAGCAGAGGAGAGTAGAGAAGAATAGCCATTCAGTGAGATAACTGAACTGTGAACAAGGTTACTCAATTAAAGTGGGCAGTCTTGTAAGTATATCATCTAGGAGATGTGTAGTGGTGTCCTAATTTAATTCTTTTAAGTACTTGGTCTATGAAAAGTATGTACTTAATAAGCAATCCTGCTTCATTTGGCTTCTGCTTTAAGATCCTCTTATTAGCTATCAATAAAAGATAGTGAGCAGAAGAGCAACATTTTTAGCATGAACTCTTAATTTTGAAAAATTTTAAAGAAACAGTTAAAATATACAAAAAATAAGAGGTTAATAAGATCTCAGAACACGATTTTTGGGAAAAGTGTAATCAATATCTCAATCAGCTGCATTAGTGCTGACTGCATGATTTAAATGAAATCTTCAGCTACTTTGTTGTAAATTGTGACACTTCATATCTTTTACGTAAAATGCAAACTCTTTCTAATACTGTATATGCTACTTTTATTTGATTAATTGAACAAGGAAATTTAGATTAACATTTGTAAAAGTTATCCCCTCAATATCAGCTTCTGAGGAAGACATTAAACCCTATTTGCACAGAAGTGTAATGTTAGTAAGGCCCTTGAGAGACCTGCCTCATTATTCAGTCGCTCACTCAAAGCATTTCTGCAATTTCCCATCTTTTCCTTGAAACTGTATAAAAGCTGGCATTCTTTAAAGTCATCATCATTTGCTCCTTGTGTACTGTATGTAGGCTATTAGGGTAAATTGAAAAAAATCTCTTTATTTCGTTGCTGTCTAGAACAAAACTAAAATTTAACAGTCTTTTCATAGTTCATCACTGTAAACTTTTTTTCCTCTGTGCACCCCTGTTAAAAATTGAAAATGAAAATCGATTAACCATTGACATGCACTTTTGTTGTAGTGTTTGTTCATTTTGAAAGGTGTTTTTATGTATGTGATCCTTGTAAGGGTTTGTACTTTACTCTGTGTAGAAGAGTAAAGAGTGCTAAAAAAGAATAACTTCAAGTGAATTCAAAAAGTGTTTCCTGGTGCTGAGTTAAGTTTTCTAATTTATTACATTCTGACAAGAGGCATGGGGACTTTATTGATTACTAAGCAGCACCTCTCTGTATTTGGCTGCAGTCATCATTCCCTCAATGCTGAGCAGTTTCCCTGTCCCTGCCACAGATAAACTCCCCCACAGCATGATGTTGCCACCACCCTGCTTCATTCTAGGGATGGTGTTAGCCAGGTGATGAGCAGTGCCTGGTCTTTACCAAACTTTACCAGTGCTTGAAGTTCTTATCAAACTAGATAATCTTTTTCCTCATACTCTCCTTTAAACTGTCATATGTCTTTTACTCAAGAGTGACTTTTGTTTAGCCACTCCACCATAAATGCCTGATTGATTGAGTGTTGATGAGATGGTTGTCCATCAGATGGGTTCTTCCATCTCAGCAGAGGACTTCTGAAGCTCTGTTAGAGTGACCATTTGGGTATTGGTCACCTATCTGACCAAAGCCCTTCTCGCCCTGTTAGTCACTTGCCCTGTTAGTCACTTTGGCCGGACGGCCAGCTCATTGAAGATTCCAAATTCTTCCAAACTTCTTCCATTTCTCAGTTATTAAGGGTTCTCCTGGGAACACTCAGAGAGGAGAAGTGAGATTGGGAGCATGCACTGTCGCAACACGTTGCCGCACACACCCCACGATGAAACAGCTAAGGATCCTGGTTGGCAACCCCCAAGGCAAACACACAGTCCAGTACCACCCTCCAGAAATGACCCATCTATCTTCTCGCAGCTAGGTGTCATGTGGGTGGCCCCTTGAGTCCTCAACAATGAGAATCCGGGGAATCACATCACATGGCCATAGTACGGTAACTGACACTCACTCACAATGCAGGTAATGTGCCTCATTCAGGATTCCGTGAGCAACTGCTCGTTTGACACAAAGTCAAACCAGTGGTACCCAAGGACTCCACGAAGAGACACAGTACTGAAGGAGTCCAGTCTTCATTTCAGGTCACCGAATAGCGTCCATGTCTCACAACCATATAGCAAAACAGGAAGCATCAGGACAATAAAGTCTTGTACCTTTGTCCTTTTGCAAAGATATTGGGAGTGCCATATACCCCTCTCCAGCAACCTCATGACCCCAACATGCTCTTCAAATCCATCTACTGACTTCATAGGAGGAGTCACCAGAGACATGTATGTCACTGCTGAGGTAAGTAAACCTTTTGACGAGGTTGACACTCTCTCTACAAATAGACACACTGCTGATGGCTGTGCCCAAGAGGTCAATAAAGGCCTGGTTCTTGTTTTTTATCCAGGACACTCACAAGCCCAGACACTCAGACTCCTTGTTCAGTCTCTCGAGAGCTACGATCAGAGCCTCCAATGACTCAGTGAAGATCACAGCATCGTCAGCAAAGTCAAGATCAATTAATCTTTCTTCACCAATGGATGCCCCACAGCTGCTGGACTCTATGACCTTGCTCAATACCCAGTCCATGCAAGCACTGAAGAGGGTAGGAAGAACAAGAACACACCCCTGACGAACCCCAGAATCAACTGGGAAAAACACAGAGATTCTGCCACCACTCTGCACAGCACTCACAGAACCAGTGTACAGGCCAGCATTGACATCTAACAACGGGGGAATCCCGCAAAGTCTTAGGATGTCCCACAGGGCAGTTTGATCAACTGAGTTGAATGCTTTTATACACATCCGAAGGATCATTATAGCAAACAAAATGTGGATAGCAACAGGAAAGGTTCTAAATAAATTTCTGAATGAGAAATTTCAGTTTTTTTTATTTTTAATCAATTTTAAAACCTTTCTGAAAGCATATTTTCAATTTGTCGTTATGAGTTATTCAGTCAATAATGTAGGCTCTAATGATGTTCTTTATTATTAATACATGTATTTCTACTAGTGTATTCAATTATTTTCACCTTTTTAGTTTTTTTTGTACTGTATATAGTTAAGGTAATGGCTTATAAACTTTGTTTTTTACATTTTTTCATGTCTCTTTCTTCCAACGTACAACTTTAAACAATACTGACAGGATCAACTGGGTTCAGTTGCCTGACAAAACCAGAGTGTGGAAATGCAGTATGGTATTTAAGTCTGGTATTCAGTCGAATTAGGAGCATTAGGAGCATTATTTTAAGCCCATGTGGTAGAAGGAGCATTTTTACAAGACCCGAAATTGGATTTTTTTTTTTCTCTATTTGGTTATGTAGTTAGAGATTTTAAATTTCTCATTTTATGATGCCTAACTTATCTTATTCCAGAACTACGATTTGGCTTTATCTAAAGTTAAATTGGTCTTTTCCAAGTCTCAATAAATACATACAGATAATTTGTTTTGTTTACACTATTAAAGAAGTATCAGGGTCTTGTGAAAGAATGTGTATTGTTAATGCACATTTTCATGTGGCATTTCAAGTTCAAGCTCAAATATTTTATTCATCACTTATCCATATTTTTAGTGGATTAATTAAGAACTGTTAATTGTAATTATCATGTCACTAGAAAGCCTGCTAATAGGTTATAGATTATGAATACCTGATGCACAAACTAATTGTTTTTCCGAAATTAAAGACAATGCCAGGAATGTCTCTGCCCTGAAAGTAATTATACTGTCCTGCTCTCCATACTGCATGTAAAATTGAGCAACAATAATAAAATGTTTTTCTGAGTCAGCTGCTAAAGAAAGACTGAACCCCATTTCTTCTAAACACCCTTGTAGCAGTATGCTATATGATATGCAGTTTTGCTGCCTTCTTTATCCTTCTTCCTTGAACAACTGTTGCTTGACAACCATTACTCAGTTCCACTGATGTCTTATGGTCATGAATGAGACACTGAGCAGTAGAATGCTAAAAATCAAACCAATTGCTTGAAAATAAGATATTGAAATATGCTCTTCTGCCTCAAATTAGAAGCAAAAGGACACAAAAGTGTTCTGGAAAATGGTGATGATATGTCAAGTCTATAAATATACAGTATATTCAGCCAGCTTTCCTTTTTTCATACAGTTTACAAGACAAATATAGTAAGATAACATGACTGGTATAAGAAGAAAATCTGTTGTCGAGGGGGTGGCCGGTATGCGCACAGTTATGCTGATCTGTTATGAATGTAAACAAATTACAGAGGAATTGCTTGAGAAAAAAACTAAATGCTTGATTTACTGTAGAAAAAAACAATGAGGGAGGCATGGTGGTGCAGTGGTAGTGCTACTGTTCTGCAACACAAAGACTGGGTGTTGTGTCCTGCCTTCTTTCTGTGTGGGGTTTGCATGTTCTCCCCGTGTGAATGTGGTGCTCCAGTTTTCACCCACAGTCCAAAGACATGCAGGCTAGGTGAGTTTGCATTAGTAAACTGGACCTAATGGTGTGTGTTTGTGTGTGTTCACCCTGTGTTGGACTGTCAATCTGTCCAGAGATTGTTCCTGCCTTGTAGCCGATGCCTTCTGGGATAGTTTGCTCAGAATAAGCAGGTCTGGAAGATGGATGGATGAAAAAACAAAAAAAAAAAATGGTAACACATGGATAATTCAGGGTTGGCTTCTCTCTGCAAACAATATGTTAGAGGATGTTTCCTGTCTTTGTTGTATTTCATTTCCGGTGTTTTATTTAACTTGATGGAGGAAAATGTAAGTGTTCAGTGAAGATTTGCTATTTTCAGATATAAGATCATCCCCCTCCCTTTTTCAGCCCACAGGATACTGCAGAAGCAGATAATATACAGCATTAACTGTTTTTATATTTCTTTGACTAAACAGCATTAACAATTATTTTCATTTTTTTGTTCTCTTAGGGCTCCCAGCCTTATACAACTGACCACCTTACATACCTACCTCTTCACTGTAGATGAAAAATCTAAATGAATAAGATATATTGCATACATTTCCCCCATACAGTGTGTCTTTGGTTAAATGTTAAGTACACATACAAATTAAAATATAAGCAAGGGTAATTTTTCAACTCATTCATCCCCAAAGACTTATAGACAGGTGGTGGTTACAGAGTGTGCTCAGACACAACATAACATTGGTCCATTAGAACAGAAAGGCATAAGAAAATTTGTGAGAGGTGTGAAAAAGTGACATGCTTATTTTATTGGCTTGTCAGTTATACTTTGGTTCCATTCAGGTGAAAGGGTGATGCTGAAGTTTTTCATAATTTGTGCAATGAATTTAGAAGCTAATAACAGAAAACAGTGAAAGAAAGACACAGTGAAACAAAGTGAAAATAGAGGTAAAAGATATGTGCACCTTTTATTAGTTAAATTTAAACGTGGCTTCAGATACAGTAGCAATGTTATTTTTTTCTTAGTCAAGATGGTTAAGAAAGCCCAATAACATATACAGCATAAAGACTGATTCACATCCATTATACAAAGATTCATTGGAAGCCTTCTTCTAACTCATTCAGAAAATACTAAAACGGAATTCAAGAACTACTCTTCCGTTCACTCTCTGTTTAGACATTTCTTTGCCTTCAAGTATCAACATTATCAACAGATTGCATTTATCACAAAAAACATGGATGAAAACTGGGTAGTGAAACAGTGATACAGTGTGGGGGGGTGTGTATGTATATATAAAGAAAGCTGAAGCTTCTTAAACCCTACTAGTACTAAAAGAGAACATTATTTTGGGTTCATTTTGGATTCATGATTCGTTTTTTTGAACATGTTTGCAAGATAAAAAATGTGAATTAAAAAAAGAAGAATCAGGCTTCCATAATCCTAGGGAAACAAAGTCATCTGGCGTTTATCTGTGCATAATTTAGAAAATTGAAAAGTGTTGAATTAAGTACTTGCCCAATGACCAGCAGTCATTTAACCACCCTTTCACTAGAGTTTAATGAATAACCTGTATGTTTTTTAACGTTTTTCAAACCTGCGACTGGCTACAAGTTATACACGGAGGATGCTTTGCAGCCCTACGAAAGGGGAAATTTGGCCTAAATCTTTAGATAAAATTTAAGGAACATGTCTTCGTTCAGATGGCCATGTAAGAAGAAGTTCAACCTTAATAATTAGTTTAATATAGAGTGCTGAGTTGCACTAATACAATACATAATCCACCCATTGCTAAAGTAGTAGTATTATGAACATGGCTCTTAAGGAATGAAAACATGAGATTCTTATCATGCAGAGGCAAACATGTCAATAAAACAAAGGTACACACAATCATGGTCTGAATATTCCTTAGCCATTTGCTAAAACTACTGTTTCACTATACATTTTGTTTATTTTTTCTTCTCTGTTTTCTTAGCCTCAAGAATTGCTTTTTCCTCCTCATTCTCTGGTATGAATACACTTACAGTGAAGTCACCACTTTCCGTGCCATACTTGTTTTTCACCACAATGCTGTACTTCCCAGAGTCTTGAGTTGTGACTGAAGTGATAGTGAAGCTGGCAAACTTTCCTGATTCAAATTTTAAGATGTAATGGTTGTCGGACACCATCTGACGCTCATTCTTTAGCCATGTAACCTCGGGAACTGGGTCACCCCAAATATTGCAGGTCAGGTTAAGAGACTTTGAGAAAAGAAAGGACATAAGGAGTATTAATCAATCAATTAACAGCAGATAGCTTTTTTTAGATGAAGCAACATTTCACCTAGCTTTACAAACAGAATATACTTATAGTAAAATTTACAAGAGTGTCCTTCTGTCTTAAATGTGCTTTTTTATTTTCAAAGATCACCGTTCAGATGTATACTATTTTGTAAACCATTTTGGTTCTGCTTTAATATTGGACAAATTATCTCACCTTTTTTTTTTTTTCCTGAGAATACTATACTGTGAAAATTTCAGTATGGTTAATGCTACGCAAACAGCCAGAACCTAAAGCAACACAGCAGATCTACTCCATCACCTACCCTTTGTCATATTGGAGGGCTAGTGTAAGGGTCTGCTGACCTATTCACCAGACATGACACTCTGAATATTTGTCAGAGAACACCACATTTGACTCAGTATGATCTGTCAATATGAATGCATATTACTGCAATAATCTTTTTTTTTTTTTTTATTTAAGCTGTGTTTTGCAAACCAAAGCAGGGCAGCAGCGTTTTTTTGGAGACTAGGGTTTTCAATGCAAGATTTGTTTGGCCACAGTGAGTAAAACCTGCTGAAATTCACTGAAGGATGTTGGCTTGTGCAAATCAGTAAGCTTTTTGGGTACCTATCATGCACAAAGTTTACGGTATCGCAAGTCATCATGGACTATGGCATGTGCAGATCCATAGGTGACATCCAAATGTGCAGCAGAAGCAGACAGCGTAATCTGTTGGTCTTCTCTGATGAAGGCGTTCGCCATGTCAATATGGGCTTGTGTGTGTGATATTGATGGTCAACAAGGTTGAGAAGCATATTGTTAAAAAACGCTTCTTTGACTCAGCAGCAGCTTTAAAACTTACAAACATTCTAAGCACTCAGTCCGTTTATAGTGCCAACTATAATAGCGAGGATAATGTAAATAGTAAGGTGGAAAGATTTAATACTAAAGTGAGAGCTGCTATTGACATAGTTGCACCTAAAAAGACAGTTAAAAAATCTTCTAGCATTGTTATACCATGGAAGACCCAAAGAGTGTCGGATTTAAAGAGAACATACCGCAGAGCTGAGCGTAAATGGAGGAAGACTAAACTAACTATCCACTATGAAATATTAAAAGTCAAAATAACAGAATACAATAACACTGTCCGTCTTGAGAGACGCTGTTATTTCTCCAAGATTATAAATAACAATGCTAGTAATCCCAGAGTCTTATTTTCTATTGATCGCCTACTAAACCCAGGTAACTCAAAGGAATGCCTCCTAAGTACTTCCAGTAAAACCTGTGAGGCTATCGCTGTATTTTTCAATCAAAAAATTAATGATATTAGAAATAACATAGTATATCCCTCCAACACTAAGGATCCTCCTAAACCCCAGCATCCTGTTATAAACAAATTAAACTCTTTCACTAGGATAGATTTACCTGATTTACAAAAAATAATATCTCAATTAAAATCCTCCACCTGCGTCCTTGACCCAATACCAACAAATTATTTTAAAGAAGTATCGGGTGTGCTAATTGATAATGTTCTGGACATAGTAAATTCGTCATTAGATACGGGGGTCTTCCCAGACTGTCTTAAGACTGCTGTAGTTAAACCCCTTCTTAAGAAACATAATCTTGACCCCTCGGCTCTTGAAAATTTTAGACCCATCTCTAACCTGCCTTTCTTAAGCAAAGTTCTGGAGAAAGCAGTCATTATGCAGTTAAATGACCACCTAAATAAACATGCTATTCTTGATAAATTTCAGTCGGGTTTTAGAATAAATCACAGCACAGAAATTGCACTCGTTAAAGTAGTAAATGATTTGCGAGTGAACGCAGACAGAGGCCATATATCTGTTCTCATCCTCTTAGATCTGAGTGCTGCATTTGACACCATTGATCATAATATTCTTAGAAATCGCCTTAGTCAATGGGTGGGCCTCTCTGGCAGTGTCTTAAATTGGTTTAAATCCTACCTGACAGGGAGAAAATTTTTTGTTAGTTGTGGTAATTACAACTCAAAGACACATGATATCCGATATGGTGTTCCACAAGGCTCTATCCTGGGTCCGCTGTTATTCTCAATCTACATGCTTCCGTTAGGTCAGATTATCTCAGGGCACAACGTGAGCTACCACAGCTATGCTGATGACACACAGCTGTACTTATCAATAGCACCTGATGACCCCGATTCTCTTGATTCACTAACACAATGTCTGACTTGTATCTCAGAATGAATGAATAGTAACTTTCTCAAGTTAAATAAAGAGAAAACTGAAATCTTAGTGATTAGCAATAATGGATACAATGAGGCTATTAGAAATAAACTGGATACATTAGAATTAAAAGTCAAGACAGAGGTAAAAAGCTTAGGGGTAATTGTGGACTGTAATCTGAATTTTAAATCGCATATTAATCAGATCACTAGGACAGCATTTTTTCACTTAAGAAACATAAGTAAAGTTAGACCTCTTATATCACTGAAAGATGCTGAGAAATTAGTTCACGCGTTTGTTTTCAGTCGACTAGATTACTGTAACGCACTCCTCTCAGGACTACCCAAGAAAGACATAAATTGTTTGCAACTAGTGCAGAATGCAGCTGCTAGAATCCTAACTAGGAAAAGAAAATCCAAACACATTTCTCCAGTTTTGATGTCACTACACTGGTTACCTGTGTCATTCAGGATTGACTTTAAAATTCTGCTTATGGTTTATAAAGCCTTAAATAATCTCGCCCCTTCTTATATATCGGAATGTCTGACACCTTATATTCCAAATCGTAACCTCAGATCCTCAAATGAGTGTCTCCTTAGAATTCCAAGAACAAAACTTAAAAGTGGTGAGGCGGCCTTCTGCTGTTATGCACCTAAAATCTGGAATAGCCTGCCAATAGGAATTCGCCAGGCTAATACAGTGGAGCACTTTAAAACACTGCTGAAAACACATTACTTTAACATGGCCTTTCTATAACTTCAATTTAACTTAATTTAACTTAATCCTGATACTCTATATGTTCAATTTTCTCATAATAACTATTCAGGGTTGTTCTAAAATCCGTACTGACCCCTACTCTGTTTTCTGTTTCTTTTTCCGGTTTCTTTGTGGTGGTGGCCTGCGCCACCTCCACCTACTCAAAGCCTCATGATGCTCCAACAATGATGGATGGATTAAAAGGCAGAAGTCTACGTGACCATCATCATCGAGCCCTTCCGTGAGAACCCTAAATCCAAAGAGGACTGTTTCATTTATGTTAGGTAGAATGGGGGAGGGGACTGGGCGGTCTCATGGTCTGGAATCCCTACAGATTTTATTTTTTTTCTCCAGCCGTCTGGAGTTTTTTTTTTTGTTTTTTCTGTCCCCCCTGGCCATTGGACCTTACTCTTATTTGATGTTAATTAATGTTGATTTATTTTGTTTTCTTATTGTGTCTTTTATTTTTCTATTCTTTATTATGTAAAGCACTTTGAGCTACTGTTTGTATGAAAATGTGCTATATAAATAAATGTTGTTGTTGTTGACCTCATTCGGTTACACTTGTCTTTCTGCTTTAAACCTTTCTACCCATTCATACACTTTACATTTAGTCATGCTATTTTCACTTCTGTATGGAACCAACATCCTTCTGTGAATTTCAGCAGGTTTTAATTTTTCTGCCCACAGCAATCTCACTATGGCACATTGTTCAACAATGGTACCATCCTGCATGTTCCTTTGACATTGGCTTCAACTAAACCAATGGCAGAGTTTTGAGCTGTGCATATTCAAACTACCCATAAGCCATCATGAACATGTTGCATTGCGTCAGAGTCTATCCTTTGTGGTTACCTCATAATTTTTAAATTGTCTTTATGTTTTGATTTACCCTCGTACTTTGAAATGTCTAATCGCTTCATATGGTCAGATCTTACAGATAATGTAGTAGGGGGATAGACTGACATTATATTGCCTCTATTTTTATATTATCTTACTTAACTATGGAATGTTTAATGTCTTCATATTTTTTGCAAATGGCCTTATAATCCTTTTCAGGCTGATACACAACAATATAAGACAGCTTTCTATTGATTTGGGCATAATGTATTCCTTTCCAGAATGGGTTAAAATACATCTCTTTTAATTATACTTTGTTTTTCTAACATAAAAACACTGCTGCATGGGATTTGTGGAAAGGTAAGTTATGATGACTTCCCATATTGTATATACAGTGATTTACTTCTAATGAGAATTCATTCCCCAAACAGTTATAAGTGCACCTTCCAAAGCCAGAAACAGATGAAAAGTGCAAGTCATAAATGCAGAATAAGCACTTGGACATAACTACATTGGATGTTGCTGCTTGTATTTTGATACTGCAGGGACTGCACCTAATTTCATTGTATTTGTTACAATGACAGTAAAGATATTCTGAATTATGTAGCAGAAGTTGGATCTACATTAATAATGTCAGTAAAACAATGGTGAGAATTAGTCTGAATCAAACTTTTCTGGGAGTAGACAAGCTTATGGTTCCTTGCAGATCAAGTATTCATTATACTTCAAAGCTTTTCATCCCCTCCCAACATTTCATGCAAAAGTTGTTTTTTGTCCCTTTTTCTAAATTTAGATTATCACCTTAAATAGATATAAACAATTGCGTGAACCCACTCCTGAATATCTGGTGCAGATCCCTTTATACTTTTTGTATGTATTTACTTGTCTTGCTTCCAGTTTCATTTTCAATGTTATTTTACAGAAGTACATTAATAGCATGACTAGGCACCTAATAGTAGAGTGGTGGCTTTCTTATCTATTCAGTACACTTGCTTCAGTGACGTAAAGGTTTAAATAGAACAGCAACAACATATCAAAACTCATATGCTCTTGTAACCATGGTAAAGCTATGTAAGAAAAGGTTGCTCAAACTACAGAAAAGTAACATATGCCTAAAGCAGACTGCAGAAAGAAACAATATCTGAAAAGAAAGCATCCTGTATATTTGTGAATGACAGATTACCTTGCCCTCCTGGATGGTGACCACATCAGGAAGACCACCAACCACTCGTGCACGGTCTAAAAAACAAAAACAATGAGCAGATATTAATATTTTTGGCTTTATCACCAGCAAGAGTGCATCTCAACAAGTTAATGTATGCATAATTATTTTTAAAAATAAAAAACTGATACCATTTTCAGTGTGAAAGTCCTGAAAATGTCATACTTACTTCTCTCAGCTATTGCAGCTTGCCTGTAGGGAGAAGATGGCACACATCAGAGATTTCATACTGAACATCATTAAAGAAAAACAGTAAATCTGTAACTTTAGCTAATGCTAACTTCACAGAGTTTTTGTTACGGAGCTGCAGGAATATTTCTATTTGACTTTGGACTTTATATTTTAAATATATGTTAATCTGCTTATTTAGTATTCCTCTCATGATTTATCATTGAGCTTTTTGTCGATGAATATACTGTAGAAACTATGTCATTCAAGAACCGATCTGTCAGTGTTAAGAAATCGTTCAGGGACAAATCCATCTCCATTTTACATCCTCGTACGGAGAAACTGATCATAAATTTGATGCCTCTGATTCAAAAAGCACCAGATGACCCAATTGAGCTAAAGAGCAGTTTACTTTTGTTGACTATCTTTTTCTCCTAATGTAAAGTCCTTGGTTGAGATCCTACTACAAGTGACACATAAAAAATTTAATTTGAAATCATGTTAAAATAATATATGTTGAATGCTGGTTGCACCACTTGAACAATCAATCAGTGTCATAATAATAGGATGTTAAAATATAAAGCTAAGCTAACTATGGGTGTTCATGTACTAATCCTGAACAGAATAAAATCTACAAATAACAATATGGTAATGCTTATATATAGTTAAACCTGAGAATTTGAAAATGATAACTTAGGACCTACTAAAATTTGGTAATTTAAATAATTGTTAACTACTGCAAAAATTTTCAATGTGAAAATGCTGTAAATGTCATATTTACTTCTCTCAATCAAAGCAACCTGCATGTAGGGAGACTGTCTTAAGCACTGTATCAGTCAGTCAGTCAGTCTCCAACCCGCTATATCCTAACACAGGGTCACGGGGTTTTGCTGGAGCCAATCCCAGCCAACACAGGGAGCAAGGCAGGAACAAATCCCAGGCAGGGCGCCAGCCCACCACAAGGCACACACACCCACACACCAAGCACAATTTAAGACTGCCAAAGCATCTAACCTGCATGTCTTTGGATTGTGGGAGGAAACCGGAGCACCAGGAGGAAACCCACGCAGACGTGTCTCCTTACTGCGAGGCAGCAGCGCTACCACTGCACCACCGTGCTGCCCAGCACTGTATCAATTATGTTTAAATTAACTTTAAAGTATTGGAATGTTAATCAAATTTTAACTAATCATAATGTCCTTAATATGAACTCAATATAATAAGTAATGTAAAGTAAATGTTTAAAATCATACATTAGGTTATAGAAGACAGGGGGTGTGGAATGAGAGAATGCCATTATGAATGTATGTGAAACAATTATAAATATTATTATTTGTTCTCTTGACTATTGAAAATCCCGGGTTATTTGGCTGTTTTGGTAAAAAAAAAAAAAAAAAACAAGAAATTGGAAAAATTATTTCCAAAATATGTTGCATATTTACACAGCAAAATAATACTTGTTACAGTATTTTTATTAAATATTCAAGAATGTACTAATTGTGATTAAACTAATTCCTGCCTGAAGTTAAAAGTGGACCCTAAAAATAAAATAAGAATGTATTTATTAATTTGTTGTTTTATTTTATATTTATGTTGTTATTTTGTTAAGCACTCTTTAGAGATTTAGAATACAATATTATAAATTAGATTCTACTTCTCTACTAATTATATATCTATGTTATGTAAACTTATATTGATATATTTGTATTACTTATTCATTGATATTTTTACCTAATTTAACTTGTTTTTCTTTTCTTGTAACTATTTCTTGTATCTAGTATCTTGTAAAGCACTTTGAGCTACATTTGTATGAAAATGTGCTATAAAAATAAATGTTGTTGTTTGGCTGGTGATCGATAGCCACAGTATTGTAAAGTAGCACAGGAGTGGTCACGGGTGTCACCATGTGATATCATTACAGCCATTGTCCCTAAAAAGGAGGCATGAGGACATGGTTCACTCTTAAAGCTGTTCTAATATTTTGCAGAAGTTATACTCTGTCATTTTGATGTTCCTTTTCTTTTTATCCCTTGTTTGTTAATGCCCTTGCACATTGTTTTTGACTAGTTAGTCCAATATGTATTTGTGCTTTATAAAGTTCCCTTTTCCCACATCGTGCTGTTCATTTTTGTGCTCCCTAAGATCTATGTGGTCAGGCATCACTCACATATAGGAACATAGGACCTTGAAATCAAATCAAGCACTCGTAGGCTCAGGTAAAATTCCTTTGCTTTTAACTCTGCATGTCAAGCATATGTTAGGGCCTGTTTAGGTCTTTTAACACCACATGCTGCTTCTTTTGTTTGTTCAAATGCCTCTGCTAAAATCCAGTTGACTCAGAGGTGTTTTGTCTCACACGTACATATTTTTTGGGGTCTAGTGAAGCATGTCTATTGGCAGACCCTGAAAGAATGGAGAAAATTCTCCTGAATTTGCTCAAATACAAATGTCCCACTGTACAAATGTTGTTGATCACTTAAAATGATGAATCATTGATAAAAATCTGTCCAGTAACTACAGCTGTCTCAAATGTGAAATCCTGACCAGTCTCAGAAGGATGTCAATCCTTTATTGCCTAAAAAGTCACCACTTAGTGTCCACACACAGGGGAAAAAAAGTTGGATTGGATTCTAGAAATATTTCATTTCAGTTCAGTTTGTGCTGTCTCTTGTCATATTTCTGTGCAGGTTGCCCGCTTGGCATCTATGCATAACAATATTTAAGTTCATTGAGTACCACTGTATTGTTTCTGAAGTCACTGAAATGTATTCCTTTTTACCCAGAAAGGCTTCACGAAGAAAGATCTTTCAAACTGTCCACATGAGTGATGAAATGGAAAGATAGAAATTACATTGTTGTCATTATCATACCTTTCATCTAAATGAGCTTTCTGAATAATTTGCACTTAGCATTTTTGCACCACCAAAGATTACATTTCAGTGTCAAAATGTGAATGGCTTTTTCCTTTAGACATCTAATGTACTATATGGATTTGTTTACAAATATACACATTAATTACTGTAAAATATAACTTGACATTAATGATTTCTAAAACATCCTAATTTAATAAACCTTTACAGATTGCATATTAATAACTAACTTACTTCAGCCTCTGGAATTCTGCATAGGCTTCATCATATGCTGCAGAAACAGATATTTTTGTTAGTTTGGAGTACTTAAATACATGTGTAAAAAAGTACAGATAAAATTATGATGACTTGGGTATAAAATCTGAAATCATAAATAATAATTTTTCCCTACTTATAAAATACATTTTTTGTACATAGTGTCATTTACCTTGTCCAGATAAATCTACTGATTTCTGGAGTCCATCTTTACCATCAAATATAATGATTGTATATTTGCCCTTATCTTTATCAGTTGGTTCATTGATTTGTAGCCACAACTGTTCTCCGGTGACACCACTCTTTACTCTGTCTGTGTACGAAATCTTTGAATCTCTAAAGAAATAAAAAATGTAAAACAAAATAAAATATTAAAATTGAAATATCACAGTATTAAATTTTACCATATGTATTAAAATTGACCCATATTTTGATTCTGATTAGTCAATTCTGCTTGGTTAGATTTTACACTGAATGCTTAATATTTTTTATTTAAAGGAAAAAAATTAACACTCTAAAGATTAAAGGAGAAAGCTATATTGTAATATATATGTTTACTACTGATTTTGTTAAAAGTAGTAGTTTCATTATTATTGAAATAATGAAAAAGCAAATTTTAGCAAAAACATGTGGTTGAAAATGAAATGAATGATATGCATTACTTGAAAATATAGTTTTCATTATTTAATAATGCTGTTTATTCTTTTATGTGAGTTTTGGCTTAGAATTTTGAATCAGGAGCAAAGCAATTGAAAGTCAAAAGATTCCTTGTTCAAATCATTTCTGTTTTTGAGGCTTTGGGAAGCTGAACAAAGCCGACATGTTCCAGAAAATTTCACACCTTTCATAATACCAGTTTGTGTAAAGCTTCTTGTTTGGGAGACAAATATGTATGTCAGTGATTTTATATGTTTTAGGAAATTCTCAAAATATTACCAAAAAAGTTTGACAGTGTTGAAAAATTGATTTCATTCTGGATGTAGAACAGGGGCACATGCTGTCACATTATGTACTTCCCATTATTGCAAATGTTTGATATTATCAACTTAAAATAGTTTTAATGTCAACAACACTTTTTGTAATGTAATGACAGAAGGCTGGTTTCTTACTTATGTTGCCAGGCAACTTTGAGTTCTTCTGTGTAATAGTTGACAAATGAATACAGTCTTATCCCGTGTTCTGTACTCTGAATTTTTAATTCTGTGGCAGACTCAGCTGTAGGAAAGGGTAAAAAAAAGGGTTAAAAGTAAAAGTTATGAATTGAAAATTATTTAATATCCATATTGAAACAGATCCCTGTTAATTTTTAATAATATATGACATACATACCAATAACTCTGCAGACATCATTCATTAATTCAGTGAAACCTGAAAATCATTAAAATATGAAATATTATGTTATAGCCAATGCATTAAATTAATTAGAATGTAGGATATGTAGTATATATAAAACTGTGCTCTGTCCAAGGTGGATTCCTGTCTTGTACAAAACTCTACTTCCTTTTGGCTCTAACTGGATTAAGCAGGAAAATAAAAACACTTGGCTAGAAATTGTAAAAAATAGGGGCTTAGGGGTTTCCAAAGAAACAACTTTTGTATATCCTTCTGTGCAAAAATACTTGCTTAGTTTTGCACACCAGTGCTAAGGTGCTCAACTAATATGATTTCCTAGGTTACCTAAGCTATATTTAACACATGTATGAGCCCCTGCTAAAAAGAAGTGCTATAGGCAGTCATATAAAAGCGCTATCTGCCATGAAACTGAAGGCCCATTCTATGCAACTGCCCAATTATGACAAGTTTCCTCAGCATTTCCTCCCCATCCATGCTGGCCTGGCCGTCCAAATTATTAAACTGGAAATGTGAAACAGCAAATTCATATCAGGCCTTCTATATTATCTTCTATACAATTTACTGCAATAACCCATGTTTACTAAACTTCATTGCTGCATAAGGGCAGCCTTTGGGATATAGTGGAGTCATACTTCTGGTCTGCTTATAGGCAACAGTGCAGGACATTTAACCTTACATTTGTCCGAGTATGGATCTTTCATATTTATTCCTTTCAAAGTTTTCTTAGAATAAGTGAATAAATAGTTTGGAATTTCCTCACATGTTAACACAAGCACACAGGACAAAAAAGCTATTCATAAAATTTTACTTATCATAAACTGAAGGGAGCTACACTAGACACTTTTGTAACAAAGTATAGACCATAAGATGCTGTAAGATTCCAATAAACCATGGATTTTTAATGTAACATTATTTATGGTCTTATCTCACTATTAGGGATTGCAGTTAAGAAATTAACATTTGCAATTGGGGCCCCATCCTGTGAAACTGTCATTATGCTGTTCTTTAATTTTCTGTATTAAATGTTCCACATTTATACATCAGTCCATTATCTAATCCTTCAGCGTTGGGTTATAAAGGGTTATTGGATATCCTAACAGCACAAGGTGGAAAATAATTGTCGATGTTGTTATAGTTCCACACTTACCTAAGCAAATTATTTTGTTAAACTAGTTTCACAATGCTATTATTAGCTATGACAAATCTGAAACTCTGAGATTCATCCATCCAGTTTTCTAACCTGTTTCTTTAATGACATGACTGTAGAAGGTCAGATGCTATCAGAGAACCACAGAATGCAACAGACAGAATGGCCCACCATCCTATTTCCGAGCCCACTCATCATACTCATATACACATAGTGTACAGTATATTGACTTACACTCATAGGATTTATCTTCCACAAGTAAGCCAACTCACACAGCTTTAAGATGTTAGAGGAAACACACACAGACACTTGGAGAACATGCAAATTCCCAAATTCCAGTTCAGACTGGATTACTGCAAGGTACATACTTCAGAAACAGTTTAAAAAGGCAGTAAAGGCAAGAAATCTTTTTTTAGGAAATTACCTTTATCAACCAATTTTAATAAACTTTTGTCTTTTCCTCTGTCATCTTTCAGTATAACTTCATAAATACCAGCATCCTTCTTTGAAATCTACAGCAAAATATAATGAAAACATTTACAGGGAAGCACAATCTTAATAACATTAAGAAAATATTGCTGAGTTTCTAAACCACACATTAATGAGCAACAAATAACATAACTACAGTACAAAGGCCAGGAAGATCTGCCAGCAGGGGAGCGGAGCAGTTCCTTATATCGTATCATTTTAAAATTTGATACTGACCAGCATCCTCAAAATTTATGGCTGGTGTACAGTATAAAATAACGTGTTAGGAGGTATCATGGCATGCTAGTAAAAAGGAAATTTGAGGCCTTAATTGTTAAAATGTAAAAATGACTAAAAACACATACAAAAAATGATACTCTGCTGCATTCTGAATAATCATTCTAATATATATGCATATACATATATATATGTATATATATATATATATACACACACACACCCACACAAACACATTCTTTCTCCCTACTTCAAACTCTTTACATCTTGTTCCTTAATTACTTTGTAAATACTGTACTTTCTCTAGGCAATGGTGGTTCTTTTTAAAGTTTTATTGAAAGGCAGTGCTCCATTATTCCTTTCCCATAATTCCATGCTGCCAAACAACTAATTCAGGCTATATACTGTAGGTCTTTAGACAGTGAACAGCAGCATGTATCCTAATGAGTCATGCATTATGGGTGAGATGATACTTATAAAGTGGGTTATCTGGTTGCCCTATTTTTCTAAGCTTAAAATAAAATCTGTATAGAAATGTTGTGTATAAAACACATGCAATGGATTTACATAGCCCTTTTCATTAAAAAAAATATTTGGAGAAGTACCTCTGAAATCAGAAGAGTGCACACTCCCTCCTTGAAGTCATGCTTTTCATCAACCATGATCTCTCTTTCATCTTTGTACCAGATAATGCTAGTGTCCTTAAGGATATTAGCAACCTACAAATAAGAGACAGGTATTTAATCAGCTCAGCCCAGATCAAATCAGGTTTTACTGTGTACAGTGCATAACAGATCATTTCAAAACACTTCATATAAACTATTCAGTATTTTATACAGTATGGGCAATGTTAGTGCGTAGAATGAAATGACTTGTAGAGGTTCTTACTAAAAAGCAGAATATGCACTGCAGTCTATGAATAGATGTTTTTTAAAATCAATTTTAGTAAAATTATTCAATGTTATTTAACTTTACTATATTTTAAAATAAACAACGTATTTTAAATTGAAGGTAGAGCACCAGAGGATAAAGTTGAACTTTTCCCTTTTATCTTCATTTCAGCACATTAGACCTCTCCAACACTATGGCTACAAAATATTTACTTGCATGTTTTTTGCGATCAATTGCTTATTAAATATTTTCAGACATAGTAAATTAAACAGGATTATGCAGAACATTTGTAACAGAAACAATGCTTTTACGGTGCCCCCTCCAGCCCTTCCTGAGTTGTGGACTGAAACAAATACTTAGAGAAAGGGTGCAGTGACCTACCAGAGTCATATCTTTCAGGAAAAGTAAAGATAAAGTAAGGGGCACCAAAGTGGGCATTGTTAATAAGCAACATACATTTAGGAATTAAGTTGCATTTTGCATTTCATGGCTAACCCCTATTATCTCCCCTGTACACACCAGGTGACAGGTGAATTTCTGTTGTGCTAAAAGCATAAGAGCTTCTTTGTGGAGGATATCTGCTGTGGGCCCCTTGGTATGTACAAATTCCAAACAGCTGGCAGCTAAGGTAGTCTCTCCATGAGTTACACCTGTTAAAGCTTTAAGGTAAAGTTACAAGATTCATGGGTTTTTGATGAAGGCGTGCAAACTGATAACAACAGAGTGAAAGAGGAAATCTTTTTAAAGTCATGTTGGACAATATACCTAAGTGGGCAGACCACCTATGGTTAAAGGTAGTAGACACTCATCCAGACGATAACATGTATGCATTTATAACATAGAAATGTATTATGTTTATAACATTTGCAAAAAATGTATTACTAAATGATGTTATTTTTACTTCTTGAAATGTATTTAAGTTACTTTAAATAGGTAAATGTTCAAGGGCCTGAGGTCTGGCCTTTCATGGTTCGTAAAAAATATAAAAATATAATGTCTTTGTACTCTACTGTAAATCAAACACTACAAGATCCTCCTGAAAACCTTAAGATATAATAAAATGTAAACTATAAAGCTTGAAAAAATAAATATTCATCCCACCATCCTTTTCTTCAAGTCATCCCCAGCAGCATTCATTCAAAATGAATAAAAAGTTTTGGATGGGATGCCAAACAATTGAAGAGTAAGCTCTTACTCTCTCCCACACATGCACACCCTCACCCACAATTACTTATACTAGGCAGATTTATATCCCCCAATTAACCTCACGTACATCATTTGAAAGAGAGAGAAACTGTGGACCACCCTGGGAATCTCATTAAAACACAAGGAGAGTGTGCATACTACATACACACTGCACCACTGTTGCTTGCCTTAATGTAAAAATCTTTCTAACAAATCTAAATAAGTGAACGATTCTAAGTAAAGCATTTATTGAATTTTTAATTTGTTAATAATTTGTATTTATTACTGCAGTGTTGATTGTCAGCATATGAATGGACATATCATTTAAATTAATGCATACAAATTGACAGGGTAGTTTACTATATTTTTAATGAAAGTATGCATCAAACAAAAAACCTCTATTTTTTTAAATATTTGGTTAATGTTGGGTAGCATTAACCCTCTCTCCCTGGCCGCTGTGTTCCTCTTCTTTTTTATTAGATTTATTTTATTCTTGCCTTGCATTTCAGCAGCACGTTGCATTCTGGTGTAACTTCCCATCCAAGATATTCCACAAAGTGAGGCCCTGTATTCATTAAAAAATAAATAAAATTACTACAATAATATCATGCCATTCTGTCAATCTACTAAATTGTGGGACTTCATGAAATTTTTAAATTTTTAAATGTATGAAAAGGCCGATTTCATTTTGGTAAATGTGTGATTCTTCATTTCTTTTTCTTCCTTTATGTCACATTTTGTAAAAATATGCATATGTTAGTTTATATTCTGTAAAATGAATAGAATACTTTTTATATATTGTTGTGTTGTCAATTCTAATTCTGGTTATCATGGCTTGTATATACACATACTGACCAAATGTACAAATAAATACACATACATGTAAATATTTAGAATTTGCAGTAAATTCAATTCCACCCGGGCGGGGTAAATGCTAACATTATTCAAAGTTATTGTCTGTTTTTACATGCATTTTTATCACTCTTTAATTTAATATTGTTTTTTTTGTATCAGTATACTGCTGCTGGATTATGTAAATTTCCCCTTGCGATTAATAAAGTATCTATCTATCTATCTATCTATCTATCTATCTATCTATCTATCTATCTATCTATCTATCTATCTATAACAAAATTGTCCTGTTCTCTTAAACTAATTATATATGGCTGCTGTAAGAATGGATGCAAAGTCTATTCATCATGTCTAGCCATAAAAAACACTTTTTCCTCTCTCTCCACATAGCTTAAATCTCACCTGAACTTTTCTTGTTATAGAATAACTTCATAGCTCTTTTGGAAGGCAGTATGACCAGCACTATGGTCCACTAAATTTTCAGTGCTGGTAGACATCTTCACTGATACTATACAGAGGTATTGTGTTTTATTGCCAATCAGAGTCCTGTATTTGCAGATTAAGGTGGATTTCTGGGTTGTTGTCAATAAGAGTTTTCAGCCTGTATATATTGTACTTATGCTTGTTTCATATCTTGTAAGGGAATGGCCTTAGCCATACAAAACCTGTGCTAACAACTATGCATGGTATTGCCACTGGGTAGCCTGAGCCAGGGTCCAAGCTGATGGATGCATGATCATGTAAGCAGTTTGATAATGGAGATATTTTAATTTATTATAGAACTAAAGTTACCTTGCTTTCTGAACCATTCTTGCCTCTGGAATTCTGATTCCTTCTGTAGTTTTTTGAAGACTGTAAAAAATATATTAAAATATTTTAGGTAGTAAGCTCTTTGCAAGCATGCATTAAACAAATAATAACTTTTTTTTTTATTCTACAGGGTTATTTTTCTCTTTTTTGTACAGGGTTAATAAAGTAATTATACATTGGACTTAAACCATTCAATAAATCAATTAAACCATTCAATCAATAGACCAAATTAGCAATGAAATAACCCAAAAAAACATTTTTATAAAGGGGAACTATCTAATCCTGCATTTTAATGAGTGCAGAAGCTAATGTATATTGGAATCTTTTTATTTGTCACTGTCTCCACAAATCATATATATTCTGGATTCAAAATAGTTACACCTTAGCAACTTGTTTGATGCTCATTGCATTATAAGCATGCCTGTTTATTTTTTATTATTATTTTATTTATAACACATTTTGGATAGTTCTAAAACTAACTAGATCATTTCTCCTGGTTCTGTTAAATTGAAACTAATACTTCACCTTATATTGGGTGTTGCTTCATGTAGTATTGTGGGTAAGATTATATAAATTGTAAATACAGCATTTTTCATTGATCATGTTGCTGTTCTTTTGCTTACATTTAGACTTTCACTCATTTTTTTAAGTACCCTTATTTTAGTTATTAAAAATATGGCATTAGTGTATTAGTTTTGTGTTTTGTCCGTGTCAATGAATTAAACAAACTATTTCAGGCACACACACTTTGTTAGGCATAATACAAAAAAGCTGAGAATTTTCTTAAATGTGAAAGTCTAATATGGTATATTTATAGTATTAAAATAGATTTGTCAAGTAACACCTTTGAATGTCAGAGTTCAAATCTGCATTTGTTCTATATTAATTTCTTTTTAAAAATAAAAATGCCTTTGATTTTTTGTGCTGCATTTTCTATTTCAGTGGTCACTTACCTTGCTGTCTCCCGAGTTAAACAAATGGAACAATTAATCCAGTATCATCAGTATTTTCCTTAATACTTAGTGTTATACTGTATAATCAGTATCAAGTAAAGATTCATGGTGTCCACATTATTGGATTTAATTGTGGTGCTAAATAACTGATTCCATGTATCTACAATTTTATTTTTTGTTATTCAAAATTAAACTAAAAGAACTGAAGTCTTTCAGTCTTTGTATATAACTAATATTGTAAGGCGTTTTGTTACAGTGTAGCAGTATTTATTTCTTCTTTGCAGTATTTAAAATACCTCTCAACATTTTTACTCCATATACTAAAATAACCTGTATAATCCAACGTCCTATTTACTGCTTCAATTTCTTGAGTTCTATTTGATTTTTGAAGATACTATATGTTCAGTGTCATAAAGCATATATTACACAGTAGCTTTAATTTAAGCAACCATTGTGTAATTAAATGTTATATTGTTCTTCCTATACATTTGGCTTTTAATTTTATTTATTAAAGTCTAATTGCTAAGTAAATGGACATTTAAGAATTCTGTCTTTAGCAATCTGCACTAATTTAACTTATTCACCTAATTTAGAGTCATCAGGAAAATTGTTTTGCTTGGTATTTATATTGTTATTAGTACATTTCATAACACATTGATTCCACTGTGAGAGTGCTCGACATGTGATTTTGTATTACCTACTGTAAATGCAAATCACCAAGGAGAAATCATAGTCGGAGAATCCAGTTCATTTGAAGAGTTTTGTTGTAAGTAAGAATTTTAAAAATTAAATAGTGTTTGACAATGAATTCCACCCATTTTATCCACCTGCTGTTGTAATGTATTAGGTAGTCAGACCTTAGTCTAGTAGCAGCACACGTCATATGAAAAGGCAGCTTGTCAGAATATGTATAAAAACTCACACAATTTATACATTTTGCTTTTACACATTTAGCTGACAGCATATCTTTAAGATAAATGAGAAAATTTGAAACCAAATACCAAGTTCTTGCACCTTGGAGTATTACTGGTGCACAGCTTCCTGCTATTCAAGCAATTCTCATCATAATGCACTCTGCCTTAGAAATGTAAACCTTATTGTAAAAGACCTCAACCATCCTAAACTGATACTCTTCTCCTACCACTGTTCTAGCAAATTATACAAAACTATCATTATTTACACCATGTGAAGGATTTTTATCCTCAAGTCATTAGGCTGTTCAATAGCTATGATATTTTTAACTGAGTGGACTTGATATGTGTTTGCTATACTGTATCAGTCATCTAAAGTTGCATTTATTTTACATTTCAGATTTCCTTAATTTACTGACTTGCATTTTAGCATATTATAGCTCACCATCTCCAATGAGAACCAAGCTGGATTGGTTTGTTGCTTTTCCATCTTGAAGTTGAAAGGTGAATGTGCCTTCATCTTCATCCTCCAGTTTCTCCATAAACATTTCAATAATGCCAGTGTTCTTGTCAAGCTTCATGTTGTATTTCTTTAAAAAAGCAGTTACAACTTCTTGCATTGACTTGATTTATATTTTAATACTCAAAAAATACTCTACCATATAGTTCACGTTTCACAACAGTTTGTGTATTATTATCAATATGAATGGAAACAAGGTAAAGATTAAAGAATGTCTCTTTACTTGAAGCATACTTTTTATTCTGAACTTTTTTAAATAAAATAGATTTTGAGAGGATTGAGTAATTTGAAATATTTTGAAAGTAAAATGCACATCAATGAAAATAGAAAACATCGTGTAATATATGTAAACACATATGTGAATTCTTAGATATGACTTCAGACTAATTTCTTATAGCATCCAAAAGTATTTAAATAGCTAAAAGATAATGTGAGCTGACAACAAAGAAGAAAAAAAAATCACCAGTTTGCACTGGTCCAACTAGCAACTTGTCAGAAATATTATTATTATAACTTATTTGGCTGACACCTTTATCTAAGTCAGCTTACAACATTTGAAATCAATATAACAGTGTAGGAGTATATTTTGATTTGTTGTAAGTGGGTTAGCCATGCCTCTCTCTAATTAGAATAGTAACCCTTATGGTGGGCAGAAATATAAATATCATTCATGTATCCATCCATTTTGAAGTAATTTCAGGATTGTAAAGAGCAAGAACTTATCCCTGTAGCAGTGGGGAAAAGGCTGGAATAAAATCTGGACTGGAAACATTAAGGCTTTCTTTGAACAAGTGCTACCATTTAGCTTTCTGTAAGTTTAACGAAAAAAACAGCTAAATTTTACACTCTAAAAATGACATGTATCAAGTGCAATGTAAAGGATTTTGCTTAATGAACCTGTCATTTGGTTTAGAAAAGGGTAATATGGAGCACTATTTACACAAATGATATATTGACATACATTACATACTGTATTTATTTCCATCTTTAAACTTTTCTAAGTGTGCAATTATACATCTTGATGTCTGTATAGTGAAAAAGTCCAAAAGAACAGAAGTGGGCTTTCAACAATTCTACAAGTGTAGAGATTGCTTTATTATCATGGTAACGTTTTCAGAATTAATATCGAAAATATGGTCTACTCGGTACAAAATCCACCCTAAATTACGGTACTCTATATCAACTGTGCAAAAATATGCACATGCATTAGAAACCTTGTTTACTTAAATAAAATATTGTCATTACTAATTCATATCAGGATTTCTTACCTCCCCATGTACAATTGCAGTGTCGTTAAATACATAATTGACTTTAGCATTTGGAGAAAGTTTTTCTGCTTGCATCCAAAATCTAACACGCCCCTTCTCCAGAAGTTCAACAGCCAACTCCGACTTGAGAGGTATTGCTGTTAAGAATTAAGATTTCTTATAAAAGAAAATGCAAAGGTAGACATTGGCATGAACATTTTATTACAAAAGGTTTTCGTATGTTTGATAATGTTAACCATGCTGCCTGATGTATTAGAAGGGTTTCACTTTGTGATATGTTGATTTGTTATGCTCCCCCTGGCTGGCCAACAGAAAGTCTGGGTGCTAAGCTTTATACTACTGATTTAGTAAGACTACAGACCTTGGCTGCTTTGATAGCCTGCCAGAATGCCCTGGCATTGTGACAGCAAAAGAAATTACACCATTAAAGCAGCTGATCACTCAAGCATTTTCCCTATTTACACCTGTATCTCTGGCTATAATATCCATTTGCAGCCATAAGTGCAATGGAACAAGGACTGGTATGTAACTGTAGGGGAGTAGGAGGTGACTTGTAAGGCCTAGGAAGGAAAGCATGTCTCCATCTGCAGTGAATTTACATAACAAGTCCACAGATGGCCACTACTCTGTTGACACCCTGCTGCTAGCATTAAAGCAGCTGGCTTAAAATGTCAATCATGACCGGCCTACTAAAAGAGTACAAGTGGCTGCAGAGAAAACATGAGGTTTTCTGTGTTGTATAAAGAGCACCTATATAAAATGAAGACTTTTAAAACAGAAAATATTTTCCTCAATTTATTTTGAAACAGTACTAAATCTTCTCTTACAGCTGGAAGTGCTTCAAATTTACTTTTTCATTATGTCCAACAATTGAAAATCTTGAGATTTTTCACACAGTCTGTACAGTTGTCTCCAAAATAAATAATAATTTTACTTTGGGCATTCAAAGACTTATTATCAATACAGTATACAAAGTTTTTACTTACTGGGAAATTTATGGTCATGGCTGACCTGTAGCAAACGCTTCAGCTCTGCAGAGAGAAGCAATAAAGGTTATAAATATCTACATGTGGCTGTAAAATGAAAGATAAATTCAGAATGTTTGAGCATTTTAAAAAATCATGTTAGATTTGTGGAAGTTTTTACATTTCAATAAACAAGAAACTCTTCACAGTGACAAAAATGAAAAGCATAAGGCATTTAATGAAAAAAGTCACTTTAAGGCAGAATGCTTAAGGAAAATGTAACATAAAAACTCAGACATGGTGACTTGGCAGGCTTCTGCTTGGTGAAACATTCTGTCTTTGGATTCAGGACTTGGAATACAACAATCTCCTCTGGTTTATTGTTCTTGGCACACCACACTTGCTAGGAGGACTCCTTTCTTGGCACTGAATGCCTATGGTGTCCAGCCAGCTGCCTCTATCTTTGTTGTCTTGTTTTAGCCCAAGGCCTCTCTCTAAGCTGCTGTCTCCTCTGTCTTCTTCTAGACCCCCTTTTAAAATTAGTCTCACATTGAATCACTCATATCTGGATTTGAAGCTTGACAATAGCTCCCAATAGATTCAAAGTCAGTTGACAGGGCTCTGTCATTTAGTAAGGATTCCCATAGGAGCCTTACCAGGACATGCTGGAAGGATAATATCTTTCAGCTAGTGAAAGAACATGTGGGAATTTGATGTCTAGGCTTCAGAAGGGTGGTGGGGGTTGGGCTATTTGTCGTGTTCCAAAAAAGGCATCAAAAACGTTCATCTTCAATAGACAACCTGTGGTTTCTAAAATGCAAAATGTTGCATTACTTTTGATTCCAAAAGTGCTATTTCAGTGTCCATTCTGAAATTAAGACCCAGAAAAGTCTTAGAGAGATGTCTTGCTGTTCCCTCACATTAAAGGTTTTTGTTAGTTCTTTCAGACTAATGGCAGTCATTCACTAACTCAGATTGCACTTTCATTAATCAGCTGAATACACTACCATTCATAGGCACTGGACAATGAATGTTAAAAATTCTTTCTTCATGAATAAATGTTTATACTAAAGTGTATTTAAAATCTGATGTGAAAACTGATATGATTGAGATGTCAATAATTTGCATTGTGCCTCCTATTCCTAGTATTTAAATACTTAGTAGTTACCTTGGCAGCTGCAGTGTACGTGAGCATTGCTACCATGTAGCTGCTGTGTAACCTGAGTAATCACATGTGTAAGTGCACATTTTTGATTGGTAGTTCTCACCAAATGATGTGCAGTTACTTGTGCCATTAATATAGTTACATAGTAATCATGTCCTGTTACAGTATTAATGTGAGGGAATGCAAAGCATTGCCAGTAGTGCCTTCATTATCCTGAATCTTGGCAACAGTTGCAGATTTATTCCACCCATCATATCATACATATTTGCGATCTTTACAGTGCAGTTAATAATACTTTTTAATAGTGAAAAACTAAATGAACAAATCTTAAAAGGTATTTACAGGTCTTACAGAGCTAGGAACAGTACAGTTATGACATACCATCTTCATCTAAAGTATAGCTGGAAGAAATGCCATCTGTTTCGGTGACAATGCATGAGTAAATGCCCACATCTTCAACTGCTGGGTCTTTAAAGATAACTCTTGTTCTATATGAACACAAATAACAAAAGTGAATCTTACACTAGTAACATTAAAATTACAATATAAAACATGCAATAAAGTATTTATCACTGATATTAAAACATAAATTAACAACCTTCATCTCTCTCTCTCTCTCTCTCTCTCTCTCTCTCTCTCGCTCTCTCTCTCTCTCTATATATATATATATATAAAAACGTCTGTCTGCTATTCATGAGAGAACTACTTAACGAATTTAGATTGGGTTTTTATCTATAATTTGCTTGAACATTCTGGTTGATTTTGTGACTTATATCATAATGATAAGAATCATAGTTCACTTGCAGGAGAGATATATTCACGTTAATCCAAGACAGAGGCTGCAGGCTGAGGGGAGGGGGAAGCGTGACATCGGGAATGGGGAGCCAGGCAGAGTCCTCCTCACTGTCCTTTTTCATTAATATGTGAGGGACAGATAGTTGGATATAAATGAGAATTGTAAATCTTGCTTGCAAAGTTTAAGTACATGTGAGTAAATGTTGTGCCATGACCTGAAGCCACTCTTTTGGTAAAGTTTATCACAATGTGTACTTTCTGAAACTTCTTGTTTCAGCACACTAACATAGGGTGCTGGTGGCTGTCCTGAAAACATCCGATTCTAAGCCGGAACCAGCTAGACATCCTAGACAGGATTCCAGTCTATTGAAGGGTCATGCACACGTGATACTTACTAATATGGGACCAGTTTAGAACTGCTAATTGACCTAAGACACACATCTTTGGGGTGTTGGAAGAAATGGGTGTGCCTGAAAAAATCCATATAAACACAAGAAGAACATCCAAACACCACACAAACAGTGGTCAATCTGGTAATTTAACTAAACATTAACCACTGCCTAAATTACTACCTATCCTAAATTACCTAAATTACTTATGAAATAAAATTTTGCAGCTAAAAGATTTGCTATAATTCTATTCTTTCCCTGTATTTTTTACAACAGTGAAGTTTTATATCAGTTTTATCATCTGAGGTTATTTTTACCAACTTTTAGAACTAGATGAGTGTCAGTTATTCTAATATTTACAACTATAGAAACGAACAGATGTTCTTTTCTAAATTGCACCAGCAATTTAGGGAATTATTGCCATCATGTTGCTGTGTTTAGATGACTAGAAGTGTGTGACACATGACATTGTTGCGATGGTATAAAGGTCAGTGCTGCGTAGTTCCAGGGTGTCCAAGATCAAGGATAAACTAACAGTTATCTACATGTTCAATTCTCTGGTTACTGTAATTCTTATACTACTTAATTTTGACTGCAAATTTTGTCTAGCACTTTGGTTCTGGCCTCCTGCATTTTTCTTGATCTTCCAGTTATGACCTTATTGTCTTTTCAATATGACCTAGAAAGTCAACCTTTTGGTTGGTTGTAATGGTTGCTTGCTGCCCCCCTATGCCCCATGGAAGTCTATAGTTAGCAGATGAGCTGGAATAAAGGTCAACTTGGCAGAATTTGTCATTTACAGAGTAAGGGAGGTAGAAGTTGTTAGATGTAGGTAAGTGATGAAGCCATCTATCCTAGTCAGTTAGAGACTGACCTAACTGTATGTCCAAGCCCAGTGGGGTGTAAATGCTTTCTTTTTTTTTTTTGCTTTGTTTATTTTATACTTAGAGGTTCACTGTTTATTTCTTAGTTAATAAAGTATTGCTTTTTGCACATTTCTAGACATCCTTGTCAGGCCTTACATAGAAACTGCAAACTTTCATGACTGTGTCTAGGGGCAATGCTTATAAAGCCTGAAGCTGACAATCCTTAAGGCAATTAATCATCCACACTAGCTTCTGGATGGGTCTTTCCATAACCTGTATATAATTTCTTTAACTATAGCCTGTTGGGATTTTCTTTTTGCATGTGTTCTCTTGATACCCAGTTTACCATCTATTGTTCCATTTCATCACTAGCTTAATCAGGATCAGGGTTACATCTGGAAAAAAACTTGGCAGCAATGTGATCAAGTCCAGATGGGAAAGGAATCAACATACACATACATTGGATATGTTAGAAAACCATCTTTCATTTAATTTACCTGCCACCTTTGGTCTCCATTGAAAGCCTAGAAGAATCAGAAATTTCTTCATAATTCTTGGACCAGACAAATTTAGAATCTGCAGCCATCTCTGAACACTCATAAACCAGTGAGATTACACCATCATCATCGACATCCACCATCACTTCCTTGGTGCCTAAAGACAGTAGCAAGTTGTTTAAAAGCAACACTGCAGTTTGGAAAATGCACTCTTTTTTGTTTTATGGATTTTGTAGTTTTTAAATCTGGTAAGGTTACTATGTTTTTCAGAAGACTGAAATTGGCAATTTAATTTTTTATCTTATAGCCTCATAACACATGACCAGTGTAATCCTTCTAACCTGTTTTATGTTACAAAATAATCACCCATTCATTACTGAAGCCAGGGAGTTCTACAGATCCAGGCCATCAGACACTGGGCAAGAACAAATGGGAAAACTGTCCATGATACATAACCATGTGGTGTAATGCAGGGCCACTGTAGAGTTGCCAGTTAACTTGGAACACAAATCTTTGACATGAGGGCATTTAATACACACATTTTTAGAATTTGGGAGGAACATAAACTGCCACAAGACAAACTCACTAGGAGACTGGAAGAATAAGCTCCTTCCAGAATTCAAACCCATTCTGAGCAATTAAAACAGCAGGGCTAACCACAACACCACTGTGCTTCTCACTTCAGCATTTCACATTTTAAAAGAAGTACATTGTTTTGTTCTCAATACTATTTGTTTACTTAAGAAGCTACTACAGTGTCAGGGTACATACTCTTTGGTATGCTGTGACAAATGCTGAAACATAAGGAAAAACAAAAAATGTCTTAAATTAAAAATAAATTACACAGAAGTAAATTAAAGCACAAAATTGTAGAATCCTAACTTATGCACTATTTATTATTAAAAGAAATGAGGGAATTATACTTGTATTTTCTGAAAGAAGAACACAACATTTGAAAAAGTATTTTCTATCAGACATGTCTGTGAGTGATTAGGCAATTACATGAATATGCCTGCTTATGTAAATTACATTATTAATTTATTCAATTATTTCTGTCCATCTTCAGGTTTTATGATGAAGTAAATTATTGACATTGAAAGTTGTTGTAAACTGTTATAATTCCATTTGTACCTCCATAGCCATTCAAAGTTCAATGTAATTAACTCTACATCTAAGAGCTAAGCCAAGCGAAATGACACCTTTTATTGGCTAACTAAAAAGATTACAATATGCAAGCTTTCGAGGAAGAAGGGGCCTGAGTTGCCTTGAAAGCTTGCATATTGTAATCTTTTTAGTTAGCCAATAAAAGGTGTCATTTTGCTTGGCTTTTCTCTACATACATAATGGCTAACAGGGTACAACACTCTACTACTACATCAAAGAGCTAGTAACTCACCTGGGCGGGTCTCCGCAACAACGGACTCTGTCACATCTGATGGTTTGCTAACGCCTGCCCTGTTTTGTGCCCGTACACGGAATACATAGGCATGTCCCTCTTTTAGGTCTTTTATCTGTTTAGTAAAAAAAAAAAAAACAGACAAAATTCACATTAATCTTTCATTCAGCATGCAATATGCCGATGCCTTCTAAATGAAACTCAGTGTGTGATATAATTGTAGCAAGCTTCACTCCCCCAAAATTGTAACTCACCTTCATGTATTTCTTATCTGTTGCAATCTCATTCACAGCCTTCCACTGCTCCTCATCTGCATCAGCTTCTTTAATATCCACATAGTAACCACTGACCTCGCTGCGGCCAATGTACACAGGTGGATTCCAAAGTAGCACCAAAGAGTTCTTCCTCACTTCAGAGCAACTGAGGTCATAGGGAGGTCCTGCAACATAATTCATAGATAGCATACTAAATAATTCAGACTCATTTAATACAATTTAATCCATAGAACCTACCATGACAGAATTGAACCCAGGATTCTCTATCTGTGAGGCAGTAGTACTAATCACTGTGGCACTCTTAAACATATAATAGTCAATATTATTTATATTTATTTGACTCTTCTAAAAACTGAGGCTGGATCAGACTGAAATATTTAAGGTGTAAATGTGCTGTTAATTAATTTTTTTTATTAAAATACCTCAGTACTTTATGTGAAAGCATGGCTCTCCATGAAACCTGCATATAAATTTCTGATTTACCAGTTTGATGGCTAAGATTTTTCTGAGTAATTAGAAAATGTATGTATATGGAAGAAATACCTTAAGTATGTATGCATGGCCAAAAGTGCTTGGCTATGGTTTATTTTTTATTATTTGTTTTGCTAACAGTACATAATACAGTCAAGCGCTGACTTTGGGATGAGTTATTTGGCTGTATGTTAAATTGGTTGTATGTTGCTGACAAAGTTTACAGGTCATTGCAACTGAGGCTCTCTGTGTCTGGTGTGGATCACTGGTACACATACTTTAACTGCCAGTACAGAGTGGCACAAACTGATATTCGATTCTCGCCAGGTAGAGTAGCACTAGTCAAAGCAAATGTTAAAGGGCCCTTTAAGAGTCAGAAAACAAATGAGACCCCATGAAATTAAAATAATAATAAAAACTAAAGATTTATTACTATTTACAAGGCATTTCAATCTTCTTGATGATAGAAAAAAGTGCAAACCATCTGTGTGAAAGCTGTGTGAAGCGCAACTTAAAAAAAAATGCTGTGTGGCATTGTCAATCAGTGCCCCAAAGACTGAAACACCGTGAGCTTAGTGATAAATTATTAATTAATGTATTGCTAGTTTGTGGCCATTTGTTGGTTTAAGCATCTGTATAGGAAGGAAGACAAATGAGAGACTGTTAACTCCACAGCTCCACCACCGCTTCTCTTACTGCTTCTGTGCAGAGTGCTGCCGCAAGTGTATGACAAACAAAAGGCAAATTTTGGCAATTTGTAGAACATTATTACCCTGTTCTTTTCCTGCGGCCCTTGGCTGTAAGTGCTAATGACTGTATTATGTCCTGTACCAATAAGTATGTGTCTTTCTTACCTGGCACAGCAATGGTCCATTCCTCACACTTGAAGGGTTGACTAGGAAGTGATGGCACTCCAACACCAGCCACATTAATAGCACGCACTTGAAACTGGTATATCTTATTTTCTTTTAGGTCATTCACCTGTATAAAAATACAACAACTCTTAAAAAAAATTTCCATTTCTGTATTTTATCTAAATTGTCCCTAGTGTTTGCTTGGTGTGTGGGTGTGTGTGTGTGCACCCTGTGGTGGGCTGGCACCCTGCCCAGGGTTTGTTTCCTGCCTTGCGCCCTGTATTGGCTGGGATTTGCTCCAGCAGAACCCCATGACCCTGTAGTTAGGATATAGTGGGTTGGATAATGGATGGATGGATATACTTTATTTCAGGTCTCCGTATTTAGTGTTGCTCTGTAGCTTAGGTTTTTTTTTTTACCTGCCAAATTATTGATTGTTAAGACTAAATCCAGGTTTATGATACAGGTGCTATACCTGCTGTACAGAGCTGAAAGACTACAGTATGTGTGTGCAGGACTGAGTATGGTGATGGCCTTTTGCCAGACTTTTCCATGATAAGCCCTGACACTTCATAGCCCTGAAGCCTATTAAGAGGGTATGAGAATGTTATTTTGTTATATTGCCTTGCAAAACCTTTCAGACCTGCAACCAATTCTCAGACTTAACTGAATAACACAACGCATCAAAATAATGTTCTTTGTGTACTGAAGCATAATATATATATATATAT
>JANRMT010062819.1:26980015-27000698 GCA_026402145.1 Polypterus bichir lapradei
TTTTTTTTTTGGGTTCTTTAGTTCTTTTGTGTTTTTTTTATTTAATTGCATTTTACATTTTGTCTTTGAATGTTTCAATTTGTTTTTATTGATATCTTTTTTCATATGTTGTTGCATCTTTCAATTAGCTTTTTCATATTTCATTATGTTTTTGTGCTTTTCAGTTTACTTTATATGTGGATTTTGATTTATTTTTGTATTTTCTGATTTGTCAGTGTGATTTTCAAAATATTACTGAGGACCACTCTATGTAATATATCTGCTTGTGCCTCAAGAGTCACTTTTAAGATGGTGATTGATATTTCGTTTAGTTTTCTTTACAGTAGATTGTTATTTTATTAGACCTGTGAGACTTCTAGCCAGTAAAGAGTAATTTGCAATGTCTGTTATATTCAGTAGTCATGACCCTGACATTATAGAAAAAATAGAAACCTATAGAAGTGACATAACAGTTTAACTTAAAATGAAAAGTGTATCTTAGACCTGGCAATAATTAAATATCTAAATTTAAATCACAATTCATTAACTATAAGTCCTGGTCATTCTACTTATATAATGTTCAGAAGGTTTAATGCAGTATTTAATTTATTCTTCATTGTTTTTTAATTACTTTACAAAATGCTTTGTGATTATACCCATCATTAAAGTTGATATACAAAATGATTTATTGACTGACATAGAGGGTCATTTGTTAGGATTGCCTTTAAATAATCTATTTTTAAAATAAGACTACATTTAAATTACGGGAATGCACAAATTCAAGCAGTTTTGGTGCTAGTACAACAAGGTAACCGTTTTGTTTGCCAGAGGCAGAATAATTTAGAAAAAAACTGTTAAACAGAATTTATTTCCTATAGCCCATTTGTTGTAGACATTATAGCAGTATCAGGATTTGCCTAGGGCTCTGCCCCGAGAAACTCCCATTGCCTGTAATTTACCCTTGGTCTCTCCTGACAATGTCTGTTTGTTACCATGCAGCATCAGTGAGGCAACAGTCACCTGATGGGAAAGACAAGAAAAATTCAAGAGGGAGCCTGATAGATGCTATTTGCTCATGCATGGTTCAGTCTGCCTCTGTCAATCTATTCGTGTGTTTTGATTCCTGTGTTTTTTGACCATTGTCTCCCTTTTGGATTTTACTTTACGTTTACTTGTTCTTGTTCTGCTGCTTTGTGCTATTTTTTGCCTGCTTACATTAACTGCTTGTTTAGATCACAAAATTTGTTAATAAAAAAATAATTGTATATGATTATATTGTGCTTGTCATTCTGCCATCTTGTCTCTACGTGCACAGCGGCCACGCTGTGTGCTCCCTGCCATGCTTTGCAGAAAGTCCAGTGCTGAGGGGCTGGGCTATGAACACCCCTTTTTTGTGGGCATGACTGGTGAATTTGTGCCTGAGAGGCAGAGAACAAAAAGCAGCCACATATCAGTTCTTTTTTTTGAATCTGTGTAGTCCAGTCCAGTATCACTGGGAACAGGAGACTATACCAGCAGATTCAAGTACAGGCATTTTCCCCAACACATGCAGTAACTGACTTTTATATTACATTTTGGATGCATTTTACATGGTGCACCTGGTGAGGATTCTTTGTATTTGAGCTTTCTCTTCCAGAAATCTTCAGCTAATCTTGACTGTCCTTCCTATATTCTGAATTGAATTTATACTGTACTGTGCACCAGTTGTGTAGAATTCATTAAAGTTACCTCATGCAAGGCTTTAGTGTTTCTTTTAAATATTATAGTGTGGAATAAGGAGTTTCTTTGTTTACATTTGGACCTTTAATTCTTTGGGTTTTGTTGTAATGTGTTTTTCAATGTTTACTGTTGTTTCCTACTACTTGTATTTTTGTCATTTATACTTTTGTTCTTTCATTTTGTTTTTCACATATAGATTTCTATTGGGAACAGGAGACTATACCAGCAGATTCAGGTACAAGAATAGACCCTATACTGAAGTGGTAGATAAACAAATTAAATCTAATACAGTAATCTTTTATGAGGTAATAGGAAAACGATTTCAGGACAAAAAACTAGTTTTCAAAACCTTAACTGTGGTTATCCTGACAGTACTGGACCCAAGGAAGGAAACAGCTCAGGAGAGGGGGTGCCAGTTAATTGCAGGGCAATCATATGCAGCCCTCACTCACTTACACTAAAGTCAATGTGGAATCGCTAATTAACCTTGCCTGCATGTCTTTAAAAATGCCAGATTAAAATCACAGTATGTGGAGGCATGTGTAGTATGTGCAGTAATGGGGAGAACGGGCTAACTCCACACAGAGAAAGACCAAGCTCATGATTCAAACCCATATTGATGGATCTGTGAAACAGCAGCACCATCTGCTACACCTCGAAATCATGTTATCTACTAATAATATGTTAAATTGGAAAAATTAAAAACACAAATATGTGTTTATTTTTTGCATGTTCCTTAATTTTTTTAACCTGCTAACTTCATCATACAATGTACGATTATGGGGTCTTCTATTGCGTGCATTTAAAAAACTTTTACAGTAGAAATAGTGAGAAACAGCACTTTATTTTGGAAACTTACAGTCTCACAAATGCAGTAAGAAAACTGACAATATTCCTTCCAGCAACAATTGTTTTCAAAGTGAAATGAAGACACCATTATAAGTACCCAAGCTCAGCAGATGGTTTTACCAAATAGTTTATAAATCTCACCTGAATCTCTCCGTTGCTGTGATTTTTCCTGCACATTGTCACGTTCTAGCTGGAACTTACATGGCTGCCCAACATCATCGTTTTGAGCAGGAACAGAGGCCACTGAGGGGCTTTTGCTTGTTCCCTCTTGGCCCTTATAAATGTTAGGCCTTGTGGCTAAAGATTCAGAGCTACTGGAAGGTGCGTGCCTGTTAACCTGATCATCGCGCTCTAGCAAAGTGGAGGGAGCAGACTGAGAGGCCTCATGCTTGCCTGCCCAGTGTGGCATGTGCATTGTTAGTCCACCAGTTTTACCACTTGTTTCAGGACACACACCATGAGGAATGCCTCCCCCTAGAGTTAGCAGAGAACAGGAGAGCATTTTAATCAGGTAGGCATCTGATATGAAATCACAGTAACAACAACAACAGCAAAACAGAAACAAAAACAAGATAATAACATTAAAGCAGTTTTAATTACTACATTTAATTCTTCATATTTTTCGAAAAAGAAAAAATGAAGAGAAGATTGTAAGTTTAAGACACCACAGCATTACAGTTGTGATAAACTTTTTTTGGGCAGACTTATGTAGCCTTTGTTAATTTTAAGATTTTAAATTTGCAAGGTTTGTGTCATTCTAAAAACAGGATGTGTGGATGTAGTCTGTCATTTTAATATCATTTTAAAGTTTTACATCACTTGGTGACAAAAACAAGCAGTCAAATTTAGCTGTAAAAGTAAATGCTGATTATTCTCCGTGAAGTTTGCCAAATAGGTAAAGTGGTTCTCCCTTTGAAAACATGTCACAGTACTGAGGAAAGACCACTTACTTTAAGAGTAAGGACAGCATTCACGTGAAGTTTACACATAGAAATTTTCTGATAAAGCTCTATTCACACCTGTGATTCAATATTCGTTCAATTCATGGAACAGTAGCTCATGCAAAGGCTCCTATTGCTACCTCAATAGACATACGTATTCATTGTGAATCATAGGTATGTTTTATCAGTTATCATTCTTGGTCACTAGCTTGCAGTGTTGCTAAAGGTATATTATTATGAAATAATAGATGATGCTTCAAGCACTTACTAATCTCTGTAGCCCCATCTATCAGACTCATGCAGGTGTAAGTACAGTGTTGTACTGAGAGCTGTGGAAAACCTCACCTTTCTCTTAGAAAGTACACACCTAAATGAATGGCACACATCAAAATAAATATACACACCTGAATATTTTATCATTTATAGTGTGGATGCACCATGGCATTCAATAGGTCAGTTGATTTACTTTAGAGGATCTAAGTACATGAATGTAAAAACCTGTCTGAGTGAGAAGGTTCATCCTGTTGTGTAGGGTTTCTATCCTGAGCGTAGAGCAATCTTCCAGGAAGACAAAATTCCTTATAGAGAACTAGCTTTCAACAAGTGACTTGACAATGATGAAAATCTATACCATGGTTATAGTTGTCACCTGTTCATTACCCAACTTAGCAATTATGAGAGATATTGGAGTGGATGTGTGTTTCCACAGCATTGATCAAAACATAAAATTGTGGTGTGTCTCATAGTTGGACGGCGTCACATCCCACCAGTACTTCTTCTTCTTCTTTTGGCTGCTCCCGTTACGGGTTGCCACCGTGGATCATCTTCTTCCATATCTTTCTGCCCCCTGTATCTTGTTCTGCTACACCCATCATCTACATGTCCTCTCTCACCACATCCATAAACCTTCGCTTAGGCCTTCCTCTTTTCCTCTTGCCTTGCAGCTCTATCTTTAACATCCTTCTCCCAATATACTCAGCATCTCTCCTCTGCACATGTCCAAACCAGTGTAATCTCACCTCTCTGACTTTGTCTCCCAACTGTCCATCTTGAGCTGACCCACTAATGTACTCATTTCTAATCTTATCCATCCTCATCATGCCCAGTGCAAATCTTAGCATCTTTAACTCTGCCACCTCCAGCTCTGTCTCCTGCTTTCTGGTCAGTGCCACCGTCTCCAACCCATATAACATAGCTGGTCTTACTACCATCCTGTAGACCTTCCCTTTCACTCTTGCTGATATCCATCTGTCACAAATCACTCCTGACACTCTTCTCCACCTATTCCACCCTGCATGCACTCTCTTCTTCACGTCTTTTTAAACTCATCCACCTTCACCAACTCTACTCCTTGCATCCTCACCATTCCACTGACCTCTCTCTCATTTACACACATGTATTCTGTCTTGTTCCTACTGACCTTCATCCCACCAGTACTGTTGTAGACAATTACAGAGTCTATGCAAATATTCACTGAAGCCTTTTTCTGATATTTTATACTTGTTTTTAAGGCAATATACCAGCATGTTACCTTTATTTTTACAGTTAAATGTAACTAACAATAAATAGGAAATATGTATAAAATTTCTTACAACAGAAAGAATCTTATTGAGATAGCTGAAATTGATGGAAAGTCATTATGGATTTTTTAAATGAGATTAGAAGATATCTGAGTGGCAGATACAATGTTAATTGTTGAAAAAATGTGTCCAAGGGATTATCACTTGAAATTTTACAGTATTGGATGCTTTTACTACTACTAAAATGTTAAGTCACAATTCTCAGTCCAAAGTCTAATCAAACTCATCACCAAACTTACAAAATCTTTTGTTGGTTTCTTTTAGTTGCGACAGTGAGAACTATCGTTGAAATGTGAGTCAATGAATGCCTCAAATGTTTATATCAGCAGGGCACTTAGGTGTTGTGCTGCCACCCACCCTCATACGGTACCTAGCCATGGTGTCATTGCCATCAACATTAAAGTGGTACCCATAACAATTACTAGCCAATCTCTAAAAAGCTCTGAACAAAAGTTTTCCTAAAAGCAGTAAACATATCTTACAATGCATTTAAGATCTTTTCAAAGTGTCTCACTTTTGAGATGTCTGAAATTAAATTTATTTGAGATGTCTTGAAATGAGTTACTTTTTTGTGACACCTTAAGATGTACTTCAAGATATTTCAAAAGATATTCTAACATATATGAAACATTTAAAAACAATCTTAACAGTAAGACAGGAAACACTGCTGAAAGGATTAAGCAAAGTGATATTGGTTTGCCTAACTAGAAACGTATTTCAACATTCACAATACATAATAAACAGGAAATTTACACAAGTCAACTGGGTGTAGTCAGTATTAAATAATATTTCGTAATTGCTTGAAATATGACAAATATTTAGCTACTCATAGTATCTGTAAACACAATAATTAATTTGTTATTATACTAGTTTAATGTATTTACCAAAAAATTGGAAAAAATCTAATTCGCACTTAGAGGATCTGAGCAGAACTTTTTTAAAACCTGGCAGGATCTAATCAGTAACATTTTAGAATAAGCTCTTAAAGCACTGAGAAAGCACATTCTCTCCCTTTTTTTCCCTCATTTATCTTTATTCACTTATTAATTCATCTATTTACTTATCTATTTACTATTTATCTATTAATATCTATTATCTAAATATTAAATATTATCTATTAATATTATTATTACATATCTATTTACTATTTCTCTATTTACTAGCTTTAAGTTTTACTCTGCTGGCCATGCTCTCTTTCTCAGGGGTGGGGGTTGATTTGTTTTCGATCCTGTTTTTGTAAAAATTGATTTATGTGTATGGAATGTTGTGTGATTTTAATAAAATCAGTAAAATAAATAAATGAATAAAGTTACTTTCTCCCTCTCTCACTCTCTCTCTCTCTCTATATATATATATAGGAAAAACTTTAATGTATGCATGTATAGGTTTTTACAGAGTACAGAATCACATGTGATAGAACTGAAAAACACGTGTAAAGTAATTCAGTGCTGTAGAGATGAAGAGAAATCACCACTTCTGTAGTTAAAGGTCTCATGGACCTGAGCCATCCCTTTCTAAAAGACTTATTTTCCTTTGTGACATGTCTGTTAACTGATTGGTTGGATATGTCCTATGTTATACTTCTGCCAAACCCATTATACAAAAATAGGCAGGTTGATTTCTTTAAGCCAGAAAAGAAAAAAAAAAAGAAAATCGCCAGTCCCTTGTTATGTCAAAAGCACGTGATCACACACCTCCTGCTGTATATCACAACTGTATTGCATTTCAGTATTAAAAAGTGATAGACATGCTGCATTTCCACAAAAAGAATGTTGTTTACAAAATGAGTGTGGCACATGCCTAATACAAAAGACAAATGGCTACAAACATGTGTTAGTAATTCCAGGCATGGAAAGAAGTTATATGAGAACAATGGGAACAGAAAGGTTCATGGCAGGGTTGCTGGGGGATACCTTACTTAGATTAGGTAGGGTATGTGGGTGCATCATTGCCCAAGGGTACAGGGACAGAGAGGTTGTCAGACTTGCAGAAAATCTCCTCTGCTGGGGAAGAGTGGGCCAAACCAAGAAAAGGCTACTATTGATCTATCATGGTGGAGAGAGTGAAGAGACTTGACTCTGTTACTGCAGTGAAGTACAATGTGAACAGTTATAGCATGACCCATGAAAGATTGTTGGTGGAAAGAAAAACATTGATGGGACAGAAAAATGCAAACATCTTGGTTATAATAAACGGTTTAATTTACACACACATTTTATTAACCTACAATGTGATACATATTGTAAGATAATTCACAAAAGATGTGAGCTTACCAAGAGCTGCCTTGACTTCAATAGCCTCTGATTCTTGAGAGAAATCACTGAGCCCTGCTGCGTTAACAGCCCGCACCCGAAACACATACGTCTGTCCAGTTAAAAGCCCGTGGCAAATAAATCTGTTTACAGAGAGGCATTTGATTTAGTACTTCCTTTTTCCACTGTAAATTCCATTTGATAATATACCATTCTCCAAAATTATTAGCATGATACTGTATGTTTGTGTGATCAGTTAAAATAATATTAGACAACACAGTTTTTGCTTGAAATAAAGAGCACATTTCGTTAGAATATAGCAGATTTGTCAAGTAAATAAATATGTGCAGTATAAGAGAAAAAAGCAACAACACAATTTCAATTATAATACAAGTGTCAAAAAAAATCCAGTTACAACATAGAGCTGATCAACTTGAGGCAAATGTAAAGAATATGAAGACTAAAATGCTATTTGTATAGCCCAGTGACAGAATTGTACAGAGAGAGGTGTAATATGTGTAAGAGTGTTGAGAATTTTCAGTAGTACAGTGAAGTCCATCATTAGGAAATGAAAGCCACCCAGAATCTTTTAAAAGCAAGCTGTTAGCTTATTCTATTCAAGCAGTTCCAGATTTCCATGATAACAGAATTGACCGTGCAAATAATGAACAACTGAGTGAAATACAATTCTAGAGAGAACCTGTCCAGAGCAAAATAATTTCCACACTGCTTAATATACTGAGTGTAGCTTTTATTGAAGTATGGCTAGACAGAATACCATATAACAGTATGTCTACCATTTGTACAAAGCAGTCGGAAAGAATGCATGCCAGCCTGGCACCTTTGATGATCTCAGAAGTTTGTAATAGTGAATTCCATGGAAGAGGAATATAGCATTTTAATCATTTTGACAAATCTCTCTTCAAATCCCACAAAGCTTAAAACTTGCCAGAGGAAGCTCCAGCATAGGTGCTAAAAGAGTTTTTCAGCAGAGCCCATAGATGGGACAGTGTTAAGACCACATCTGTTATGTGCAAAAGCCATCTGATGCTGTCTGCTGTGGATTAACGTGTGGATGGCCGACAGAAGATGGATCAGTAAAAGTAACTTCACATCAGAGTTTATCAATGAAATCAGATGGTCTCTAGCAAAATCTGATGGCTCTTTACCCTGCTTTAAATTTAGGGTGATTAAAGTGAGGGTGGTAGACAGGTTTAGTTTTAAGAATGAAAATAAGACATTTTGTATTTGTAAATAAGGGAGTGCCAGATGCTTTCAAAAAACAGCGTTCTGAAGATAAGATAACAAAAACAAGAACCCGGTGAGTGATAAATAATCATTTCTTAAGTCTTAGCTTTTTACTTTTTTAAATGAAAAAACGGCAGCTTTAACAGTTTACAGTATAGGCATTGAACCTGACAAAAATGAAGGAAATAAAAACAATTGGGTTAAACAAATAAAGTAGATGTGTGTTGTGGCTAAAGGCCGGGACGGCCCTTCTGTATATGTTCTGGGGGAGCAGACATGGGCTGCTCAGTACCTCCCCCAGACCACTTGGTGGCAGCCCCCCTGGGTGACTGTGGTGCCTCAGATACCCGCAGGGCTCCATGGGAGATGGAGTTCTCCACAGCCCTATTGCGATCCGGGGTGGCCACCAGGGGGCACTGCAAGGGCTCCTGGGCCTGTCTGGGCCATAGTTCAGCCACACCCGGAGGTGCAATCGGAGGCAGGTGGTCAGGCACCTGAAGCATTTCCTGGTGAGCTATAAAAGGAGCCGGCAGCCACCACTCCGGGAGCCAGAGTCGGGAGGAGGAGGAGGACGAAGCTGCTGGGAGGTGTGGAGGAAGATCTGGTGTTTGCTTTTTGTGTGTGTTCACTTTTGTGTTTTGGGACTGTGTTAGGGCTGAGGAACACAGGGAAGATGTGGCCCCCAGCTGAGGAAAATAAATCTTTTGTGTTTATTTTTCACGTGCCTCCGTTGTCAGTCTGTGTCGAGTCGGCGCTGATATAGCGCCTTTGTTACAGTGTACGTATATGTTGCGCTTGTTTTCAAAAGTGAAGGGCTAAATGAAAAAGGATAATATCTTTTAATTGTTGATCCACCATGAGCCAGAATAAATACGTTAACATAAAATGTGAGGCACAGGAAGAGGTAAACTTGTGCAAAGTTCCTAAATGCTGCTGATTTTCATGTCTTTGCAGTACATGACCTAATAGTGTAATACTGCCACATAAAGTCCATTACTCAAAAATACGTAGCCATACCTAAACTGTGGGAACACCACAAAAAGTGGCATGCTGTTCATTTACACAAGAGAGATGATCTGGTCTGGGGTATGGATATTCTGGGGGTTCAGATTTCCTATCCTATAATATTCCAGAGGTCAGACATCAGGGTCTGATGCCTTTAATACGCCTCATGTGTAACATACTCCACATTTTGCCCACTGTAAAGGTATTTTCTTGCAAACAGAGTAGATAACTTGGCTGAGTGACTTTTAAAGACTGGAATTATTATTAACACACATACTGTATATCCAGCTTTATACAAGCTATTAATTCAGAAATGGGTTTTGAACAAGTTAAGGTTGACTAAAGCCAAAGTAATTATATAGTTGCATCTAACAGAACTGAAACAGAGACATGCATAGTGATAAATTCTCTAATCATTAATTAATAATCTTTATGTTGACCTATGGGCAGCACATTATGGAAGTTGCACATTTTCTTCCTGTCTGCATTCGTTTTTCCCCACGTACTTTGCTCTTGTTTTTCTCCCAAATCTCAAAGACATGCAGCATAGGATAATTGACAAGATTAAATTAGCCTGGAACAAGTGGGCTTAGTGTATCTGTGTGAGTGTGTCATTTGATGGAGTGTTCACCCTTTAGGGTTCGTTCTTGTCTTGTGACTATAAGATAAACTTTCCATCCATCCATTATCCAACACACTATATTCTAACTACAGGGTCACAGGGGTCTGCTGGAGCCAATTCCAACCAACACAGGGCGCAAGGCAGGAAACAAACCCCGTGCAGGGCGCCAGCCCACCATAGATAAGATAAACTTTGTAATTTTAAACTTTTTTAATATTGAATTAAGGCAATATATACATGTAATGGATTGAGACTAGCAAAACAATACTTATGTACAAAACCATAATGTTTGTTACATTTACCACTCTGCGGTGTGCCAACGCCCTGCCCAGGGTTTGTTTCCTGCCTTGCACCCTGTGCTGGCTGGGATTGGCTCCAGCAGACTCCCGTGACCCTGTGTTAGGATATAGCGGGGCGCACACATACACATTAGGGGCCTAACCTGCATGTCTTTGGACTGTGGGAGGAAACCAGAGTACCCGGAGGAAACCCACACAGACACATGGAGAACATGCAAACTCCTGGCAGGGAGGACCCAGGTCTCCTAACTGCGAGGCAGCAGCACTACCCACTGCGCCACTGTGCCACCCAAAGTAAAGTCCTAAAAGCAAATACTTTAAACACAGCATCTGAGCCAAGATTCAAATCTCAGACTCTGACAATGTGAGACAGTAGCACTGACACTCCACAACATCATGTTAACATTAACCTTATGTGTTTTTTATATGCAAATCGATCTTTTTATTTCTTTGTAACTCTTTTAAATTATTTGCTGATCAGCCAATACTGTTGTATTAAGTCACATTTGTTACAATTTTTCAATTGGTCTGTTTTGTGTATTTGATGTTTTCAGACAATTGATACTGCTCATTAAGTAATGTTTCTCAACAAATTATAGAAATTTATACTCACTTCAGGAAATTAAACTGAACAACAGACTGTTGTATGATTAATTAAAGTTCTAGTAAATCAATTAGTTTAAGTTATTAACAGCATTTGTTCAAGAAGAGCAGAGCTGAGGTGCCACTGAGCAATTTTAAAATCCTATGCATACTAGTGAAGGTATTTAAATAAACCAGGAGCCTGGATTGTTGCGCTTTAAAGCACCATTTCACAGAAAATAACCTCAAAAGTATGAATCTTTCACCTATGGAAATAGTTCGCACATAAACTAAAGGCAAAGCTTTGACATACAAAGCCACAAATTATTTTTAGGCATCAATAATAAGCTGGAGGAGCAAAGTTCAAAGCGTTACAGTATCATTAGAGGACATTCCCAATAATTACTTCTGTTGTTGTTTTGGTTGTTATCCTTGAAAATCTTATTTATGTATGTTGTAATTTGTTTTATTTTAAAATTATTACTCTTTTATTGTAGTTTTAAATGTTTGCACTGGTGGTGAACTAGCTAAGGGTAGGGAAGGCTGCAGGGATCTGTGGTATCTGGGGTAAACTCCAGACAGGTGGTAATGCTGCCCTTCTTGCGTTGCAAACAATCATTGGGTGTCATCCAACTGACTAAGAAAGTAGGACTTGTTGTCCCTGTTTGGAAAAGGAAGAGTGATCACCTGGATTGCAGCAACTACAAAGGGGTGGTCTCTGTGTCGAGTAAGGTCCTTGCTAGTGTCATCCTCAATAGGATCCGTGATCATTTGCACACCTACCAGTTAACACCTAAGAGGTCTACCATTGACTGCATCCTGGCACTGAGCATTCTCATGGAGCGCCAATGCGAATATCGGCAGAGTTTCTTTGCAGCCTTTGTAGATTTTTATAAAGCATTCGACTCAGTTGATCAAGCTGCCCTGTGGGACATCCTGAGGCTTCTCGGGATCCCCCCAAGGTTGCTGGATATCGTGGTTGGCCTGTACACTGATACTGTAGTGCTGTGCAGAATGGAGGTAGAACTCTGATTCTGGGGTTCGTCAGGGGTAGTTCTTGCTTCTCCTCTGTTGAATGCATACATGGACAGGGTGTTGGGCAGGGTTGTGGGGTCCAGCAGCTGTGAGGCTTCTGTTGATATTCTGATCTTGACTTTGCCGACGTTGCTGTGATCTTCGCGACATCAATGGAGGTTATGATCAGGACTCTCAAGAGACTGATCAAGGAGTCTGAGTGTCTGGGCTTGTGAGTGTCCTGGATAAAAACCAAGATCCAGACCTTTAATGACCTCTTGGGCACAGCCATCAAGTGTGTCTGTTTACGGAGAGTGTCAACCTTGTCGAGAGGATTACATACTTTGTAATGTTACTATGTACATTCATGTCTCTGGTGGCTCTTCCTATGAAGTCAGTAGATGGATTGGAAGACCATGGAGGGTGATAAGTTCACTGGGTAGGGGTGTGTGGTGCTCCTCATATCTCAGCAAAAGGATGAAGATCCAAGTGTATAGAGTCCTGGTGCTTCCTGTTTTGCTATATGGTAGCGAGACATGAATACTTCCTCATGGCCTGAGATGAAGACTGAACTCCTTCGGTACTGCCTTTCTTCAGAGAATCCCTGGATACTACTGGTTTGACTTTGTGTCAAACGAGCGGTTGCTTGTGGAGTCCCAAATGAGGCACATTACCTGCATTGTGAGGGAGCATTAGTTACAGCACTAAAGCCATGTGTTGCGATTCCCTGAAGGTAATCTGGTTCACAGGGTCCTCATTGTTGTAGACCTGAGCAGCTGGACCAGGCCAAGGGGACGTCCACATAACACCTTGCTGCAGCAGATAGATGGTTATCTCCGAAGGGGGGACTAGACCGTGTGTCTGCCTGGTGGGTTGCCAACACGGATCCCAAGCAGTTTCCTCATGTGGGCGGTGCTGCAATGTGCTGTACCAGTTTGTGCTCCCACACCTGACCTGACGTGACCTTTTAAATGTATTAATAATTTCCATGGTATCATGAAGACACCATTTGTTTAGGGTTTGCCTCGATAGATGCCAGCATTTTTAGAGTTACTTTTGCTTGTAGGATCATGTTGCTAGCTACATGAGCCAATGGGTACATGATGTGTGACATCATTGCACCACTGCTACAAATCATGGTTGTGTACACAGACATGTGACCAAATTTTGGATCCTCTAAAACAAAGACTTTTGATAGCCTAATGCTAAATAAATTTGAAAGAAAAAAAAATAAGAAAAACAAAAGGTGAAGTTGGCACTTTGTGTAAAATGTAAATAAAAACAGAATGCAATGATTTGCAAATCCTTTTCAACCTATATTTAATTGAATACACTACAAAGACAAGATATCGAATGTTCAAACTGATAAACTTTATTGTTGTTTTGCAAATCCTCACTCATTTTGAATTTGATGCCTGCAACACGTTCCAAAAAAGCTGGGACAGGGGCATGTTTACCACTGTGTTATATCACCTTTCCTTTTAAGAACGCTCAATAAGTGTTTGGGAACTGAGGACACTAATTGTTGAAGCTGTGTAGGTGGAATTCTTTCCCATTCTTGCTTGATGTACAACTTCAGTTGCTCAACAGTCCGGGGTCTCCATTGTCGTATTTTGCGCTTCATAATGCACCACACATTTTCAATGGGAGACAGGTCTGGACTGCAGGCAGGCCAGTCTAGTACCTGCTCTCTTTTACTACGAAGCCATGCTGTTGTAACACATGCAGAATGTGGCTTCGCATTGTCCTGCTGAAATAAGCAGGGATGTCCCTGAAAAAGACGTTGCTTGGATGGCAGCATATGTTGCTCCAAAACCTGTATGTACCTTTCAGCATTAATGGTGCCTTCACAGATGTACAAGTTACCCATGCCATGGGCACTAACACACCCCCATACCATCACAGATGCTGGCTTTTGAACTTTGCGCTGATAACATAAGGTGTTGGTATTCGGCCTTGCCGCTTATGTGCAGAGATTTCTCCAGATTCTCTGAATCTTTTGATGATTTATGGACAGTAGATGATGAAATCCCTAGATTCCTTTTAATTGTACATTGAGAAACGTTGTTCTTAAACTGCTGGACTATTTGCCCACGCAGTTGTTCACAAAGTGGTGAACCTCGCCCCATCCTTGGTTGTGAACGACTGAGCCTTTTGGGGATGCTCCTTTTATACCCAATCATGACAAACACCTGTTTCCAATTAACCTGTTCACCTGTGGAATGTTCAAAACAGGTGTTTTTTAAACATTCCTCAACTTTCCCAGTCTTTTGCTGCCCCGTCCCAGCTTTTTTGGAAACATGTTGCAGGCATCAAATTCAAAATGAGTGAAGATTTGCAAAACAACAATAAAGTTTATCAGTTTGAACATTCGATATCTTGTCTTTGTAGTGTACTCAATTGAATATAAGTTGAAAAGGATTCGCAAATCATTGTATTCTGTTTTTATTTATGTTTTACACAACGTCCCAACTTCATTGGAATTGGGGTTGTAATTTTGATTTCAATTTATGAGTGCAATAGTATCATTTTGGTGAAACAAATTGTGGATTATCATGTTTCACACTTGTCTATATTTCTGACTATTCTTTGATCAGCCCAAAATGAGAATATATAAATCTCCACCGATCAAAACTTGTTTTTAAGGTTGTCTGGTCCTGCCATTTCCATACATGCACTATACTAATTCAAAGTAATGACTACTGCCAATATGCAGCTATTTGTAGTAAAATTAATCCAAATGTAAAAGCCATGTGGTGTCCAATAATTTTCAAACAACAGGTATGCCACACATAGTGATCCTGAATTTGTTTTGTGCCTTCAACATCTTTCTGTGCTGCTGAATTATAAATCCTGTATATACAGTAATGTGTTCACACATTATATCTTCAGCAAACAGAAGTAAGATCAGTAGTACGAAAAGCAACCCACACTTCCCACTGCACCACAACCTATTGAATGTTTAAATGCAAATATGTAACATTTATGCAGAACCTGCACAGAGATTAAGTGGTTTAACAGACAATTTTGTGTTTATGTCTGTGATGCATGGCAAAATTATACATAATGAGAAGGATTATTGATTGATTTCCCTTTTCAAGAACACTTGTCATAACATGAGGACTGAAGTTTCATTGACAAACAGCCAGTACTGCATGTACTTTAACAAGTGACTTGTTTCTGACCTTTTTATATAAAACATATTTTTTGATATTTGGGGAGTCAAAAATTGTGCATTTTGACATTGTTTCCGAGCCTTTTAGGTAAAATATAAATTTTAGAGAGTTTTTGGAGAGACGTAAGCAATGTTCCCTCTAAGCTCAGCGCGTGAGCAATCGCTCACACGAATTCAGAGCGTCGCTCATACTTCCCGCACGATCGCTCTTTCCGAAGGCGTCGCTCGTACTTATCGCGAAAATTGGTGCTCATAAATTTTTGGCTTAAACAAAATGTCGCTCATAAACCATGTTTTTTGCTCACTATATGCTACTCCTTAGAGGGAACATTGGACGTAAGTAGCACATATTGACTTTATATCTTTTGTTCTAGACAAAATGGAGCACCAACATGGAATGGTGCAGTAACTCTGTGCTTGTTTCTAGCTACTGCTCACCGCTAGTGGAGTTTGTGATTGTTAAATGTAGACCTTTTTATTTGCCTCTGGAATTCACCATCATCCACATAATTGGAGTTTACATAATTCCCAGTGCTAATGCTAAGGAAGTGCTCTGGGAACTGTACAGCGCCATCACAGACATGCAGAACACACGCCCGGATAGACTGGTTATTGTCACTGAAGATTTCAATCACACGAATCTAAGTCAGTGCTCCCTAAATTCCATCAGTTTGTGGACTTTGCAACGAGAGGGACGGACACGCTGGATCTTATTTATACAAACATCCCTGCCGCATACTGGGCGGAAACCCGCCCCCACTTTGGAAACTCAGATCACATCTCTGTCAGGTTAATTCCAGCATACAGAGCGCTCGTCAGACGCACCAAACCGGTTCTGAAGCAGGTGAGAACCTGGCCAGCAGAAGCCATCTCTGCTCTTCAGGACTGTTTTGAGTGAACTGACTGGGACATGTTTAGAGAGGCTGCAACCAACAGCGACTGTATCAACTTAGAGGAGTACATGTCATCAGTGACCAGCCACATCAAGAAGTGCATTGATGACATCACTGTCTCCAAGTACATCACTGCACGCCCCAACCAGAAACTGTGGATTACAAAGGAAGTGCATGTGCTACTGAGGACCCGGGACTCTGCCTTCAGGGAAGGTGAAGAAATCACCCTGAGAACAGCGAGGGCCAAACTATCCCGCACCATTAGAGCAGCAAAGCGTGCACACGCCCAGAGAATCCATGGACTTTTTCTATATGACAAAGACGCATGGAGTATGTGGAAAGGCAACCATGCTATCACTAATTACAGGACAACACCACCCACCTGTGACAGTGACACCTGCCTTCCAGATGTGCTGAATAATTTCTATGCACGGTTTGAAGCAAAGAACAACGTGGTGATGAGGAAGGCCACATCTTCTTCTATCGACCAGGCATTAAATCTGACTGTGGCCGATGTGAGAAATAATCTACGAACAGTTAACCTACGGAAGGCTGCAGGACCAGACAATATTCCTGGCAGAGTACTAAGGGAATGTGCAGACCAGCTGGCAGACGTTTTTACTGACATCTTCCTGAGCACCGCCATCGTCCCAACCTGCTTCAAAACCACCACCTTAGTTCCCGTGCCAAAAAAGTCACAAGTGTCCAATCTCAATGACTACCATCCCATTGCACTCACACCCATCATTATTAAGTGCTTCAAGAAGCTTGTCATGAGGCACATCAAAACCCTGCTGCCCCCGTCACTGGACCCCCTGCATTTTGCTTACCGCCGGAACCATTCAACAGATGATGCAATAGCCACCACTCTCCATCTGGTTCTTGCTCATCTGGACAATAAAGACACATACGTTTGAATGCTGTTTATCGACTTCAACTCAGCATTCAACACGATAATTCCTCAGCAGCTGACGGAAAAGCTGAGCCTGCTGGGACTGAACACCTCCCTCTGTAACTGGATTCTGGACTTCCTGACTGAGAGACCTCAGTTAGTCAGGATTGGAAACAACATCCCCAGAACCACCACACTGAGCACTGGAGCCCCTCAAGGCTGTGTGCTCAGTCCATTATTGTTCACACTGCTGACTCATGACTGTGCAGCAACACACAACTCTAATCACATCATAAAATTCGCAGATGACATGACTGTGGTGGGTCTCATCAGCAACAACAATGAGTCAGCATACAGAGAGGAGGTGCAGCGGTTAACAGACTGGTGTAAAGCCAATAACCTGTCTCTGAATGTAGACAAAACAAAGGAGATGATTGTTGACTTTAGGAAGACTAAGAGTGAACATTGACGGCTCAACTGTGGAGGTCATCAATAGCACCAAATTCCTGGGTGTCCACCCGGCAGAAAACCTCACCTGGTCCTACAACACCAGCTCCTTAGCCAAGAAAGCCAAGCAGCGGCTCTACTTCCTACGTAGGCTGAGGAAAGCCCATCATTCACCAGCTATTCTAACAACATTCTGAGCATCCTGAGCAACTGCATCACTGTCTGGTTTAGAAATTGCACGGCCAGGGATCGCAAAGCTCTACAACAGATAGTGAAGACAGCTGAGAAGATCATCTGTGTCTCTCGTCCTTCCCTCATGGACATTTACACCACAGGCTGCATTGTGAATGACCCAACACACCCTTCACACTCACTGTTTACACTCCTGCCATTGAGAAAAAGGTACCGAAGCATTCAGGCCCTCACCACCAGAATGTGTAACAGTTTCTTCCCCCAAGCAGTCAGACTCCTGAACACTCATGGACCGATCTGATATCTGATATATGTGTTCTGCTCTGCAGTGTTGCACATGTTTGCACATTTGACTCACATGCACCTTATTATATATGCACCTTATGTGTCTTTATGTTATAAATTATGTGTCTTTATGTTATGTGTCGTGGATTCTTTGTTGTCCTGTATTCTATGTGACACCATGGTCCTGGAGGAACATAGTTTCTTTTCACTGTATGCTGTACTACCGTATATGGATGAAATGACAATAAATACTCTTGAAACTTGAAACTTGAAAATGCAATTCATTAGTTCTCAATTTTACTCTACCTCTTGCCTTTAACTGGCTTGTTGTTGCAGGGTGCCCAGACTCCTGAACCAGAAATTGAGGCTTCAATGTAATACCCAACCAGCTCCTTTGCATTCTTAGATTCCTCCCAGGAAACAACCACAGATGTGTCTGTATTGCGTGTTGGTATAACAGCTCCCGGAGATTTGGGAATATCTACAAAACATTAAGATGAAATTTTAGTACTGGATAAAATTGAAATTTAATAAACAACAGAACATGTTTGATATTCTCAAGCTGAATGTTTTTGTAATGTGATATATATCAAACTTTTCAGCTCATAAAGGTTCATTTTTTGACATTAGTATCAGTTTAAGGATCTTTCTAAATCACATCTACTATTTGTAGCAACATCTGTTAAGTACCAGATAAATCTTACATTTGGTATCATCAAATGGACGTGTCGGGTCTTCTCAGGGGTGACTTGATATTAGTCAAAAACAGTGGAGAGTTACAAAATATTTCACACAAAGAATATAAGTGTTTTAATCCCAGTAAATTTCATTTGCCAAGTTTTTTTTTGAAAAAATCAAAACCACATTGCCATAGACACCAAAATCTGTCTGAAGACAAACTGGAAACAGTTGGAATATTCAAGATCTTTTAATTTGTGCGTAAAAAATGGAAATCTTATTCTGCAAAAGGGATCTTCTGAAAAGCATCAGAATCAAAATTTGACTATAATCAGCTGAGCTGTTCACAAGGTATGTATTTCATAGATGAATATGATATGACAGTTATGATAAGATAAAAATGTTTACCCTTGCCAGAAATGTGTGCATTCTTCAAAACTTTAAACTCAGAATTTCAACTCTATTACAATTCTTTCTCCTTTCCTACTTAGTACTAGGGTGTTGTACCGTGTTAGCCATTACGAATGTAGAGAAGAGCCAAGCAAAATGACACCTTTTATTGGCTAACTAAAAAGATTACAATATGCAAGCTTTCGAGGCAACTCAGGCCCCTTCTTCAGGCAAGATGTAATATTGTAACAATCGTATTGCATATTGTAACCTTTTTAGTTAGCCAATAAAAGGTGTCATTTTGCTTGGCTCTTCCTTTCCTACTTAAAAATGTTTGTTTAGAAAAAAGTAATATTCATTTAAATCACCAGAGGGCAGTATTGTAAAGACTACAATGCATGAAAAAGTACTGTAATACAGGTTTTTCCACTATCCACAGGAATAAACTAAGTTTTTATTGCCATGCTAAGCTCTAAAATTCAAAAAACATATAGTTATAAATGAAAAGAAGAACATATTTACTGTATATATAGCAGAGAATAACAACAACATCAAAGTGAATATTAAAGGACTGCTGTATTATGTAGACTTTACTAATTACTGTGCTGAATCGTTTATACTGCAGTGTTTGTCGTGAAATGTATGTTGTGGAAGAATTATAAGTTGCTATATGATTTATATGTATGCATGACTATATAATATATAAAATTTACAGCATATGTATGTTTGTTTGCTTTACTCAGCTATTGTAAACAAATAATTATGTTGTCTTTTTGACATATGGCAACAAAACAGCTAAAATTAGGCCATTTCATCAAATAATAGTTATTATATAATTAATATTTCATAGTAAGTTAAGCTGTGGTGGGCTGGCGCCCTGCCCAGGGATTGTTTCCTGTCTTGCACCCTGTGTTGGCTGGGATTGGTTACCCAGTAGTTAGGATATAGCGAGTTGGATAATGGATGGATGGATGGATAGTGAGTTAATGGTCGCAAGTTGGCGCAGTGGGTAGCGCTGCTGCCTCACAGTTAGGAGATCTGGGTTCGTTTCCTGGGTCCTCCCTGCGTGGAGTTTGCATGTTCTCACCGTGTCTGCGTGGGTTTCCTCCGGGTTCTCCGGTTTCCTCCCACAGTCCAAAAACATGCAGGTTAGGTGCATTGGTGATTATAAATTGTGCTTGGTGTGTGTGTGTGTGTGCGCGCGCCCTGTGGTGGGCTGGTGCCTTGCCCGGGGTTTATTTCCTGCCTTGTGCCCTGTGTTGGCTGGGATTGGCTCCAGCAGACCCTCGTGACCCTGTAGTTAGGATGTAGCAAGTTGGATAATGGATAGTAAGTTAAGTTTTAACTTAGCTCTCAGATTCGGGTTCTAAACAAACCTTTTCTATGTCGCATTATAAAACTGACATTCATTATGTTGGAAAGGCTGTTTTCTTTCCTGGCAGTGTTTTTCTCTGGGGCAGTGTTGATTTTAATATAATGAATATTTTTTATTTGGTAATGTGAATGGCTTTGTCAAGCATCTCATAACAGTGTGTGCTGAGAAAAGTGCTATCTAAGATAAATTAAAATCTTCACCCACATAATATAATATAATATAATATAATATAATATAATATAATATAATATAATATAATATAATAT
>JANRMT010062819.1:27000708-27018266 GCA_026402145.1 Polypterus bichir lapradei
ATAATATAATATAATATAATATAATATAATATAATATAATATAATATTATATTATATTATATTATATTATATTATATTAATATAATATAATATAACATTAGGGCTGTTGTCTCACAGTTCTAGTGTCTTTGGTTCAAAACCAGTGCCTGGTTGTTGTCTGAATGGAGTTTGCATGTTTTCCCGATATTGATGTGGATTTTCCTTTAGGTACTATTGCTTTATTCCTGTGTCCCCAAAGGTGTTTTTGCTAAGTTAATTGGCCTCTCTAAATGAGCTCTAATGTGAGTGAGAATGTGTCTTCTAGGCTTTTGGCCTTCTTCTCCCCTAAATTGGATTAAGTAGGTTGAGAACATTAGGTTATAATATAATATAATATAATATAATATAATATAATATAATATAATATAATATAATATAATATCCATCCATCCATTATCCAACCTAACTACAGGGTCACGGGGGTCTGCTGGAGCCAATCCCAGACAACACAGGGTGCAAGGCAGGAAATAAACCCTGGGCAGGGCGCCAGCCCACTGCAGGGCACACACACACACACTGTGGACTGTTGGAGGAAACCAGAGCACCCAGAGGAAACCCACGCAGACACGGGGAGAACATGCAGACTCCACGCAGGGAGGACCTGGGAAGCAAATCCGGGTTTCCTAACTGCGAGGCAGCAGCGCTACCCACTGCGCCACCGTGCCGCAATATAATATAATATAATATAATATAATATAATATAATATAATATAATATAATATAATATCAGTGGCTTATTTGGAAAAGAAAGAATATCTAATATTCATATAAACTTTAGAGGAAGACTTTTACATTTATAATCTATGCAAGTACTACAGTCAATAATCCCAGTTATGTGTGTAGTGCCTAGTGACACTATGAGAAATGATAGCAAATAAAAAGTTTACATGCTCTCAAAGCAGTGTTCTTTTGAGCCTCAACATAGAAATACTTCTAAGGTGCTTATTGAACGATTTACTAAAAAACTTGATAGTATATATTTCTTCCTCCATACGTCCTTACCCAGCATATCTCCCACCACAATCGACTGAGTTGCTTCAGAAGGCTCTCCCACTCCTGCAGAGTTGCAGCACCGGACACGGAAGCAGTAGGACTTCCCTTCCGCCAAGTCGAAAAGTGCAAAACGGGGTGACTTCACAGGGATTTCTGTGTTCACCCTCTGCCAGTTATCTGTGCCTGAAACACACTACAGAGGAAGTGGTGAGGGTCAGATGACAGAGGTAAAAAATAATCAAAGACTCATTTTATTTTTATTGCTATTAATGATTTTATTCAATTATTACAAAACATACGTGTGTATCTTGTCATCTTTTATCAGTTTTGCGGTAACTCATAATTTATAACATCTTAAAAATCAAAAACAGTATGAAGCTATGCCATCGGTTATTTAACTCTGGAGTTTTTCCAGGGACAGAAGCACAAATGAGGGAAAAAGGTTCAATAGTACCAGTACTAGTAGTAATAATATTGCAAGGTGTACAGAGTACGTTGAAATTTTTACTTGCATATACTGTACATCCCAAATTTAGAGATTATTCACCCACATGACAAGTTCCTTTATTTCCTTCTCTTTATTTTGTAAAGGCTGGTTCACAAAAGTTTGGATAAAATTCACACAATACAATCTTAATGGCCAAATGTTCTTCCTTTAACAGCATTAAAGCTTCCAACAGCAGTTGTAAGGAAAAGAATGCGTTAAAGCTCACGAGATTAATATATCTAAAATTTTAAAGCAAGTGTAGTTTTTCAGTGTTTTTAAAAAATGAAAATTTTCATAATGTATATATTGTATTTTCACTTACAACAAAGCTAATCTATTAAGCGGTTATTTTCAACAAAGTAGAAAAAAATGACAAAAATGAAAACAGCAGCAGTGTAAGCAGTTGAATATAAAGATTTTGACCACAACATCATACTTGATTTTTATATTACAAAGGGAACATGATTTGCTTTCTTTAGGGATTTCCACAGGAATATTAGAAACATTACCTTTTCCACATAGTACATGATGCCTTCATGGCCCCTCTGACCTGGAGGCTTCCAGCTAAGGACAACATAGTTTTTAGTGGCTTCAATAATACTCAGTTCACAAGGCTTGCCGGGCACTACTCCCTCTGTTTGGAAAGAAGGGGTATACAGTAATGTGAACAGTTTAAAAATAATTGCTTAAACATGCTGTATATTTATTGAATCATCCTCAGATTTTTTCTATTTTTTCCAGCCAATATCTAATACACAACGTGTTCTAAAATTTTTTATGCTACTGTATTAAAGCCAGTAGTGTACCCAAATTTCTTCTTTTTGGCTGCACTCTAAATTTGTCATGAAACATATAGTGTACTTTTCAACAAAGATTTCATCGAGTAAAATAACAGTTTTATATATAACAGACATATAATCCAAAACTACAGGAATATTAAAAATGTCACTATGATTTCAAACTTTCTGTAAGTCTTTGAAAGGGAACCATGGTCTTTTGTTTTTCTCAAAATGCGTACAAGACTCAAACTTACAATCACAATACAATTAGAGGGAAGGGATTGAGGAAGCTATGCCTGGAAAGAGGTACCGCTGAAGAAAGTGCCCATTGCTGCTCTTCCCAGAAAAGTTAGCCATTTTTCAATGAGATTGACTTTAAATTATTTATATGCAACCTTTAATGCAAAAACAATGAAGTGGGACTGAGAGCCAGAAAGCGTGGTGAACTGTGACTTTTCAATGGTGGGCTGTGAAGAGAAAGTGTGAGGGAAAGGATCGAAAAGCAAACCGCCCAGTGGGTTGAAGATGAATATGTTATTAGATATTTTACTTGTGAATTGTGACAGTTAATTGACATCTGTTTCCTTTCTTTTTCTTGCTGATATTCTAATGCATTGTTCCAAAAAAGGTAGAAGTGTTTCCAGAGATGAATATGTGGTAATACTTGTAAAGCTACAGATGTGCTCCAGTTTGGACCTGGTATGATATTAAATGATAAGGTCTGCAGATTTTTAAATTACACCTTAGTTCTGTTCTTAATTTAAAAAGAAATAACATTTTCAAATTCAGTTGACTTAGTTCAAAGACAGTGAATTTTGGTCACTTCAGACCCACACTTCTAACTTCAGTTACTGTATTAGATATCGAGGAGGAAGTTAAAAACAGCAAAATAAACAAAGTTTAAATATCTGTGAAGGACTACTTCATATTGCATGCATTAATAACATAGCTCTCTTAGTTGAGTTGGTAATGGATACTGAGATTGATATGAAATTCAAATCAGTAGTGTGTTGTGCTGATTGTATCCATGAATGATTTGTGTCTTACTTCTTGTAATGCAATTTATAAAACCACATAATTAAAACAACACAATAAACAAAAAAACAAACTAACTCTAGACTTTTCCTACACCTACTGCATCCCATCCTGTATGATCTACCCAAACATATGTAGTGGTGGGTTTCTCCATCCCACAATCCATAGCTCTCTTCAGCTCTGGACACCTCACCTCCCTCAAGTAAGACGACTTTCCTAGTTGCTCAGTTCTAGCACAGGGAATCTGTTTACAACCCCGAGAGTAACGTTTAAAAATATGCCACTGCATTCTAAATATTCTAACTCATCATTTTCTCATTATTAGATTACAAAATTCAAAGATTTCTGCACATGAGATTGTTCCTTATGTTGCCTATCTTGTAATTTGACAGTAATGTTGCTCCCTACCAACAGGGTGACATTTCCAAGGCACCAATAAGTTCTATCTCAATGCTAGTTATTAGGGATTTCTTCTTTATCACTTATATTTCACCCTCAATTGGGCTTCTGGTTAATTTACCAGTGCCAAGATTTGCAACTGGACACTAAGCAAAGCAAAAGATACCTACAGCATTATATAAAGAGGATTAGGAATCAGATACAGTCAGCTGTGTAAGAGGTGGAGTCACCATCACACAGGAGGAGACTGATAATCAAATAAGAGTGTACCTGTATATTATTAAAAAATATAGACAAAACTATAGTTCAAAAGAGGTGGGGAGTCAAAACCAGCACAAGCAAACATCCATAGAATTAAAGAGCAAGGACAAAGCCTAGATGAGTAAATAAATAAAAGACTCAAAATGAAAGAAAAGCACAGACAACCATACATGTAGATATGCTTGAAACATGAGGATGTGAAAGGAAACTCTTATATCAGGCTGTCATTGTCAGCTTTAAATATCCTGCCTAATGACAGATGACCCTCAGGTGTACATATTATGTATTCTGTGTGCAGCCACTGAAAACAGTCAATGCCAAAAGCTTAAAATGGTGCATCGCAATGCATGACATCGAAGACACAAATGTCACCCTTGATGACCCTTACATATGTTGCTTGTAGACCCTAGGAGTTAAAGGGGTCTTTATCTGAATGGCTGTTCCCTCTTAACTTGTGGCAAACCATGGTGTATAATTGTGTTTGAAATGGGTATAGTGCAGCACTCTTTTATATTTTGTGGCAGTTATTCTTCCTGCACATATAACTATATATCGATGTCACTTAATGAACCTAAAACTGATGAACTAATCTAGATATATTATTAGTTAGAATTTATTATTATGTTGGCAGCATTGTGGCGCAGTGGTAGACCTGCAGCTTTGCAGCAAGGACAACAGGGTTAACTTTCTGTGTCATCCCTGCGTGGAGTTTACATGTTCTCCCCATGCCTGTATGGGTTTCATCAGAGTGCTCCAGTTTCCTTCCACTGTCCAAAGACATGCAGGTTAGGTAGATTGTCGATGCTAAATTGGCCCTAGTTTGTGGCTGGTTTGTGTTTGTGTGTGTGTGTGTGTTCACCCTGCAATGGACTGGAGTTCTGTACAGGGTTCGTTCCTGGCTTGCACCCTATGCTAGCTGGGATAGGCTCCAGCACTTGCTGCAACCCTGGAGTAGATTAAGTCAGCGTTTCTCAACCTTTAAGTATTTGCGACCCGAGTTTTCATAACAATTTTAATCGTGCCCCCCTAAAGTTTTTTTGAAACCCTATAAAGTTTATTCCTATATTTTTTTTATAAGTTTTATTATACCTACTTAACTTTTATCGACATTTATCTAACTCTATATTTATTTTTCTAGTATCAGAATGTAGTTTAAGTTAATTTGTTTTGGTTTCAATAGATGTATTTTTCATATTTTCGATTCTTGTTTTCTTTTTTTCACATCTTCGCACCCCCTTTTTTGTTACTTCGCACCCTGAGAACCGCTGGATTAAGTGGGTTAGAAAATGACATTATTATGTTCTAATTTTAGATATGTCATCTGTACACAGTATATTCATAGCATCATTCATAGTTAAACATCTTTCCAGACCCCCTCAGATGTTTTGTCCTGATACATACAATTAAGCATTAATTCATTTTTTTAGTGTAATGCAGTGTGCCATGAATGGAGAATTATCATTTGAGTGTGCTGTAAGTGATTGTAAGCAAACATATTCTTTACATTAAAGTAAATCTATACAACAAAAATTATTTTTATAAAATAAACCTGTGGGCTCCTCCTCAGTTACAATAATTTGTCCAGTCCAGGGAGCTGATGCATAACCTAATCATACAAAAAAAAGAAATTAAAATCAGCCTTTCTCATATAAATTGTGAAATAAGAACACATTGACCATCCATTGATCTAACAGTGTTAGTTTTTCTGTTTCAGTGTAATTTAATGGTAAACTTTAACAGGCCTATAACAATTATTTGATTTCATTTTAAAGACAATTGATTCCAGTCCTATATCATATTAAGAAGAAGTTTATAATGAGTCCACAAAACATCTACTCCAAAAATACCACCGAAAATTGTTATAAGAAAAAACTAGTCACTTGAGTAAATTTGAGTAAAAAACTGACAGCGGAAAGCGATCAATATCCAACCTAGGGGCAGAGTTATTACATTTGAGAAAAAATGCTTCTTTACGTACTGTATATACAGGCAATAGCACAATAAGATGATGATGTATATATAAAAATACAGTACATACGAGTAGGAGAAGAATGGCCTAATGTACATAATGTAAAACAGAATTGTACAGACATACAGATTATATTTAAGAGTAGATAAGAATGTAGATGGCAGTAGCCATGTAACCTACAGCATAATTACACCTAAACCAGCAGGTGGATACAGTGCAAGGCATGTTAGAGCAATCTTATATCTTGCCAGTATCAAAAAGGTCCATGGATAAAATCTCACATTACATGTATCGCATAATCCACATATCAAATCATCTAATCTTATGCTGACAATGTGCAAAATAATTGCATTTATTGCTAAACTATTGTTAAATAAATATTTAAATAAATACATAGCTAACAAATTTTGTTAAATAAACTATTGTTAAATAAATACCTATGGAAAATTAAAGTTGTTCACACAGAATTCCACTTTTAAATTAAAGATAGGATTTTTAAGCAATGAGTTGGGGAGAGATGCAGGTTGTTATCTCCATTCTTCATGAAAACATGATATTAATTTTTTTTCCCTGCTATCACTACAAATCACATAGGGTAAGTAACATTATTTTAGGGTGTAGTATTCCTTTAAGTATTTGTCTGATTATCTTTTCAATATACTTGGATGATTAATTCAAAGAACAACCTGTGCCCTACTACATATTGGACTTTGTAGAAACAATATTAATATTTCCCTAATGGTTCAGCTGAAAAGGTTTCTGCATTTTCCTTGAAAACTACATCTATAGTATGTGCAACTTAGAATTCCTGCAATTTGTATCTTGTCAAATAATGAGTACCATCAGCAGATGGGAAAATAACTGTGTCCACCTTTCATTCTTGCTCTGTCAGCAGGATCCAATGCAGCAATGGGACTGGATACTCTTGATGGTCTGCTCATGCCAACTTTATTTACAGCTCGGACTCGGAAAACATAAGAGCGTCCTTCAATCAGACCAGTGACAGGGAAGCGAGCAAACTTAACAGGTGTGTCATTGCATTGGCTCCAGTGTGTAGTACCCACCTCACACCTACAAAAACATGCAGAGATTATTTTACATACATTGTTAAGAATGCAAGTGGCAATTAATCATAACAGCACAGAAGAAGAAATGATAATCACTTGAGGGAAGCCAGATAGACAGTGTCATGAGGAATGTCTGGTCTTTTCCCCTGTTGTGGGAATAAACTCTTACTTGGACCAGTATCATCAACAATGGTGGACATACCTGCATTTGTTGAAATGGACTATTACCTTTTCTAAAGGAGGGAGGTAGTTAAATTGACACAAGATGCTACGTATTTTACAAGTGTTTTCCAACCCATACCCATTGACTGCAGCTGGAGTGCAGAAACAATAATGTCACAATTTTGCAGTAACTTTATTAATAGAAACTAAACAATGAGATGTTGTTTCATGATATGAGATCAAATTTGCATGTAACTTTTATTAAGATTAGAGCAACTTGGGGCAGATAAGTCATGTTTGCATCTATGTGGGATTATCCTATGACTTGGTAAATTTATATCCTTAACTTCAGGAAAATGGACAGTGAAACAAGTTTGACAGATTGGGTTGTTTTATGTTACAGCAATTATTAGGGCTGCTATACATTTACAGGAGCTGATTTCATTACCTCGGAGATATCACTTTAACAAAGTTTTGGCTTAATTAATTTAAAAGGTGCCTGTTAAAAAACTAGAATAGAATCACCATAGAACATACTTTAAGGCAGCAAGGCTCTTAGTCAGTGCACCCATATATAATAACCACATATTCCAGCCTTCTTTAGCCTGTTCACTCATACGCTTATGAAGGTCAGTACAAACATTGGCTGACCAGACCTGAATGAGAGAGAGAGAGAGATACAGATAGACAGACTCTGCGCAGCCTGCTCTTGCACAGAAATCCATCACTCTTGGTGTGGATTGTGGATCACAGTCGGTTCCAGCTCTGCTTTAAAACAGACAGTAGGTTTTTTAGTAATCAACAGAAGTTGTGACACCCGTACAAATTGTTTGCTTCAACTTGCAAGGCTTAGTTTACTTTAATTGTTCAGAACATCTGTAGGCTGTAATCTATTATTTGTTCCCAGAAGAAGGCCTAATATTCTGAAGTTTCCTTTTTTTCAGTTTTTGCTAACCTAAACTTTACATTTAAACCTCTGGCAGTTTACTGCTTACCTTTTCACCATTTTAGGTCATTTGTTGCATTTCAATTGACCAGTAGTGTACATGCTACACAGGTGTCCCATCTTAGGACTTTGATAATCTGCTTGCCCTATAATTTGTTTATTTATTTAGGTTATGTTAATAGGCACTTGCAAATTGTCACTGTATATGAATATGGGTGAGTGTGTGTATGTGTGTTTGTTTATTTGCACATGTGAATAAGAGTGGTCCCTGTGATAGATTAGAGTCCTTCTCAGGCCTGTTTTCAGCCTTTTGCTCAGTCCCGGTGGGATAGCCTCTGGCTCCCACAACCCTAAAACTGATTAAGAAGGTTCTAGAACCTACCTACTGAACTCAGTCCATTGAGAGCTATAATCCCTGCACAACCCTTGAATGCACGTGAATGTTATGCCATGTGTGCTTTTTGTAATTTGTTTTCTCTGATCCCTCGCATACCACTTGACAGTTGTTTGTGTACTGTGCTGCTCTCATATATAGCTATATTGAAATACAAATGCCTTTACATAACAACAGAAAAACATTTTTAGTTACCTATATGTTTATTTAAAAACTAGGCAATTTAAAGAAAATCTTTAAAATCAGATTCGATATTTTTAATAATGTCAACCTTGCCAAGGCCCCAGCAGCAGCCCCTCAGCATGAAAACAATTGGCTTAGATAGCAAGAGGTGTTGATTAGCACAATCAAGGAAAAAAAGTGAGTTATACCTTTGAAAATTAATCAATTGTGTTAAATTGCTAACTTTTGACGGCCTTAATATGTATATTTAAGAAAATGTAAAAATTTTTTAAGTATTTGCTAACCGTTTCAGTGACTAGGCAGAAATCTAGCCTTGGAGTATTTTTGTTCCTTATATAGTTAAACGATCCTTCTAAATCTGTTTATAATTGCAATGCGCTTTGCTTGCAAAATAAAGAAAGACACAAAATGAAAAATATATGTATGCATCCAAAATCTGAACAGTGCCAACATTAGAATGGAAATAAGATTAAGAAACAAACTTGTTAAAAGAGAAATGGTACAAAAACAAAAGTACAAACCTGCAGCTGAAGAAAATGACGAAACAAGGGCATTTATTCATCATAAAGAGCGGCTCTGTGAAGTACACTGCATCCTGGGATTTGGAAGACCATGCGTAAAAGGGCTTGTTTTAGATGTTCTGGTCAGAACTTAAAGTCGAGTAAAAGTGGCAGTCTGAACGCAGGCGAGAATTTGTAGCTAAAGCAAAGTACACCCATTTACACCTGCATTAACATGCATACCAGTCTAATGACAATTGAGCACATTAACAAAACAGGCATAAATATTTAGATTTATTTTAACAAATCTATATCCTTATATGTGATAGTTCTGCATTTAGTGAGTAGGTTCGAGAGTTATCGCTGCGCATTGCACCTGCACTTGGGGAGGTAGAACAAAATAGTTTGTACTATTCTACCTCTATTTTTTTTACTATTATTTCTGAGATGGCAGTGATAAACTAGCCACCCAGCTCTGTGAAGAGAACTACTGTACTTGTATTCTGTTTTGTGTGTTGTACTTACCCCATTTTTAACACCTATTGCACGACCCACTTGGAATGGGGTCTCTCTCTGAATTGCCCTTCCCAGAATTTCTTTCAAGTCTTCTTCGAAAGCCAAGGCTGGGGGCTGTCAAACAACAGGGCCCGTTAAAGCCCACTGGAGCATTCCTTGTGTGATTTTGGACTATACAAGAAATAAATTGTTGTTGTTGTTGTTGTTGTGTAAATGCAATGGTGATGGCTCACACAGACCACATTCAGAGACAGAAGAGGATAGCAATCACATTTAACATGACTGGAAATGCAAATGTGTTTTCTATCCACATACAGCAATCAAGTCAGCAGAAATGTAACGTAATCCATCTAAATTGTATATGAATACAATCTATATATGAAACACATGTTAAAGTGAGTTTTTGAGAAAACTGAGGGCTCTCTGTAATATGTGTAGAATATTAATGTGGAGGGTTGAATTAAAAAGGTCCAAGTGCCATATTAGTCTCGTGGGCCTTTAGTTTGACACATCGGCTTTCTGTCCTCCACAGCCTCTTTATTACCTGATCTGAAAGCACTCTTCTTATCATTCAAGAGGGTTTTTATCTCCTTAGTAATCCGGGGCTTGTTGTTTGGAAAGCTATGTACTGTTTTTGATGATACAATAGTGTCCACTCAGAAGTTAATGGTATGTGATGCAGTGACTGAATCCCTCGGTTAATGCTCATATGTTACTCGCACATCATTTTCCTGTCTGTCCTTTAGAAGCACTAATTCAATCATTTAAGCCAGCAGGCTCTCTTTCCTCACCATCCTGATGACAACAGGTTGCCCTCTTTTAACAGGCTTGTAGCTGGGAGGAAAATAGAAGAGAGTGTAGTCAGATCTGCCCAAAGGTGGCACAGCTTTACATATATAGAAATTCTTATTTGAATAAAGCAACTCCAGTGTTTAAAGTCTATGAGAGAAACATGACACATACTGATAAGTTGTTAGTCATTGTTCCTTCTAATGTCATATAGTTGAAATCGCCACATATTGTAAATACAGGATTAAAATTGCTCCTCATTAGAGTGTTTGTAACAGAGTGAATCATGTCTGTTGCTCACTCCCCATTTGCAGAAGAACAAGTATAAACATTAATTAGGGCAATGAAACTTTTTTCCCTAGGCAGGTAATATGGACAGATTCCTACAGCCAGTATTTTAAAGTCTGGATTTTAGTTTTAATTGTAATATGCTAGCTTCAGGACAGCTGATTAGGTAGATAAACATATGACTGCTGATAAGATCAATAACTTTTTTATCAATTATCTCCAGGCAAATAATGATTCCTGGTCTTCTACAGTTAAATATTGACAACCCTGCCATTATGTAAAATAAGAATGATATCTCAATCTTATTTTGTGCCTATAAAAGCATTCCCTGCTTACTATTCTAATGTCAGAGATGTGTTTAATCTTCAGGAGCCACTTTGAAACACTTACTTGTACATAATAAAAATATTTACCCTGGCAGGTGCTGGCCCAATATAGTTTTGCTTATTTCATTGCAGTTTGAGGTAGTACACTATACTTAGAAGGAGCTCTCTTTTCCCACACAAGAATGGAGATTGTGTAACTGTGGCAGTTTCAGCCTTTTTATAGGCTCCCCTGTGTCTGCTGCTGAAGCTGCTCATTTAAATAATGAAATGCCAGCTTATACTGCTGATGACACAACGCAATGCAGATATCAACCCTGGCTGATGCAAGAGTCAGCACTGTTACAGCACTATGAACAGTAAATATTAGGAGACAAGCTTTAGAGGCAATATAAATAAAACAAGTTTAGCAGCATGATCAGAATGAGAATGATGGTGAAAATGATAGCAAATAAAAATGTATAACCTGTCAATAAAGTAACCTAGGATGGGGCTGCCACCATCTACAGCAGGTTGTTTCCAAGTGACAATAACATAATCCTTGTTGGCATCTAAACAGCTAACATCCAATGGAGCACCTGGAGCACCGGCAATTTCTGCATCAGCATCTGAAAAAAATGACATCATATTAGATTCTGACAAGGATAAATTACGCTGCAAATGTACATTACGTAAGGCCAAATCTTTCACATGTCTTTTATGAGATCAGTTTCATCTGTGAAACTGAGACACAATATAGGAATGAACAAAATGAAAGAGAAATATATGCTCAGCTAAAGAAGCATTCTGCTATTTCCAATATTAAACTTTTACTTGTTTACTATTAATTTACTATATGCTATTGATTTACTATTAAAATCTCTTCCTTGCACAAAAGTCAATGATTCTTTTAGCTGTGTAGCAAAGCTGAGTTCTGCTGACTAGACTTTGAGTGTGCTTGCCCAGCCAAGAATCTTAAGGTTAATGTTACAAACTTAAATTGCCTTTGGCTGCATGGACGGAATTAGCATCATGTCATATCTAAATGGAACTCGATAGCAAAAGTGCCTCTTAAAGAAATACACCTTGTAAAAAAGTGTGTGAAATACATGGCTCTCTTAATGGCCTCACACAATCTCATCCCTACTTCCGAAAAATGTTATTACAGCGTTTAGGTAACTTTACCAAATTATTAGGATAAATATTAGCATAGTTAAAGATCACTTGCACCCAGAGACTAGTGATTTCAAAGGAATAAGTAAAGAGACATAGTTTCATCTCAGAAATCATTCAAATACTCATTTAACCTGAATTTTCATTGCTTATTCTGCTTTATTATTATTTGACAATATTCAGCTACTTCTAATTTTGGAAAGCTAAAAGTCTAATAGTTAAAGACACTTCCCTGATGACTTCCTAAAACACTCCTATGATATGTTATGTGCTATGACCATCTCCCCTTTACCTGAAGTGATGCACATTGGCATTCAGAGGCTACCAGGCTAATAATTCATAAAGAATGATTTCTATGACTTCTTATATTTAGAATAAAAAAGTAAAAGATTACATTAAATGTATAAAAGTATTATTAAAGTTGAATAAAAAAGAGTAATAATAAAATATTTCCAACATAGCTTAAATTATTGTGTCATAGTTTGCTGAGAACCCTCTAGCAGAAAAATTGTTTTAAGTATTTTTATTATACATCTTTCCATCTATTTTATGCTATTTCTCAAATGAGGGTGGGTACAAATTGAACAGTGCCGTACAGAATTCCTTTTTACCTGCAAAACCTTCCAGAAATGTTACAGGCTGTGTTTTTGTACCAGCATGTCCTGTGTGTGCAGCGGGGCTTTCTCTTAGTGGTTTGGGCAGTTCTACTTTGAAAGGCTGTCCAACGGACAGGCTCCTTGCACTGTCATGAACAGTAAGTCTAGCTCTACAGGCAACCTGTTTGTCGTATGTCACGTACTAACTGTATATTTTTGGTAAATGCCCATATCTATCTATCTATCTATCTATCTATCTATCTATCTATCTATCTATCTATCTATCTAGTTTATGACTATAGGTGAGGTAAACCCCGGGGTTTGGTGAAAAACTCAGCTTCTGCTTCACCACATTGGATAAGTAAAAATAATCACAGAACTGTAGGTCTGATTCAAAAGGAGATAAGTCACCTAATCCTTCCTGGTCTCGGTTGTGAATTATTTCATATTTAGCTGAATTAATGATAGGGTCAAATGCCTATGTCTGCTTGGGTTTTTCTCTACACATCCCCAAAAAAATGAGTGTCAGTTAACTAGTGATACTAAGTTGGTCTTATTTGGCCGCCTGTACAAGTGTTTGCAGTCATGTACTGGTATCTTCCTCCCTTACACCTAATGCTGCCAAGGCAAGCTTGGGTCTCCTCTGATCCTGATTTGTTTTAAGTTGGTTTAAAAAAGCGATGTGTTATAAATACCATTTTTTGTTTTTTTCTTGAGAATGGAGCTCAGGAAAATAAGTACATTACCACATTTTTTAAAGTGGGTTTCATTGCTGTAAAGGATGAAACATTTGAAAGCCTAGTCAGATATTGGAACTTGTGTTTGTTATTGGAATTTCATCATTGTCCTCAAATAATAACATCCATCCATCCATTATCCAACCCGCTATATCCTAACAACAGGATCACGGGGGTCTGCTGGAGCCAATCCCAGCCAACACAGGGCGCAAGGCAGGAAACAAACCCCGGGCAGGGCGCCAGCCCACCACAGGGCACACACACGCACACACTAGGGACCTAACCTGTATGTCTTTGGACTGTGGGAGGAAACCCACGCAGACACGGGGAGAACATGTAAACTCCATGCAGGGAGGACCCGGGAAGCGAACCCGGGTCTCCTAACTGCGAGGCAGCAGCGCTACCCGCTGTGCCACCATGCCGTAAATAATAACATGTTCATGTTAAATATAAAACATTGAAAAAAATCACATAAATTATTAAAACACATAGAAAGCTCTTTGCCTTACCTCGGACAAACACATAAGCACTATAGGTGTCATATCCCGATTTGGTCACCACACGCATAGTGTATAGGCCCTCGTCTTCCTTGTTTAAGTGAGTGAGGGTCAATGTAGCACGTTCACCACTCCAGTGCATCTGTACCCATTTTGATGGTTCAAGAAGAACATCTGGAATGAAAGTTACATACAGTAAATACATAATATATAGCTTTGCAAAAAAGCTATTAATTTCCACCAACCTTGTTTTATGACAGATTTTGCAGTACATCTCTTACTACAACAATCTTGTTATGACTATTAGCTTATGTAGGAGGTTTTGCTTGACAGTGACAGTATCAAAAATATCTGCTGAGCTTTACATCACAGAAATGGATAGCCTTTCAAGTTTACCATGACATTGAAATTCTGGTCCATAATTCCGTTGTCCTATATTCAAGTGAAGCCTGGTATCCAATCAATGAGCATAGTGACACCCAGAGTTGGCCTTGCATACAGTCTTCTTTTACACCATCGTAAGTGTAGGTTTTCTCATTTGATTTCACTCTAGCCCTTCTTTTCTCCCCATGTTCCTTCTGTTATTTGAAATGCTACATACTCTTAGACCCAGCTATGCAAACAGTTTACAAAATAGCTTTGATTATCAGACAGTCTTATGATTGAGGGGCTATATACTTAAGCAGGGCAAATCCCCCAGAAAATGTTTAACTATCTTAAATATCTTTCAGATTAAATATCTTTCAGATATTTGTCTGCCCTTTTTAAAATGTGTTTCTGTTTTAGTGCTTCAAATAGTTCTTGCCATGTAAGAGAATTTCTACTTGTTTTAATGGTTTCTACTTGTTTTAATGGTTCCTCTGTCTTTGTAGAATGAGCTTTCTAGCATGTTTAACTAATTTACTGGCTCCTGACTGTGCATCCTCAAGCTGTGTCTGCCCATAAGTATTGTTGCTGTAACCACTCATTTGATTCCAACTTTGAGATGTTTGGTGCAAGGTATTTTGTGTCTACATCATTATATAGCTGTTCACTGTTCTTGTTGTATGTGGACTCATGGTTATTGGATGATCAGGCCTTGACAGGCTACCTGCTGCCCCATCCCATTCAAATTTAGCAGCAGAAATTCTTCACACACCAGCACCAAAGCTGCCCAGTCTTGTACTTATTCTTTGAAATTTTTCAGGTAATCCCATTCTACTCAGTGATTAACTTTGGTGTTGTACCCTGAACTCTGCTTCACTTACACGACTTTGTGTTGCCTAAAATATTATTGTATTACATTTTTAAATGTTACTAAGCCCCAACCTTAATCACTTCATTTTAAATGCAGGTGAACTTTCTTTTACTTTCTCTGTCTTTGAATTGAATTACTGCCATCATTTTTCCAAACGTATGTCTGGACAACAGATTCTTTCACTAATATCAAACTTATCCAACATTTTACTTTTCTAATTCTGCCTCTGACATTCAAAGTTATATGCCATTCACAAGTATGATGCCATCACCATCTCGCTGTATCACAACCTTGGTTAATCTGAGTTCTGTTCTAGTCTTTAAATACAGCCAGAAGATCTTTTGTGCCACTTGCATTGCTGAACAAATATTTTTGCAATAAATGCTTTTGAAACTGGTTTTACTTTATTATGGAAAACTATACTCTATTCTTTATCATCTCCTTGAGTAAACTGCCTCTTATAGTTAATTTTTATCATTATATGTTTTGTTTTTTTAGGCGCCAGTCAGCGGCAGCAACAAAATCAGTTTTGGTATTATATCAGAAACAGAGCAACACACTATCTTTTCTCCTAAACATCAACTCACCGGGGTTCTAAGATAATCATAAAGGCACTTAGTACACTTTCAAATAATAAATATTCTATTAAATTAATAGCTATGGTTATGAGATAGCCATATGAAACGTCTATTACAGGCACAATTGCATATTAATTGTGAAATATGCCATGGGATACTTGGACACTATTCTCTTTCAAAGTGCTTTTGGTAAAGTTATCACTAAAGGGGCTTCAAATGATCTATTTACTTATTTTGGTATTCCTAAGGTGTACTATTCTTATCTATGGTGCTTGTACTATAAATTAAACAGCAGCCATACTACATTGCAGCACTACATGGTACTCTCCAGCGCAGATCCATTGGATTTTTGCTTTTTTCATCACTCTTTTCAGTTTTTTAGCTGCAGTAGTTGGAGATCACATATGCTGCCCTGCATCTGGCACTGAAGTTGCTGACTTGAGTGACAGAATTCCAGCTTGTACTGCTGCTGACGAATGATGATGAAGAAATCCCAAGTCTGATGTAGCTCCTCAGTGCCATTACAATATTCATAAAAGTTCACTGAATCAGGAAATTGTGCCAAGCTCCAGCTTAATTTGTGAATTCAGAGTGAAAGAGTTTTCTTTCAAACAGGTAACAAAGAATGGTGAGTAATTACCATAACATTCGCTTAGACGTGTTGCCTGTCCAATATTTCCTCTTCCTTCCAACTATTTACATTGTTAATCATAAGACAAGTGCTGTCATCTATCTAAGTATCAAACACAGAACTATTTTACGAAGAATAAAACAAGGAACACAAGGCCGACCATTACACCACATTTTCTTTACATTTGTTTAAAGACATTAAGAGACTATTAAAAATAAAACATCCAATGGCTGATAATATTTTGAGTGCATCAATAAAACAGTAAAACTGATATTTACAAAGGCAACACATACTGATCAGAAAGACTCCACGCACCGCCTTTTTTGTTTAGTGTGCCACATGTTTTTTTTTTCCATTTGAGTTGCTGAGTTTCTGGGTATTTCACGAGAGATTTAAGAAGTTTATTTTCTGAAGTATCAGTCACATGCTCCAAATAAATCTGCTTTGTTAAAAAAAAATGGAACAATTCAAAAGCTCCTGTTTCAGAATGCTGCTGTTAAAATTACAATGCCGTATGCTATAAATTTCAGCCAGGGGACAGAGACATGCTACATATTCCCAGGTTCTGACCTTAGTGCCAAGGGTGGCCTTATGCACTTAAAGAGGACTGGAGATGTAAATAATATTATGGCGTAACATGATAAGCTGTAAAAATAACAGTTACATCATGTCAACCTATTACACCCAGGGCTTACAGAGAACCCAAAACAGGAATATTAACTGAAATTAAAAAGAAGAAAATGTATTCTTCATAGAAGTTACTAATTTTTGAGATATTTGTAAATACTCTGAATGACAAACTTGGTTAAATCCATTTCACACTACATCTGCATAGCCTCCTGTGTGGTGGTTGAAGAGCTCTTGTATATACATTAGAATTCCAAAGCTAAAAAGGTAGAAATGTCCAAAATGTTGAGCAGATACCCCATGGTGTTATCCTGGTAAGAGCATCAGAGATTCCTTAGCTGTTCCGTAGTAATTTCCAGAAAATCACCGCTAT
>JANRMT010062819.1:27029616-27052862 GCA_026402145.1 Polypterus bichir lapradei
TTATTATTATTATTATTATTATTATTATTATTATTATTATTATTATTATTATTATTATAAATTTAAATATTAATGATCAGACCAAAATGTAGAACCTGATTGTGGATCATGACATAACATTAGTTATTGTAAACTAAAATGATGTAATTGAAAGTAAAACAAAAAATTTGAATAAATCAATTACACAAAAAACTCAATAAAAATGCATCATCTGTTTCTTGATTCTCAATTCAAACCTGACATCAAGGGTCAGGAAATATTTATATAGGACTGGGACAGAGTTATAGCTGCCTATAAACATCTGATCAAAATATAAATGTGAATGTGAATATCCCCAGAGTTAAAATCCAAACACTCCTGCATTTCTTTTTAACATTTTCTCTGTTTCTCCCTGCCTAGCCGATATGGTAAGCTGCAGGTAAAGTAGGCTATATTTGGTCAATGCCATGTGCATGCCAGTACACATAAAGCAAAAATTACATCCTCTTAACCTAGATATCCTTATTTTAGTCACTTTCACAATCTTGCTATAAAATATTTTGATATCATGTTAATCCAAATATATCAATCTACCCTTTTCTGAACAGTGCGGAGCTAATTGACTATCTCATTGAGCACGAAGAAGGAACCAACTCAGGATGAGGTCACAGTTCAGGGCAGGACTGTAACATTCACACACTCATGCTCATTTTCTCCAGTGTACTTTACATACTCATGTCTGAGATGGAGGAGGAAGACATTAGAAAGTTGTCTCAAAACATTCCAATATACATCAATAAATGTTTTTTTAAGCAATTAGATTCAACCATAACCTCATTTATTTGAAATTTAAAACATTCATGTATCCAAAGAGTGACCCTACAAAGACCTAAGGCAGAAGGTGGCATGGCTCTACCTAACTTTCAGTTTTATTACTGGGCAGCAAATATACAAGCTATAAAAACTTGGACATTGACACAAATAGATGAACATACACAGGCTTGGTCCACAATAGAAATAAAATCCTGCAGTACTTCTTTATATTCCCTGCTTTGTGCCCCAATAAATGCAAGTTATTGCCAATATACTAACGACCCAATTGTGCTTCACTCACTCAGAATATGGAACCAATGTAGAAAGCATTTTAACTCTTTTAGGGCTGATGTTGACTTTTGTCGAAATTCAGGGGTAGAGGATGGTAATCAGCTGTAAATTGCAACAAAACTTGCCCTTACTTTTTAGATCGACTCTCTTTGCTTGAAGGAAAGTTATGTAGCTTTGTTGATTTGACCTTGATTCCCTGCGCGTGCATGAGAAATGAAGAGCAAACATCTGAAGATACTAAAGCATATGTGCAAAGCAAAATACTCCATGTACTGTACGTTTTTACGTGTTATCGCTGAATTGCACTCTGATTTTTCGGAGTCTTAGTTTAATCCAAGTGATCTGGAGATATATATCGAAAATGAAAGTGAGGTACCACCATCAGCTGATCGTGATGCTGAACACGTAGATGATATGCTTACAGCAGCGTTTGCCTAGGAGGACCACCACTTGTGATGACGAGAGGTAAAAACCAGATTGCATCACACTGCGACTACCACCGTCGCCCACCTGTTGTGCGAAGACAGAGAGGTAGCTGGCACTCCATGCATTCCTGCTGGCCATTAAGCCGCCCTTGTGCAGCCACTGTTGCAAGAGATGCCGAACAGGCGCCAACAGCAGCCACAGCATGTAGCAACAGACATTTTATGTGGATTTATGTGTGAAACTAGTGCATCGTGTGCTTTTCAAAAAACTTAGTTTTTTGGAAAAAATATTCAGCCCTCAAAGAGCTAAGATAGAGAAGCTTTTATCTGTGGCACCTCTGCATGAGAACCACCTTTTTCAACCCTCGCAAACATATACAATTTTTAATATCTGGAAAACATTTGGGGTTAAATCACTTAGAGATCTTTATATAGACAATGTCTTTGCATCCTATGAACAATTACATTCCAAATTTAACTTTCCAGCAACACATTTCTTTCACTATCTTCAAATTAGAAACTTTGTTAAACAGAATCTGCTCAATTTTCCTCATCTTGCACCTTCCTCTATGCTGGAAATAATATTGCTCAGTTCGGAGGACACAGAAAGCATTTCTGCAATATATAAAATTATTTTACAGTCCCTCTCTTTTAAAGATCCAAGAGGACAATGGGAAAAAGATCTCTCACTCAACATATCAGAAAAGGAGTGGAAGGTAGCAATGCAGAGAATTCACTCGAGCTCCATATGCACAAAGCATACAATTATTCAACTCAAAATTATATATTGAGCACATCTGTCTCATTTAAAACTGACCAGAATGTTTTTACAGGGCAAGATCAAACCTGCGAACGCTGCAATGAAGTCCCATCCTCACTGGGTCACATGTTTTGGGCCTGCACCAAATTAACATCATTCTGGACAAACATTTTTAAGTGCCTTTTAGACAGCCTTGGTGTCACAATCCCTCCTAATCCATTAACAGCTGTGTTTGGTGTTCTTCCAGATGGTTTTAAAGTGGAGAAGGACAAACAAACTGTGATTGCCTTCACTACACTATTGGCACGCAGACTTATTTTGCTAAACTGGAAGAATCCTAACTCCCCTCTTTTAAGTCAGTGGGTAACTGATGTTTTATACTATTTGAAATTGGAAAAAATCAAATTCTCACTTAGAGGATCTGTGCAGAACTTTTTCAAAACCTGGCAGGATCCAATCAATAACATTTTAGAATAAGCTTTTAAAGTACTGAGGAAGCAGATTCTCTTCCCATTTCTTTTTCTTCTCCATTTATCCTTATCCGCTTATTAAACTCATCAATTTACTTATTTTTTACTAACTTTAAGATTTACTTTCTCAGGAGTGGGGGTTGATTTGTTTTCAATCCTATTTTTGTAAAAATTGATGTATTTGTATGGAATGATTACAATAAAATCAATATAATTACAAAAAAAAAGAAAGGGGTCTCAGTAACAGAGAGATCTCTACAAAAAGATGTGACTAGGTCAAGATTTGAAGCCATTTTCCTGAGATACTCACCATGTCACCAATTATGATTGTATTAATATTGTAGAATTATTTTGAAATAGGTGAAAACAGTGCAAAATAAAGCAAGAATATAGTAATGCAAACCATTATGATTATTAATAAATGTCACACACACCAACACCTGGACAAACTAGTGTGTCCAGTTAACCCACCCCCTACATCGTTATACCTATGAAGAACCCATGGTGGACACAGGTCAGTACATGAACGTAGTGTCATAGACCTGTGAGCACTAACCCGCAAGCCACTATCAAAGTACTGCCCCTTTTCTTTGAAGTATATTTACTTCAGATAACATAATTCTGTAATGTAGATTATTCAATAAGAATTAAATAAATAGCCAGGATTCTGATATTTAGCATCCAAAATGCAGCAACAACAAAACCCACCAAAATTCACTTATGTAAAGGCAAGTGGTAGACATTTTTTTACCTGTTGATTTCCAGTGAGTGCACGCTGTATCTACTCTCAATTTTGTACTTGCCAGGATGAACATGGGTATCAATGGGAACGTTGTTTTTGTACCTAGAAATTGAACAAAAAGATGAAAAGAAATTGTGGATTGCGATGGACTAGTATCACATTTATTGTCCACTGCAGCTGATAATTCTATATTTCCATGAGAATTTGAGTATGATATGCAGATCCAGAAAATATGGCTGTTTGTAATCCATAATATTTCAAAGAAACAGTTACAAGAAGGGGTGATTGGAGGGCTTCCTCATGGCAGTCCTATCCAGAATAATAAAGGGAGGCAAAAAAAGCATAGCCTTTATGCAAAATAATTCCCAGAAAATGATGACTCCAACTGAAATGTTTGTTTGGAGTAAAGACTGGTAAAACAGACTTGTTTTAGATATCTGTAATTAAGAAATTATGTAATTTGAAACAAATGATATATGAAGTAACAGTAGTCAAAAGTCAGCCAAAGTGTTGAGAGATGGAGTTCAAGAATAACTAGTAACCAAAACCAAGACGTTGACCAAAATTTAAAAATAGAATTCAAAATGAAATTGGAATCAAGCTAAGCCCTAAATATTTTTTTCTTTAAAAGTACTTAGTGCACGGCTACCGCAAAGCCATCTCCTTATTTTTTAAATATCTTCTCTGTTGTCAGTTCCATTCAGGTTCTAGAATCACTTACACTGTTGTTGGCTGCACTACTTTTGCACCAAGCTTGAACTCCACCAAGTAGTCTTGGTGTTCCTGTAGTCTTAAGCTGCCCCTGAAAAGCTGCTTGTTCTAGGTTACACCAATGCTACCTCCTCCTTTAAAATGACAGCACATTCCTGTTACATCCTACATAAATTCTTCATTATAGCATCCTGGTGAAACAGAGCACCCTGGTGGAACAGAGCACTCTTCTTTCTAAGCCACAACTATCTTTCACTTCTGCAAGTGCAACTGCCTATTTCAGGACATCCAGCATATACATAATGTACTGCCCAGAGATAGTCCCTCTCCATCCTCACTAGCAAATGCAGGACTCTAGACAGCTGTTGCTGGACTTTAGCCTTCCCTATACCAATCTGACCATGTCCTTCTGCAGGGTGAACCTCTTGTCAGATATGAAACCCTTCTCAAAGTTTGAAACACAATGTTTCAGCTGTTAGGCACCTGAAACCAGATGAGCACCTGAATTCTAATAAGCTCAGTGAAGAAGGTGAGAAATACAGTATATAATCTAAAATCCAGCAAAAAATAATCACAGTTGTGAGTAAAAAACAGTAAATGTATTCATAAAACAGCTGAAAATCATACAAAAATAACCATCATAATGTTTCAAAATGCCAAAAAGTCACATAATTTTAAAATTATAACCATAGTAAAACAGAAACTTATCCAGAAAGTGAAGTCTTTAGTGAGAGACAAAAGACAGTTTTGTAGAAAACTTTGACATGACTGATGTGCATACCCATTGTATTTGGTTAAATTATTAATTAGTTATTTATGTCACACTGTTTATATGTTTCTTTTATTTTTGTTTGAGGTAAACAAGAAAAGCCATTGTTATTTTGGCACATGTAGCGAGTCCTTGCTCATGTAAAATGTAACTGATGTAATTTTCCAAGATTACACTGTGTCACACACGTGCGAGTAGGAGGCAACTAAAAGGTCTGAGTAAGTGTAATGAAACATCTGACCAGGGGGCAGCAGAGTGCACTGACTGTCTTTCTCAGTTCCCTACACACCTCTACCGGGAAATCCTGCAAGGTTCCAGCGCCTCAGAAGATGTCACATCCAAAAACGGCCCCTTTGCTGACGTCATTTCAAAAGACGGCCCCTTTGCTGACGTCACTTGCGAAGACGGCCCCTTTGCTGATGTCACTTCTGGTTCCGGCCATTTTGATGACATCAGTTCCTCTCCAGGCCTTTAAAGCCTCCATCTTGGGCTACTATAGCCAGTTCTAGTTTGGACTCTGTGAGATGCACATCGTATTTCTGATACAACAAACCCTTTTGCAGCTGGGAAAAACAATATATGGGTGGCTGCCCCAAACCTTTATGATGTCTTTGGCGTATTATTATTACAGTGGCGTAGTCGGCAGGATTAAGTCCCAGAAGAAACCGGGACACGAACATGAAATCAACCAGGTAGGAAAGTACCGGGGCCAAGTTTCTGGGGGGAGAGTGCGTTTGGGGGTCAGGAAGGACTCAGTGCAGGCTCAACTCCTCAAATACAGCACCGGGCGTATAACTTACCAAAGGGAGAGTGTGAAAGGGACGTACAGACGTAGACTGGTTTCTGGGGATGAAACGATAAGGGCTTATTATGCTCTCTTGGAGGAGAGAGCTGAGCAGCCCATTGGGGCTGAGGCCCCAGATAAATATGGGCTATCCCCAGTCCAGCAGGCAAAAATAATAAAAAAACTGGGAATCTGATCCAGAGAGATCAATCCAGACACAGGCTATGACCCTCTGGGAGCAGGTGGCCTTATGGCTAAGGCCATTTGAACTATCCACCTGCCAAATAGTGCAGCAGGTAGCCTGCTTTATTTTTTTAAAGAGCCTCCCAAAAAACTTTGCCCAGCCAGACTGGGGAGATTTCCAGTCTATGGAAGAGCTTATAAAGCTTGTAAAATCATCCATACCAGTCTCGAAATCTGGGAGAGCAGAACCGTCCTCTAGTGGATTTCCTAGAGATCATGTCCTACTGCATAAGTCTCTTCCACATAAATCGGAGCCTGTTTCTGAATTCCCGGGCTGCCGGCCGTGCAACCTACCCGGGAACGAGGCGGGATGAAGGTGGAAGGGGGGAGACGGTTTGTGTGCTCATGCCAACCCCCTGACGTTATCGAATACGGGACCCATAGTCATTAATGGATACAAAGTCAATGCCTTGTTTGATTCCGCCAGCAACATTTCCATTGTTGATTGCCGTTATGTCACACCACGACAAAGAATTAAAGAAAAGACCAGTATTAAATGTATTCACGGATGTACAATACTGCCCTGTGTTTCGTAAGTCAGGGAGGATCACTACGAAGAATTCCCATGGCAGTTCACCCCAATCCAGCAGCTACATGCTGTGACTGCTGTTGCCGCCTGTTCAGCATCTCTTGCAAAAGTGGCTGCACAGGGGCGGCTTAATGGCGAGCAGGAATGCATGGTGCGCTGGCTACCTCTCTATCTTCGCACAACAGGTGGGCGACGGTGGTAGTCGCAGTGTGATGCAATCTGGTTTGTACCTCTCGTCATCACAAGTGCTGGGCCTCCTAAGCAAACGCTGCTGTAATTCCAGCGATTCTAGGGCGGGACTGGTCGGAAAATAAATGTGGTAAACTATTGACTACTCCCAATAAAAACTTAGGCCTAGTTATAGATGGGGATAACTCGTCTGAAGCTGTCTCCATGCCGTGTACACAGCCGGCGGAGAGAGATACGGAAGTCCACGAGGAGGACGGGGAGATTCCTGGACCGTTGCAGGCAAATACGTCATCAACCCACGCCTCGACGAGTCAGGTGGAATCCCTTCCCCTTGAGGTCAGACTGGATCCTCTCTCCGACATTCACTTTCAGTTTAGACAAACACCGGCTTCTTTTAAAAGGGAGCAGTGGAATGAAATTTGCAAAAAATGCAGTAGTCCTTGTCAACAGCCAACGCACACACCGGCCCAGGCCACAAGGACCTAACTTTGTAATAGAAAATGATCTGTTATATCGGGTTGCGGAACATGGGGTGAAGGTTCGGAAACTGTTGTTAATCCCACGAACCTACCGGCGGCAGGTTTGTGAGTTAGCTCACACCCACCTCCTTGGAGGCCATTTAGGCGCTGAAAAAAGTTTAGAGCAGATTAAGCTCTGATTTTATTGGCTGGGAATTAACGAGGAGGTTTGCCGTTTTTGTATTTCTTGTCCAGAATGTCAATTAAGGCAAATTCCTAGGAGGGACCGGCTCCTCTCGTTCCCCTTCCCTTAGTTGATGTCCCCTTTGAACGAATCGGGGTCGATATTGTAGGAACATTAGAGCCCTCAGCCCGAGGACATAATATATATTAGTCCTCGTGGATTATGCGACCCGATATCCGGAAGCTGTTCCCTTGCGCTCAGCTACATCTAAAGCAATCGCACGGGAACTAGTAGGAGTATTTGCGCATGTCGGTATTCCTAAAGAAATCCTAACAGACCAAGGAACACCTTTTACCTCGGAGACATTCAGGGAAATGGCCAAGTTACTGAAAATAAAGCACTTAAAGACCGCTGTGTATCATCCTGAAACGGACAGTCTAGTGGAGAGGTTTAATCAGACTCTCAAGCAGATGCTTCGCAAGGTGGTCAGCGGGGATGGGAGGAATTAGGATCAACTCCTCCCCCTCGTTCTCTTTGCCTATCGGGAAGTCCCACAAGCCTCTACAGTGTTCTCTCCTTTTGAATTGTTATACGGACGACAACCCTGAGGTATATTCGATATTTTGAAAGAAAGTTGGGAAGGAGAGGCTCTTCCCTCTACAAATATTTTGGAATATATCTCACAGTTACACAATAGATTTGGGAAAATTCAACCTATTTTAAAAAGTCACATGGAAGAGGCACAAGCAGCACAGGCCCATTATTATGACCGCGGCACGACACTCAGAGAATTCCATCTGGGGGATCGTGTCATGGTATTAGTTCCCACCTCTCATTCTAAATTGCTCGCCCATTGGCAAGGCCCTTATGAAATTAAGGAGAGAAAAGGATTGGTCGACTATTTGGTGAAACCCAATCGTAGACCAAGTGAGCGGGTTTAAAATGTGAACTTGCTGAAGCCGTGGAAGGAGAGGGAACCAGATCCCCCCTCCACTCAGCCCTGCTCATTCTTTGCTCACATAGACACACTTAACTTCAGCGAGGAATTAACTTATAGACAAAGATGGGAGCAGGAATCGGCTATCCTGTCCGTCTCAGAGGTGGTGAATGAAAAACCCAGAAGGACCTCTCTGATTGCACACGACATAGTGACTAAACCAGGGGTTATAGTCCGGGAGCGCCCCTATAGACTTCCTGAGGCAAAGAAAGCAGAAGTGGAGCTGGAAATCAAGCTGATGCTGGAACTAGGAGTGACTGAGGAAAGTTATAGTCCCTGGTCCAGCCCATTTGTCTTGGTAAGTAAGCCTGATGGCAGTTGAAGGTTCTGCAATGACTTCCGTTTGCTTAACCAGGTCTCCCTTTTTGATGCTTATCCCATGCCTCGCATGGATGACCTCCTCAAGAGGGTTGGACAAGCTGAAGTTTTGACCACGCTTTACATGACAAAGGGGTACTGGCAGTTTCCTTTAACGGACTCCGTGAAGGTCAAGACCGCGTTTAGCACTCCTTGCGGACACTGGCAGTATCGGGTCCTTCCATTTGGGTTACATGGGGCTCCTGCAACTTTCCAGCGTCTGGTGGATAAAGTGCTCCAACCCCATGATGCGTATAGTGATGCCTATCTGGATGACGTCGTCATCTATTCCAGCACATGGAAGGAACACGTACAGCAGGTCACTGTGGTACTGCGGACACTGAGAGAAACCGGGCTTCGTATTAATCCCAAGAAATGTTTCTTTGGATTGAATGAGGCTAAATATTTGGGCTATCTGGTGGGTCGGGGTATTGTGAAACCTCAGTGTTCAAAAATAGATGCCATTGTAAAATGGTCCCGTCCGCGAACCAATAGGCAAGTCCAAGCCTTTCTCGGGTTGGTCGGGTACTACCGCCGGTTTGTACCTCGGTTTTCAGAGAGAGCGGCGCCCTTGACTGATCTTAAAAAGTAGAGGGCTTCTAATCATGTGGTTTGGACTGACAAGGCGGAAGCTGCATTTAGTGACTTAAAACAGGCTCTTACGTCAGCACCAATGTTAAAATCTCCTAATTTTTCTCTCCCTTTTATTCTCCAGATGGACGCTTTGGACACAGGCCTGGGTGCCGTGCTGAGCCTAAACGTCGATGGTGTTGAACACCTCGTCATGTACCTGAGCCAGAAACTGTTGGATCGGGAGACCAGGTATGCAGCTGTGGAAAGGGAAGCCCTTGCGATCAAATGGGCGATTGCGCAGTTGAGGTACTACCTCTTGGGCTGGGAGTTTACTCTAGTGACAGATCATGCACCCTTACAGTGGATGGCCCTTCACAAGGAGTCGAATCCATGGGTCACTAGTTGGTTTCTTGACCTTCAACCTTACAAGTTTTCGCTAATTCATTGTAAGAGTTCTCTCTATGCCAACGCTGATGCTCTCTCTCATGCCCACAGCCTCTCGGTGCAGGACGCCCGACCCGATGGGTCTGGGCTGAGGGGGGGCCTTTTTACACACGTGTGGGTGGGAGGCAGCTAAAGGGCCTAAATAAGTGTAATGAAACATCTGACCAGGGAGCGGCGTAGTGCGCTATCTTTCTCAATTCCCTACAGACTTTTCCCAGGAAATCCTGCAAGGGTCCAGAAGACGTCACTTCCAAAGACGGCCCTTTTGCTGACGTCACTTCTGGTTCTGGCCATTTTGATGACATCAGTTCCTCTCCAGGCCTTTAAAGCCTCCATCTTGGGCTACTATAGCCAGTTCTAGTTTGGACTGTGAGATGCACATCATATTTCTGATACAACAAACCCTTTTGTAGCTGGGAAAAACAATATATGGGTGGCTGCCCCAAACCTTTATGATGTCTTTGGCGTATTATTATTACAACTGCAAAAGGAAATATATTATATCATACATTATTGATTACATCAAATATCTAACTGTTTATTCATGTGGAAGCCCAATATTTTATTCTATTCAATTAATCCAGTTTAGGGTTTTACAGGGGTTAATCCTATCATGACAACAATAAGGACAAGGCAGAAACCATGACCACCAGGATGAGATACAGCTCACAACTTGTCGTTTCAGTTTAGAGCTTTCAGTTAACACAATGATTTGTGTTTTCACTGTAAGAAAAAAACAGTCTTACGCTGAAATCCAAACAAATTGCCTACACAGAATTAAATCAGTGGTCTATGAGCTGTTAGGAGAACATGCATATTGTCTGCAATGCCACATACCGTTTGATGACTGAGCTATTCTACAGATGAACATAGGCTCTTTAACCCAATGCTTATTTTTGCATCACACAGGAGTACTTTATGAATGAAATCAGTTCATTGTCAAACCTACCAGGTTACACGGGGTTCAGGCCATCCAGACACAGTGCAATGTAGCTTGACACTCTGTTTTTCCCAAATTGTATGGGATCGAGGCTTAATGACAAACTCAGGGGCATGCAGTAGACTGTCTTCATTAAGCTTCTTGTGAAGTTCTTCGGTCTCGTGAATCTGCAAAGTGTGGAAATTATATTCAAAACTGATCACTTTTGTCAATAAATAAATTAGACATTATCATTATGATAATATTGCCAGACATTTACATCACTATTCATAGTAACAGTTATTGAACTAAACTTTTTTTTAAATGAGTCATGCTACATTATTATACTGTCTGTTATAATATGTTGTGTTTAACTATATATAATACAAGAAGCATAAAATATACAGTGTACTTACCAATCACATTTATAATACAAATAAAGTTATTTCCTCAATTATGAATAACTTTTCTTGTGAAAAATGTTTTTTATGAAATCTGTGTACTTTTTCGTATCAATTTAAAAAAATATATTTTTAATTCTTTGAATGAAAGTTATAGTTTGAGAGATACTTTGTCTTTATACTTACACTAGAATAAAGAATGATGGTATTATTATCAAAAACTGTCTAATGAAATTAGGAAAATGACACACCTTAACAGTAACAAAAGAAATTACACAGTGTGTGGGTTTTGTTAGGTAATAGAAGGGATTGTTTATAATAATAAATGTCAAAACCAAAGAATTACAGGGGGCATGTGAAGCTTTAGCCATATTTCAATTGACTATGCTGAATTATTTTTTTGTCCATTCATTTTCAGAAACCACTTTTCTATGACGGGGACTCCAATGAGTCTATCCTGGCTGCAACTCTATATGGAATGATGACCAGTTGCAGGGCATATTCTCACCTATACCAGGTAAATTCTGATTCATTAATCAACTAAACAAACACATCTTTAAAATGTAGGATGAAAACAGATTTCCCAGAATTAACCCCAATAACATGAAGAGAATATACCAATGCCACATTGATGGGAACAAACTCAGGAATTGAGCCCATGTTTGTGAAGCTAAAAGTGGTAGAAGTTAACAGTATTGCACCACCCTACTGTCTACAAACTTATTTTTACTTAAATGTAACAACAAAAATATATTCTTGTACATGTTTTTAGGACTTTATATACTGTAGATATGAGCGGATAATACAGTTAAAGAACACTCACCAAGCTAACCATCTATTTCAGTATTACCTTCAGGAAAATCTTTCAGGCCGTTTAAAGCAGAGACCACTCAACAGACTCTTTCCTAATGCAGTTACTCTGAACAGTGCTAATAGTGTCATATCACTGGTTGTAATATCAGGACAAATTCTAAGCAACTCTATTGATTAGCAGTATCAATAAAGGTCATTCAATCATTCAGTTGGATATGAACATATCTCTCTATCTCTCTATTATAAAAGAAAATCTTGAGACAAGACTTTTGCCAAGAGATTTTTTCAAGTCCCGTCCTCCTGTCAACCATTTTCAACCACACACACGGTCCTTTCACCTCTGTAAAATTTTAACAGGCGACAAGAAAGGTAATGTAGTACATCTTCTGTGGATTACATTAGACAGAAAAGGAGATCTTGATATGCCATTCATATTAAAATGTTTACAGTTTCCTGTTAGAATAGCTTTTGCTATGACAATTAACAAATCACAGGGACAAACATTCGAAAAAGTCGGATTATTTATTAGAGAGAAAGAAGCGATATTCACGCATTGGCAATCATATGTTACGTTGTCATGATGTAAGTCCACCCACAGAATCAAAATTCAATGCAATATTGACGTAAAGTTAATTCAAAATATTTTTACTGAAGTTTTACAGTAAAAGTGTAAGTTTAAAAAGTATTTGCATGTTAATTTCAAAGCCACACACAACGAAAACATATAACGCAACATATACCTCTAACACAACTTGAAAAATAATTTTTTTTTGATTTATTACGTTTTACAATTTTTTACTATGGTTAATTACTCGCTGTAATGTAAAATAGTTCTATTATGTAACAATTCCCATGAAAATAACAATCTGTTTAAATTGTACATCCACTTTCCCATATGCTAGCAGCAGATCGCCGAAGTGGCTAGCGCATAACGCCCGCCCGGCGGTTGGCGACCAAAGCGAGCAGGGGGCAGAGCCCCCTAGTAATTTAAAAAATCAGAAATCCTCAGAAAATTTCTAAATTTACTGACCTCTTTGAGCAGGGTGAAATTGTAGCCAAATATGTGAATTTTTACTGTTTGCTATTCAAAACAGTAGCTACCGGTTCAAAATTCTACTTTATTGTCATGTGTACATAATACAAAGAAATTCTTACTTACATGTCTCCTATATACTAGTGATAGTAGTTCAATACCAATAAAAGAAAAATAGAACAATGAAAACAACATCATATTTTCACTGCAAAATATATGCAACAAGCACACAAGAACATGTTCTTGTCACCATGAGTGGCTGTCGTATAACCTTATGACCTGTGATTTAAAAGTGTCCCAGTATCACCTGGTGTGAGTTCTAATGGCCTGGCACTGTTTGCTGGAACAGACAAGGGAGAAGGGTGGCTGAGGCTTAATAATCCTGTTTCACTTTCTAAGACACTAAGTGACAAATATGCCCTAATCAGAAGGTAGCTACTTTCCAGTTGTATTGTGTGTCAATCTCTGTAGTGTTTTATGGTCATGATCTGATCAGGTGCTGGTGGCCAGTGACTGTGGACTCTACCGTGCACCTCTAGAGGTCTATGAGCACAGATGGAGACATTTAAGGAAGTCAAGGAATAAGTGATTTTTCTTCAGAATAACTAAGGCCTGTTATGGTCATTTCAGGTCATTAACATTGAAATTTTAGATAGAAAGAAATCCTTACATATTTTAACACCCAGTTTTTGATTCAACAAAATACTTCTATCTTAACTTAGGCACTTTTCTCAATTGTTTTCAACCATCTTAACTAATATTTTAGCCATGCGCCATTACGGATTTACTTTTTCATTAGTTAGAGGTAGTAATTGCTTCATAACATTTCTATTACATAGTAAATCTTCATAAATTAAAAAAAAACAGTTATTAGTACTGAATTATTTTAGTTATATCAACATTTCATGTTTCCTTGTGTAAACGGGCATGGTCCCTGAAATTAATAAAAACACAATCCAAAAAATGAGGTTCATCACTGAGTATGGTCTGGTGTCAGTTTTCTGAGATTATCTCTATTAATCTTGGATTGCTTTATCATTTCCTTAAAAAGCCATATTTTTACTTTAAATATTTCAACAAACTCTTTCTCTGTCTCTCTGTTTTAACACTTGCCATTTATTTTGATTCATGTCTTAACCAGACTCTGTATTTTCAACTTTTTAAACTGGTGCAGTCTTTTTAATTTAGATTTGAACCAGTATTGGATCCTCAAAGAACTTCTCAAGTACATGCTAAACTTTTTATTAAACATGTTTTCAACTAAACTCTGTATCAACTATATCAACTGCAGCTCCATAGATAAGAGACTTATGGCCAAGTGGGTATTATCTAAATTCAGTAATATTACCTTTATCTTATGTTCTCAGTCATTCCTAATTAATGGAAATACCTTTCAACATCTACAGTTAGGTTAATTACATCCATGTCTCTCGGGCTGTGCCATTCAAACTTTCCATAATGTTCTGGCATGTGAATGCTTTGTGTCACTGTAGTAGCATAGTGTATGTGTGACAGTGCCAACATCTATCTTCTATTGTCACAATATCTTTCCTTAATTGATGACTGGGGCATGTCAGAGTGTTGCTGAAAAAAAGTTTCTGAGCCAGATACCATTATTATTAAAAGCATTACATACAAGAGAACAGGTCAGTCTGGCACAAGAAAAAGCAGGCCAGCCAGTCCAATGCATTATTTATAACTGACTCTTAATAGAGTTTTTCTTTTATCTTTCTGTTAGGTTTCAAGTTGATATGTGAATGGTACCTCAACGATGACTGTTGTGGATGGACTTTGTAATAGTGTGCTGTTGGTCACTTTCTGCATTTGTTTTGAACAACTGAATATTGCATTCTTTGCACTTAATTTCAGCATACAAGTACAATGAGTTGCATGTTAAGAATTACTTGTCAACACTCTTTCATCTGCTTGCTTAGTGTCTTGCATCAGCTTTTCTTGGGGAAAAAAAGCAGTTATTTATTATTAGTATAGTATGCCTAAAACTATTCATATTCATTTTTTACTGAATATATGTAGGAATTTATAAATATGTAAAGAGAATATTCTTATCAGACCAGTATCGTTTTAAAAATAAAATATGCTCAAGAGGTCTGCATGCCTAGTATGGAAATGCACATAATAATAACTTCAATGTTTAGGTAATAATGAAACAAAACTGAGATGATAAGTGGCTGATGGTGTGGATACCTACTGTATAAAACTGATTTTTCCAAAGCAATACATTAATCTCAAAGCATATAACTAAACTGACACATATATATATACTTAAACATAAGACCTTAGTGAGTGTAACGAGTGAGTGAGACTTCACTTCTGCCCTCATGAAACTCCATCTCTTCTTTTGCATACCACATAAAAGATGCCTCCACCAGAACAACACCATCAATCTGACTAGCACACAAATTCAGGACACAGCTCTAAAACAACTGAACTAGTTTACCTTCCAGCCTAAAAGAAAAATGACTTCTTTTAAATGTGCTTTTCCAACCTGGGACCCCAGCTTTTCATACTTTGTTTTCTTATTATAATACAGTGTATATTGTAGCACACATATGCCTTAGGGACAGCTTAAAGGCTCTGGTGCTCATTCAACTCCAGTCCACAAGGTGGTGTTGTAAACTAATGCCTCTTCACTTCCTCCCTCTACAGACCAGATGGTTGACTGACCACAGAGAAACCAGAGGACATGGAGAAAACTCGTATGGACAGACGGTCAGTGTGGAGACGCTAACCTTAACCAAGTATGTAATTCCACCCAGGGTGCTGCATTTGTACCTCAGCAGTACTCAACACACCATGTTGCCCTAGTCTGAGCATAGTCATTGTCTTTCAAAAGGGTACTAAAATGGAAAAAAGTCATATAGCATTTAATATGCAGTAAATTTATTTGCTATTTTACTTTCTGCCTTATTTTTTCTAGACAAGATGTCAATTAAATTACACCACTATATTTAGCATAAAAGTAAAGTCTTCATGCATATGCTATCACCACATTACTCTGGCAGTCTGCTTCATTATACCTGATATAATAACTGAGAAATGTTGGAGAGAACCCAAAACTGTAGTGTTTTTAATTCTCAATATTAAATTAGTCCTAGTCCTGTTTAGCATAGAGCAGGCTTGGGGAAATCAGTCTCCTCTGTAGCCCGTTCTGTATTAAACAATGTTAGCACAGTAATGCTATGTTACATCCTTAATTCAATTACAAGGAAACATCTGAATTAATTACATAGGTATATCAAAAAGAAGTTTGTGTAATATTCAGACATGCTAAACAAAAGCCATTCTTTAATGTTGTCAAAAAGTAATAACTTATTAAAATAACATGCTAGATTTATTTTTTGTACTATTTGAAAGTCTGACAGTAAAATCATTTGCAAATGGCTTAACCCAAACTATGTTACTACTGCTGCATATATTATGAGGAATTAATAGGCACTTTAAATTGCATGTGCTCAATTGATTCTAACAGAAGACTTTTAAAAAATTTCTTAATCATAACAGTACTATGGGAATCAAACTTGTTTTAATATCAGTAAGGTAAGAGTGCTGTTGGGAAACAATCTTAATTAAGAAATATTGCACATTAGAGAAGCTTTCATTGTGAGCACTGTGATTATAAGCTGTAAGGGAAGCCAACATTGTTACTTGTCTGTCATCATTTCTTTTGCACTAAACCCCATCAAGACTGTTCATTTTATAGGCCCCATTCAAGTTCTTCTCATTTATTTTATTTTTATTTGGTAGAAAGTAGTTAAATCGGCCCTACACTGTTGACCGTTAATAACAATAAATAGATATACATGACAAAAGACACACAACTATTTGTTATTTATTTTCTTGTCATATTGGCAAATAGTTTGTATTTTTTAAGTCTGTGGAGGCCCATTAGTGAATTTTCCAATTTAAAATCTCACTAAAGAACCGTTATTCAATGACCAGGTGCTTAGGATGCAATTTACTACAGTCTATCATGAATTGAGATAAAAACAAAACAAAAAAAAATATCCAAAAAGCTCAACTGAAAAATAAAACTTACAGGTTGAGAAACAATTGGTATCTAGTGTAGATCACACTCACCTTCTTTCTTAAGCTGATCCGTTCAGCTGATTCTCTGACAGAGACTTTCCTGCTCTTCTTTTCAAATCTTTCCTCAGCTAATGAATCTTCTGCAGTGTTAGCAACAATCGTCATACCTTCACCAGTAGATAAAAGGTTTCTTCTTGCAACATATCCAGCGGTCTCTTTAATCCTCTCTTCTTCAGTGTCAGTTATTCCACTGATGTGTTCTCGGCTGAGGAGAAAAATGTAAAATGATTTAACATAATATAAACCTTTTCTCCTTCGATGGCAGACTATATGTAAATTTAAAACCAGAATCAGATCTGTTTTTGGAACTCTATTAAAAAACACAAACTGTTAATTTGTACTCTAAAGATTCATAATCATAATCTTTCAAATACGTTACTAAGTAGCATGTTCCATTTTTTTGCAGTTCTTTTTTTTCCTTCCTGCTTTACTTTGCCTTTGATGAAGAATGTCACTTACATTAATTGTTGGCATCATTTTTACTTATCCCCTTAATATTTTTAAATACTTAATTATTCATCCATCCATTTTATGACTCATTTATTCTGGAGAGCAGAGAGCCATTATAAAGGCTGGGTGCAAGATACAAAACAATGCTGAGTGGGCCCTGGAGTGTTTCAGGCCACACTCACTTATACATCTCATTTAGAGTCTTCAGTTATTGTAATCTGCTTATCTTTGGGAAGTAGGAGGTAAGTCATTATGTCTCCTTTTAAATCTTTGTTTTCAATTTCAATTATCATTCAATTTATTGTCATAATTTTTCATAGTTCTGTAAAATGCATTTGTTGCTGGTACCACTGGTAATGCATACTCCTTTAGTCTTTCCTGAAAGGTCTATGGTCCTGGAATTAGTCTCGTAACTCTTTTCTGGAATTTTATGAATGCCATTACTTCATTTTTGCAGATGGTAACTGAAAATTTTCCCAGCATTCCAAACATTGTGTCACAAGTACATTGTATATCTTACTTAGCATAATGTCTTTTGGTTGTACCCAATGAGTCCAGTGTCTTAGTTGCAGTATTAATCACTTCTGTGTGGTATCTGGTATTTGCCAGTGGTAAGTCCACTATGACCAAATCTTTTTAAAACATTATTCATTTTAGTTGCAGGACCTCACATTGTGGATTTGTATATATTTACTTTGCTCCCCCTTTGCTCCCATTTTTCTCTTGTCCTATAAAATGTAATATTTTTATAGACTAGGTGAGGGGATTTTACTGAGCCCACAATTTCTGATAATCCAGTTAATGCAGTGTTAAAGTAAGGCCCCTTGTTAATTACATCTATCTGTAAATCATTCACATAATTTAAAAAGGCTAGTGACCACAGCATAATTCTTACAGCACTCAACTTTTAAAATCAACTCAGAAAGACACACTTGCACAATTATGTGTTGCTTTCTGCACTTATGACCAGGTTCTCATCCATCTACTTAAGACACGTTGAATGCTTACTGCTTGCCCTTTAATGTCTGAACTCTCATCAAGTACCTTACAAAAAGCATTTGGAAAGGCAAGTTGAATAATACACTCCCAGCATATAAGCAAAACAGACCCGTCCTTGACTAAACCCGTGTTCCAATCTGTAAAGAACAGCTGCTTTTATATATTTTTTCTTTTATAATCACTTCTAGGATGGTTGTGATACAAGTTAAGGTAACTGGCCTAATACCTTTTTATATGACAGGGAAGTGTTAGTTACATTTGCTTTTTGTCCTTTAGATTTTCCCCAATTTGTCATTAATTTTTTAGTCTTTCTGGCATGTTGTTTTCTAATATATAAATTCTGTAAAATCTTTCATTTAAGATGAATTTTCCCAATACTGTAGTTAGCACTATGTTACCAACCCTGTCAGTAGTGAAAACATCAGAAAAAAAGCAACCTTTGGCATGCTGCTTTTAATACGTTTCACCTCCTCCTTAAATGTTCTCTTACTGCCAAACATTTTAGGTTTGACTTTTGAATAATTGTCAGCTGAATATTGGCAATTCTGATCTTCCTTTTAAATATTTGCTGCCCGTGTCCCTTGGCCATATGATTAATTATGTTATTTTTTGCAATGATGTTGGAGTGCTGCCTGTTCTGTAGTATTTTATTTGATTTCCTTACTTTTCCTCTTTGGATTAATATTTATTTTCATATTGATTGTATTTTTGTGTATTACACTATCAGCATTGCAGGAAATATTTTTTACTGCTTTTTTACTGTCACAGTTTGCAAAGACTTGACTTATTCAAAATGCGTTTTTTGGAAATTAAAATGAATCATGTTTTGCATATTCACGATGTCAAAACACTATAGAATAAAATGATATCATAATATTATGCATATACTAAAATTTAATATATATTTTAATATTATAATTATTGGTTCCTAAAGTTTTAGTAACCTCAATATTGTGAATTCTATGAGAATCATATCGGTGGTTAATTAATTCTTCAATAATTTTTCCAAGTTGTACTTTGGTAATAAAGTAATCATTTACGCTGCTACTCCCTTCCATGTCATTTTAAACTTCTTTACTGGCATTGCATATGTTCATAGCAAACCTTGGTTTATTCTTCCATTGTCTTTGAAGTGTGTGCGTGCAAAACAGTAACAGGAAAACCATTTCTTCACTGTTGTTATTTTTGACTAGACAAATGCTTTTGAAGATTCACCTGTCCAGAAAGGTAAACTGAGTTTTTTTTCAAATCTGTGTTAATGTTGCCTAAGATGACAGATTTAAACAAAGTCTTTTCCCACAGGATTTCAGGGAATGGAAGAATAGATGCAAGAATAAGGAATACCTCAGGTAAGCTTATGTGTGTTTTCTATTAAATAAAATGGAAGTTATGTATTACTTTTCAATAGTTACATGCAACAAGGCATTTCACTGTACTCTATACATGTGGCAGTATTAATACTACTATTATTATTTCTGTTTTAGGTGTCAATATTGCACTCTCTGTGTTGCACCTTTGTTTTAGTAACTTTATTTTGTAATCTAAATATCTTCATTAAAAATGCTCATAGGGTGGCACAGTGGCGCAGTGGGTAGCACTGCTGCCTCGCAGTTAGGAGACCTGGGTTCGCTTCCCGGGTCCTCCCTGCATGGAGTTTGCATGTTCTCCCCATGTCTGCGTGGGTTTCCTCCAGGTGCTCCGCTTTCCTCCCACAGTCCAAAGACACGCAGGTTAGGTGCATTGGTAATCCTAAATTTCGCTTGGTGTGTGTGTGTCCTGTGGTAGGCTGGTGCCCTGCCCAGGATTTGTTCCTGCCTTGAACCCTGTTGTGGCTGGGATTGGCTCCAGCAGAACCCCGTGACCCTGTAGTTAGGATATAGCGGGTTGGATAATGGTCATAAATTCCTATATGAATTAGGCTCTTCTTAAAATGGTCTCTTATGTTTATATTCATCTCTTCATTCTTTTATTCTCTCCTATTTTTTCAGATGATGTTTATCACTTCTATTATATTTATCATCATCTTCAGGATTCAACAAAGTTTATTATATTGCTATAATGCCATACATCATACTTACTGTATGGGTATCTACATATACAACTTCACCTGTTTTATTTCACTACTTGTAAAAACAAGATTAATTTATGTTAATGCTATCTCCGTGCTTACTTTTCCCTTTTAAGCTAGCATAGGTAACAGTGTATATGTACTGCATACAGTATATGTAGATAAATAATACTTGCAAATGCATATTGTTTATATTGTATATACTGTAATTCTATCTATCTATCTATCTATCTATCTATCTATCTATCTATCTAATAATAATAATAATAATAATAATAACAACATTAATTCTTTGCATTACTCAGAGTGCTTTATATACTGAATAGAGAGCCACTTAAACCACCACTAATGTGCAGCATCTACCTGGATGATGCAATGGAAGCCATTTTGCACCAGTACACTCACCACACATCAGCTGGTGAAGGGCTGAGTGAAGGTTAGTCAGTTTTAGACAGAGGATGATTAGGGTCTAGAATAAGAAGGCCATGGTGGCCAATGTAGTCAGGACATTGGAACATGCCCTACTTTTTTACAAAGGATGCCCAGAGATCTTTTATGACCATAGAGAGTCTCTTCCAGCAGCAACCCAAGCTTTTCTTGGTTTGTCTCCCAACCAGGTACCAGCCGAGCCCGAGCATGTTTAGCTTTAGGTGGATTACCTGTTCTGAAATGCATGAGGTATGTTTTCTTTCTTTCTTTCTTTCTTTTATATTGTATTTTTATTAATTGTTCTGAGGAGACATGCAATTATGAATTTAATTGTACTATGTGCGCATGAACATAAACTTGACTTGACATTGTGATAAAGTACCAGTTGACAGGAGCATGCCAAGGTGGAAAGATTGTACAGGACTGAATGCTAAGAGAAATGGAAAAGTGTGGATAACAACTGGGTTGTAGGAAGATTCTCAAAAAAGACAATGGGTGGTGTGGAATATTCAGAAGTACAATGCACTGGAGAGAGAAAGAGTTATGAAGGGAATAAACATTTACACAATAGTGATGCCTGATCCTCTGACAAAAAGAGAGAATCAAAGGAGTACTGGTAAGGGAGCAGAACATCTCCTGGCCAATAGGAGGCAGCACATACTCACAGAGTGGTAGAACTGGGCTTATGCTGTCCTTTTTTAGGTGAGGACTAACAAAAAGCCAGTCATAAACTTTCAGTCTGTTAAGTGGCAACACATGATCTCTAACTAAGTGCAAGGGCATTTTGTTGTTCACTTAAGGCATAGCATAGGACACTAGAGATCTGCTAAAAGGATTTCTAGCTTGGTGTCACCATAGCTGAAAAAAGACCACTATGACCCAGAAGATGATTCCATAGCTTAGCAGGAAATGACCCCCAAGAGAAGATTAAAGCCATCTTGAGCCAGAGGAAAGGAAGTATATATTGAAACAGTCAGTTAGTTGAGAACACTTTTGACACAATTGAAGTTTATGTTTTATTAAGTACTGTATATATAAATTGCAGAGCTCACTGTGTTTCACTTAATGTCTGTATGCATCACGGGTTGAGGAAACGAGCTGCAAATATAAGCAAAGACTACACTCACCCGGGTAACCATCAACTTCACTTACTACCATCGAGGAAACATTACCGGTCACTAAAAGCAAGAACTGCTAGACATATAAACAATTTCTTTCCTACTGTAGTGACTGTGTTTAAACACAGTCTCTTCCTGATTTCTATTCTCCTTCTTTTAATATAAATATATTTATTTTAATAGGACTTACTTAATATATTACTGGGCAGGAATGCAATTCTACTTTACTATATTGATTTATATATCTGTGTTTACTGTATATAATGGTTTAATTATATCATGTATTGTATACTGTGTTGTTTCTATGTACCTTGTTATGTGTATGGATGTAAGACCAAGAGAAATTCTTAGCAACCATGTTGCCTGGCAGTAAAGTTCAAAGTCCAGTTTGGTTCAGGACAGTTCAGATTTCATTGTTTCCATTTTGATTATTACCCCAAATACAGTTACATTTGAAATGAAATTGAAAAGCTGTCCACTCAGAAACTAATACAGGCAAAAAGCAGATAGACTGGGCTTATTAAATCAGTACATGAAAATTCAATAACCTTAATTATTGTGAAAGTATCAAACACATCTGAACATACCGGCCTCTAAATACTGGAACAACATAGCCAATTATGTCACTCTCATCAAAAGCAATGTAGGAGGGTTTTGCTCTCTTAGGTAGTGGACTCAACTTCGTAGATGTCATTTCCATTTTCTCACCAGATGAATGGGCGACCTTCAATCTGCAGGAAAAAATGCACCATTAAAAAAATCAGGTGATTTACCATTGAATTACTTAACATTTACGATGGAGACTCAGCAAATGTCTTCTGAGTAAGCAGTGGTTGCATGCACTGTAGATATGGTATAACATCTTTAAAGATGCTTTGAAATGTCATTATTTATAACTTGAAACATAGAAAATATTTATTTAAATAATTGAATTAGTTACAATATCACTTTTACTAAAATTTTAACATAACACTCATTTAAGTGAGTTTGGCAAGGGGTAAAAGCCAGGCTGGCACTGAATGCAAGGTAGAAAACAGCCCTGAATAGGGTGCCACTAAGTGCAGGACTTATTTACACACACATCCATGCAGGGCCATTTCAGCAAACCCTAACCTACACATCTTTAACAGTGTTGGTAGAAAGCCAAAGTACCCAATTAGAAGACATATATATATACACAGGTATATATAT
>JANRMT010062819.1:27053262-27077815 GCA_026402145.1 Polypterus bichir lapradei
TGGATGAGGCATGTCTCCTCTGGTCCTCTCACAGCTCCTCCTGGTGGCACCCACAGTACACAATAGGACTGAGAAACCACACTCCAAGTCCCAGGATGCCCTGTGGGAATCCGGGGCACCATTACTCTCCAGGGGAGCTGCCATCTAGCATTTTGGGGGAGGCAATGTCCTGAAAAAGCTGCCTTCTCCCATCCTTCCATCTCAGGGGCATCCTGGCCAGGATGAGCTGCCAGACATCCGCCACAATATATAAAGTTATGTTAACATTTGAACAGCGGAAACAATTTATTCTCAAAACATACTTCATATATGCAAGATGATTTACAGGAATGTGTCCACCTGTTCGCCATCATGTTCAACATTCAAAAACCAACAAGCAACAGTACTATTTAAAGCCCGGACACACATTTCGCAGGAATAGATGATACCACAATCCGTATTCTGTACTTCAGGTCAATGATATCACAAAGTTTCCTGCTATACACACGCTCCTTCACCATAACCCATAACCAGAAATCACCATTGGGTACATTGAGGTTTTTAGGCACTTTTGGTATGCTCAGAGAAGAAGCAGGACTTTTGTTTCTGTTCAAATTATTTGTACTTAGTACTTTTCCTTTTGTGTATGCCGCCCTGTAATCTTTTTGTTTAACAAAGGAGCCATTTTTTGTAGCTTTCTCCTCTTGTGTAGTATTCTGGGTGCAGAGGGGCTACAGTAGGTTTACATTATAGAATAGTAATTTATATTGTTAAAAAAGAAATATGTTGTGCTAACTAGTCCCAGTGTCCTTCTTCCAGTATCCAGATCAATACTGCAGGTAGAGAGCTCAAAAGGTAAGCTCCCTAAGCTGCGAATCTTGAAAGGAATGATGTGAGTGGTAAAAATAAAAAAGTACTGTAGTGCTCTTTGACAAACTCTCTTTAGAATCAAGTACTGGCCAGACTTTTGCACACTATCATGTATTTATTTCTACAGTTTTTTTCTTTGAGTTGCAAACATACAACAACATGCTCTCTAGTCCTACTGTAGGGAGCAAAAACAAGCAACCAATCTGCTGAGCTAAAGTGGATTCTGTCACTATTGTTACTGATACCATTAAACTGGAGGCAAGAGATTCAGCTTTTGTTCTGGATGCTGCTGTCCCTTTAACCCTATATTGGACTTAGTAGATTCAGAAGCTAAATGAATGAAAGAAGAAATTATTTGGAATCTTTCATAATAATCATTATCACAAAATTATGTACATGCAATCAATAGAATTATTACGATGAATCTATATATGGTACATTTTAGAAGCATAATCAAATATTTAAGATCAGTAGTAAGATTACATTAAATGATTTATTTTTATGATGCCTTTATAAATGAGCACTATTGCAAATTACTTTATGAATCATGCAATGTAATAAAAATAATTAAAATAAATGAATAAGCCTTAAGCTTGAAAATAATCAGGACATGAAAGAGTATTAGGTAGCAGACAAAAAACCGTAGTCAAAAGACAGGTCAAGTTAAAAGTACCCATAAACAGGAAGACAAGGACCACGTACAAGAACCAAAATACAGTACAGTAATCAAAAATTTTGGCTAAAAAATACAGAAGAACATTAAGAATCCTAACAGAAAGGATCCTAACAAAACTGCAAAACATAACATTTGGATTATTTGGGATTTTATCTCTAAACTATAATAACTAGAGTGCCATGCTGGCATCTTTAAATGCTTGTGGTGCTGATATCAGGTGTCATGAGGATGGGGTGCCATGACCAAAAATGACAGATCAAGCCAAAAACTTATTCCAGGTTAAATGTAGTTTAATTCATTTTGTTGCAATTTAAATTAACTCATTGTGTATACTATGTTTTCTATTCTTTTTTGAGCATTGATACCTACGCTGGACCACAGTAAACAATATTATTTAATGACTGGAAAAAATTTCACATTAATCATGTCGCATAATCCACGCGTCAAGTATTCCAGTCGTAGGCTTACAATGGGCAAAATGTATTAATTTTTTGCTAAAATTTTGCTAAATAAATACTCCCAGAAAATCAGAGCAGTGCAAGCAGAGGAAACGTATTCACATGGGATCAAGAATTTCAACTGAAGACCAGCCCCTCCCCCTATGTCTATGTCCATTTTCTGAGCACAGACATATGATACTAAATATTCTAAATATTCAAAAATATCATTTCAAAGTAAGACTTATGGTCAGCTAAGTAAATTGGTTTCAATGAAAACCCACTGAGGTGTTCATTTACTGGTAGCCTTTTAAGAACTGCTTCAAGTTGTGATCAGACAGTTGATCTTTGCTCATTTGATACCATCTTAATAATAGAAAACAACGGGGGCTTGATTAGGTTCTTGGTTCAAAATTTTTATAAATTCTCTCTGACCTCTAAAGATTCTTTAGACTTCATTTTTGGAGTTTCAGAGGTCAATCAGTCTCATGGTTACATCTGCTAAAGGCCATGTTGTGCACTTCCTGGTTGTACTTGGTTTGACTCAAACCAAATCTTAAACTTAAATTATTTTGCTATCTTGAATTATTTCTGCTTAACCAATTCCAGCTGTGCTTTTTGAGTATGACTTAAGATTAACGTTTTGACTCTGGTTATGTGTGTGTTTATCGGACGTTTAAGAAGTCCTGTCCTCTATATTTGTCTATGATTTTTGTTGGACATATTGTGTCTTGGTTATGTGTTTATTGACATCCAGGTTATGACCTACCACTTTCTGCTTAGGTTTAAATTATCTCCCAATTCCTTTTCTAACTAAATTCTGCTGCTGTCCCTTGCAGTCAGCATAAAAGGCAAATGAAAGCTACAACAAAAAGTATCTCTAACCTCTTTGGTTCTGTATTTCATATTACAGACTATTTATAGTTCTTATGGAGGTAGTCTTAAAAATAAGAAAATTATCTTCACTTATGACAAACTATTGCTTGGCAGGTATTTTCAGATTCTTATATACAGAAAACTTTCTCAGTCCAGGCATTGATGATTATTACAGTATATAGTATGGAAGAAGTGAAGCTGGAAATTCCATAAAACTCTGAACCATAGCAATTAAACAAACTCTTATTCATATCCTTCAAAATGTTCATTGCTATATGCTTAAATAAACATTTCTGGGAAAAAATTATCAGATGTTTGAATAGAAAAACTGTATTTAGTGGCATAGTAGTTACTGTTACTGTGTTTACGAGGCAGCACGTTGGCGCAGTGGGTAGCGCTGCTGCCTCACAGGTAGGAGACCCAGGTTCGCTTCCCAGGTCCTCCCTGCATGGAGTTTGCATGTTCTCCCTTTGTCTGCGTGGGTTTCCTCCGGGTACTCTGGTTTCCTCCCACAGTCCAAAGACATATAGGTTAGGTGCATTGGCGATTCTAAATTGTCCCTAGTGTGGGTGGGCGTGTGTGTGTGTGTCTTGCGGTGGGCTGGCACCCTGCCCGGGGTTTGTTTCCTGCCTTGCGCCCTGTGTTGGCTGGGATTGGCTCCAGCAGACCCCCGTGACCCTGTAGTTAGGATATAGCGGGTTGAATAATGGATGTTGCTGTGTTTTAGGTATATTTATTTACTACTGTATATATATATGCATTGGTGTATTTACGGAGCTGTAGAGGACTTTGGTCAACCTCTGTTGTTTTTAAATGAGCTCTATAAATAAAATTGACTTGACTTCACTTCACTTGGCTGCCTCACAGATTCAACATCCTGTGATCAAATCCTGTGCCAGGAATTGTCTGTGTAGAATTTGCACATTCTCAGGGTATCAAGGTGGATTTTCTCCCACATCCACAAAGACAAGCTGTTTAGATTGACTGGTGATTCCAAATTGGCTCCATTTGAGTATGAGTGTGTGTGTGTGTGTGTGTGTGTGTGTGTGTGTGTGTGTGTGTGTGTTACTAGGCCTTGCAATGAACTGGTGCTTTTTTCATGGTGGTTTTCTGCCATGAACACTATTGCTGGGATAGGCTCTGGCAACCTGTGGCTCTAAACTGGATTAAGTCGATTTGAGATATGTTATGTAAAACCTGAATTTCTGAGGCAGACCTCACTATGCGTTATAAAATGTAACAAGCAATTCACTGCTTTAATCTTTGGTGACATGTTCACAGTGCAGAATTTATATATATGTACAGACCAAAAGCAGTAAAGGAAATACAGTAACGTATCATTTGCATATACACACACAAACTATATTTATGTAATATATTAAACATGTAATTTTTGTAATACATGTCTTAATTTTTGTGTTTACTTAATTTTTCAAATGTGGCAATTAGTGAAACACAAATTGCACTATTAACTATAAGAAACATTGGCCAGTTAGCACTTCAGACATTTTCTAATAGTGAAGATAATATTCCAGCAGGACCTTCACATACAAACCAAAAGCCCAAACAGAAAACTACACGTGCAACCTATGTGAAAGTCGCAGACTTGGATTCATGTAATTAAAGGACATTTGCTTTGTGTGTATGTGCAGACAGGTACTGCTAAAGCAGTGGCATAGCTAGCTTGCTGAAGGCCCCTCTGCAGCACCCTGAGGTGGACCCCTCCTGTCAAGCATAACTGTTAGTAATTTATTCAAAACTAGATCCTGGGACTACTGGGCAGTGGTGTCCACGACCACAATACTATCAGATCACACGCTGGTGACAAACAAACCAGCTCTCTAAATGGAATTTGTAATAACTTTTTTAATCGCTTTATTAGGGCAGCTGTAGGTTAGCAAAAATAAAATAAATTGTGGGAATGGAATGTGGGAGGTGTGGGTAGTAGTAGTAGTACATAAATATATGTAAGATGTGGGCCCACTTGCTTTTCCAAGACAGCTTCGTGAAGGAAGATGATTAAAATGTAACGTAAGCTAGAAAGTAGAAACTGTTCTGTGCTATAAAATGAAGCAATTTCAATTTGTGACAAATTAAAATGACAACAGCGGCTGACAGGATACTGCTACACAATGGACCTGTTTTACCCAAGTTCTGAGAAAATGGACATCATAAAGTGAGGTTTTAATGGTTCCAAGAAATTTGCCTTGTTGATAGGAAATTGCTTGGTCATATATATTGCTTGTTTGTCTTTAGTAGTTTCTCCATTTTTAACGGTTTTAGCAGATAGCACCTGATCTGAAGACGTTGTATCGCTGCTTCCAGACTCGGTAATTGTAACTATTTTACTCACTGCACTGTCTGCATAACCTGCTTGCGACTGTTGTGACAATTCACCAGCATCAGCATTCTCAGTTACCACTGCTGGCTCTTGCTCAGTTTTGAGAAGGGTAGAAATCTTGGTAAGCTTAGCGCTTTTCAATTCCTGTTGCGGGTGTACCTTACGTTTAATAGCACCACTCTTAGAATGTTTGCCGGATCCACTGCTACTGGCTGACATGGTGCCATTTGGCAAGAGTATAAGAAGTGTCAAATTGTTCTAACAATTATTTATGATAATAATGTATTTTTACATTATTCATGTGACGTCCTTCAAAATTTCTTCCATTCACGTCCACTATGGCACATCAAAGGTCGCCAAATTTGGGAATGTGCACTTCTGTTTAAGGCAGACTAGGACGTGTTGTGCCTCCGATTAGGCTTCAAGCCTCCGAACCCCCGAAGTCTAAATTCATGTAAACTGTAGGCCTGCCAAATACGTAATATCATCATGGATTGGACTGGACCAGCCTAGCGATGGTGCAAACATGTCACTGAAACTGTGAATTAATAACGTAATGAACTGTGCAAGTGATTTAAGTTATTCAGTTTTTTAAATCTGTATGGCCCCGAGTGGGCTCCCCAAGCTTGTAAGCCCTTGTGCTTTGCACAATCAGCACAATCCACTGGTACAGGTCTGAAGTATGTGGGACCCCCTTATGCATCATTTATGCGATTATACTTAAAGGAGAAATTACACTATTATTCACGACATACACAAAAGTGACAAGTGATCTAAAAATCAAACAAACTAAAATGTTTGCATTTTATTAGACAAGGTATTTGAAATGCATCACTCTATCTCTGGCAAAGGCCGTGCTAATTTAAAACAGCACTTGTTTAACATTAAAAATCACATATTTAGACTGGTGTTCCACAAGCCTTGAGGGACATGACTTAATGCTGCTTGCTGTGAGACATAAAGAGTGATGATGCACACTAGACCAGGAGGGAGGAAACATGGTTCAGTGTGGAAGCAGGTGGGAACAAAGTGAAATCTTTTGAAAGTGGAATGTGGGTTCTGTTGCTGGGTTGGTTACTACCTGTATAAAGTCTGCATATTATCCCCATGTTGGCACGGACTTTTTCTACGTGTCCCAGAATTGTCTATCAGCCCAAGCACATGCAGGTTAGGTTAATTGCTGTCTCTAAAGTGGCTTATTATTAATGAGTGTGGGTAAATACCTAAATATGTCCTATGATGGACTGATATCCTGTCTAGGGCTGATTCCTGACTAATGCTCCAAAAATAAGTGCTGATTATTCATAACTCTGTAATGGAAAAATGGTTTCAGAAAAAATAATGGAAGAATTTTTTATTTGTTGTACAGTTTCTGTTTGTTCTACAGAATAAGTCAATTGTATACTGAAATCAATCAAGTAATACTGTACTTATGATCATGGTTCTTCATCCATCCGTGCATTTTCTGAAATTGCTTTATCAATTACAAATGAGCCAAAAGCTGCAGTATTTTCATTTCAAATGTTTTCTGTCCATAGTAACATTTTAGATCGCTTTCTAGAAGTGTACCAAATGCCAAAATGTGTACATATTTCCTACTGTGCGTGAATGGTTTGTCAATCAGGAGAGAAGTGTCTTTGTTTATAGAGTAAATGCAAAACACATTGAGGAAAATAAACAGTATCTCAGCGGGTTGGAAAATGGATGGATGGATGGATGAAGAAAACATCAAACCAGACTATTTTGTTAAGGACAACTGCTTTAAAAGGTGTCAAACAAATTTAATGTAGCCAAAGCCACGTAAAGTATAGACTGGGAGTTGAGCCAAAATAAATACAGCAAAATAATTAAGTGTTACAAGGCACAGTATCTATCAGCTAATGCAGAGAATGTAGGAATGGACTATCCCCACAGCAAAGATAAGATTACAATGGGAATTATCCTGACAAAACAGAAGTCAGTGTCTGATCACATGCCAATCATGCATCAGTGTTTTCAAAAAGCTGTTTTCCCCATCCACATTGCTATGAGAGACCCAACATTTTCAAAGGTAAACCCTTGGGAGAGTGTTTTCAAAAATGTTAGTTCACTCTGGATGTTTAGAATTAAAAAAATGAAGAAAATTAATGAAGAATTATGTGTTGTCAAATTTACCTGTGTTAATGTGGACTAGGCCTCAGTTTCTGCAGAAACACTCAGACAGACAGAAGGATGCTACATATTGACTTCCATTACAGAAGTGAGTTTCTGGTAGTGCTTTTTATTCACAGCTCCCAGTAATCTGGTTTAAATTCCTGTCATTCGGTGTGTTGAATTTGAATCTTCTCTCCTTTTTTCCTCTGAATACTAATACTTTACCACCAAATAACAAACATGCTTGTTAGATTAATTGGCAGCTCTGAAGTGAACTTCTGTTTTTGAGTGTCACATTTATGAGAGTGTGCTATGAGATTCACTTGCACAGTTTTCAGACCAGTTTCCTTGCTTCTTGTCTGGTGCTGTCAGAATAGACCCCAGTCCTAATAACCCAAAATTTGATTAAAGTTCAGACACTGGATGGATGGAATGTTTGAGGAAAAATTGGCATGGTTCATTAAAACCTCTCTGAATTTTTTCTAGAACTCATTCTCCAAGGTCTCACCCAACTCCACCTATACACAAGCCTTTGCTTTGGCCATTGCCATGATTGTCCATTTTTGTGTCTTTCAGTCAAATCTGCAGAGATACTATGGGTAGCATCTTTCATTCTGATGATTTCAGTTATTACTGGACTTTAGGACCATGCCCTATAGTTGTCACTATGGTAGACATCAACAATCTTTTAGCCACAGCTTCTCTTGAGGTCTTGAACAGGGTCTATTATGACTCTTCATCCCATACTTCTCCTGATATGCAGCACACGCTCTTGCAGAGAAGAGAGCTGAACTCATTCTAAATGGAGGCATCCACTAGTTGTTCCCAACATTCCTTCAGTACCCAGCAGTCAACTCATCTTTCTGAGCCAGTTCACCAAGGAATAGTACTACGTTGGCAAAAAACATAGTGCTCCAAATTCCAAAAGCCAGTTTTCATTGTCAAGTTCTAATACATCTAGCTATGTCTGACTTTTGCCTGTCACCTGAATGTTATTACATTCAATCCTCACCCTATGTCTTATGGGTTGTGAACCCACAAGACAGTTCCATTAAGCTTTTCTGGTGTGCATTACTGGGCTATATGGGTCTCCCACTCACCAGATGCTCATTGGAGAACACCACTCTAAAGCCTATCACCAAAAATGGGATCTGGTGTCTCAGCTCTGGAAGAGCTTCTATTAGGTTTAATTAGGACATCTGTGAGGGTCAAATTATGATCATTCTTTGTCTGGTCCATCCTCTTTGATCAGTTTGTCATGGGTATCTCTATCAGAACTACATATCAAGACAACTTAGTCAGAGGAATTACTGAGCACCATAAATTTCCCCACTATGACAAGAGCATAATCCTAGGTAGAGATCATGATACTGTACCAATCCAGTATCTCCATTCCCCCACCCATTGTTTTAAAATTACTAATATGGTCACAGAGAGTGAAATCTTATTCTAGAAACATCATGTCAGTCCATCACAGGAAATATTCACAAACTAACACCCAGAGTCATTAACACAAGCCAGTTTTCCGACAACAGGTAACTTAACCTCAACATTATTGGAATGTGGCAGGAATACCAGGGTAATTATAAAGACACAAGGAGACTATGCCATCTCCACACAGACAGTAGCTGGACAGAGATCTCAGCTGTAAGGTAGCTGTGCTAATAACTATTCAACCATGTCATGCCCAATGCTTCTGCTAATTTAAAAAATCTATGTGTTATGTAAAAAATATTTTAATTATATAATACGCTCACAATCCAAACATGTCTCAGTTTTTCCTCTCTTTCTCAATATGAATTACCAACAAAATGCAGGACTCCTAATGACCATGTTTCACTTTGCCATTGCCATTTCAAGCTGATAATTTTAAATCCCTTTAACTTGTTTCATTTTGTAATAATGCAGTCTACTGCCAGATTCATATAAAAAGTAGCCCTGTCTCTTTTCTGTAATTCACATAAATAATACTGAAGATAATTAAAATAAAAAAAACAGTTTTTATTTTACAGATATGTTTAAGTGAATTTAGCTACTGTTAGAACTCAGCTCTATGATTCAAGTTGTACTGTACAGGTATTGCGAATGAGCTTTTCATTTGAAAATGTTACTGTCACCAACTGTTACCTTCTCACAACATGCTGAAAGTCTGGATTCTAATTCTCCCCATATTTGCATTAGAATACTGCAGAACTGCACATAATTTGATATCTGAAGCAGTTTACTTTTTTGCATGCTTATTGTCCGTACATAGACATCACTTCCAACTGTATTACTCAGTTTCATACATACTACAAACTGGAATAAAGCATAGGAAATACAGTATGTAACACACACCATGACTATTATGGAAAATACATTGATGAGTTAAACATTATTTCAGCTGTTAGGACAATTATGTGCATACATTGAGCATGTTATGAAATACTATACTTTTATAATTTCCTACTGAATATATTTAAGGTGACACAAAAGCCATGCAATACATACCCTTTGCTGCTAGAGGAAGCCTCCATGTGGTAGTGACTGAGGGACGACTTCACCTCTTTGTTGCGGTAGGAACGATCATAATGTCGGTGCTCTTTTTGATAGAAAGGTAAGGATACAGAGGACATCCTGAAAGGCTCTAGGTGGCAATTCTTATCCAAATCCTTTAGGTCAGCTAGTCCAATGCAAAGCACTGTTCAAATAACAGCAGAATAGTAAGTGGTAAGTTAACAAAAACTGCTTGAAAAAATCCTCTATTTTTAACATCCCTAAAATGTACAAATAGGTTGTCTTAAAATGAATACAAGTGTAATAAAGTACTTGTCATTATGACTAAGTACAGGTAAAACACTATTACTAAAATTCTAAGTCAATATTTACCACAGAGTCCAAGAAAACAGAAATTAAACTTACCAAAGTAAAGTATGAAAAAATACAAGTGGAAAAATAAATAAATAAACAAAATAAATGCCCTTTCACGTTACTAAAGTTGAATCCAGGCAAAGCAGCACATAGGAAGAGGGCTGTGGACTGGACTTGAGGGTCCAGCACAAAAATAATTCTGTCAGTCAGTGGAATGTGAGAGACCCACTCCCGACCTTTTATGGACAGGAAGGTTGATAAATATAGCCGCCTGCCTCCACTCCCTCACTTTACAAGTAGAGCAGCCACAAGCAGCCCACCCAACTTTACCAGCACAACCAGGCTAATCAGATTTGTAAGTAGGCCAAGCTATTCACATAGACACTACACAGTCTTAGAGTGCTGATTGTCAATAGCTGAAATGCATTTCATTTCTTAGAACAGAGAGTGTGAATGATATGCAGTACATCCACATTTGATAAATACTAATTGGATTATTTTTGCGAACAAAATTAACACCAGAAATCTTAGATATCAGAATAGTTTTCCATAATCTTTATTTTTGTGGCTTTCAATTTAGTGCATAAGAATAAAATATTTCCATGTATGTGGAGTCACTTTTTATATTTTGTATGTATTGTATGTTTTGGCTCTGGCCTCCTGCTAACCTATAGTTAGGGACAAATATAAAGCACCCAATATAAATACTGTATATATAATATTCTCAAATGCACTTACTCAGAGTTGTGGGGGGCTGAAGCCTATCCTAGCAGCATTGCATGCAAAGCAAAAAACAGTGTTGATCAGGATGCCAGTCCATCACAGTTCTTACTTACAGTACACAGGACAAATTTAGCACAGACAGTTAACCTAACCTAACCATACATACACACATGGGAAGAACATGCAGACTCCAGATGGACAAAGTCCAGACACTGGATATCAAGTCAGGATGCTTCATTTTCAGGACACCTTATGTAGTGTTTTGGTATTGAATCCTGGGCCCTTGTCTTTGTCTGGGTTCAGTTTTCATGTTCTCCTTGCATTTTTGTGGGTAAAATGTTTGGTTTGGCCTCATCCTGGATTGTTTCTTGCCTTCTACTCAGTGCTGCTGGGATAGACTCAGGTTTTCCATGTGCCTAACATTGGGTCAAGCAGATTCATTAAATGGATGAACAGATACACGCACATATATATAAACAACTTTATTAAAAGGCTGTGTACCATTTGTTTTTCCTCATGTATATTTATGAAACTTCTCATAAGATTAAACAAAATTATTAAAAAATATGCTGAGCAAAAAAAGTAGATTTTGACTATTTTAGTAGTATCCTAAAAAATCAAGGTTTACATCTAAAATATTTTTAACTTCTGTTAGAAATGCCTTTGTTTTGGAGGCATTAAACTCTAAAGATGTACTTCAGGTATTTCCATTTGATACATAATATACATTCCATCCATTTTTGGCCACATTTATCTTTATTTAGATCATAGGCAAGACAGAGATTAGCCAATGGGCAAACTGTCAAGAACTAGTCTAGAATGGATTGCCAGCCCACTGAGGGCAAATATACAAATGTGACCATACTTGTACTCATAGCTTTCCCTCAGTCATCCTGAAAGTCTATTGCTTGAACACAGCATCTAGTGAATTAGTAAATAAATGTTTGGAGCAGAAGAGTTAACAAAGTGACACCACTCAAAGAAAGGGTATAAGGGAGGTTGCGTAAAAGACCTGATCACACTGGCAGAGCTCCTCTGTAAGCAAATTTTGGTAAACAGGAGCTGCCATGGATAAGTAAGAAACTCCTTTTGTAAAAAGCGCTGTAAAAAGAGACATTTGGAAAGATGTCATGGGAGTGTTCCTGCATAACATTCAATTTTCCACTAAGCAAATATATGAAAGAAAATCAACCCACTAAAAGAATGTTGGAGTCCTAAAACCTATAATACATGAGAAATTATTAACTTGTCTTTTATGTAACAGTATCATCCATCCATTTTTTGACCTGCATATTTATGTCAGGGTCAAAGGAACTGGAGCCTCTTCCAGCAGCATTAGGTGCAAAACTGGAATCATATGGTGGGACACCAATTTTTTCAGAGGTTGTTTCTTTAAGTGAAACAAAAGGCTCACAATTGTAGGGGACCCAGCATCAACCAGAGCCTCTATGTCCTGGTTTTCCCTAGACTTTAATGTATATGACCATCCAAGAACCCCAAAATGAATCCAGTAATGATCTGCAGGCAACCTTTAGAAGGGTTTAAATGTCTGTATAAGGTGTCATGATAGTGCTAACTGCTGCACTACCATGACACCACATTGATTGTCTTGGGTTTGAATTTTGGTCTGGATCTTTTTCTGTGTCATTTTAAGGCTTATGAAGTCTGGAGATGGAGGCCAGAGCTGAGTTGGTGTATTGATTTACTTTGCCTAGTATGGTAGCTACATTTTTGTACATTTGAAATGTGAATCATGTGCCTAGGGCCTTGTGGTGTATAAACCATAATTTTGTTTTTCCTATGGCCACTATGCGTTTGAAACACTTTTTTGAGCATTCTCTCCTTTGAAACAGACAGGTTGATAGACATTCATGCATATAACTAATGTATATTCCATTTACCATTTTGTTTTATTACAAAATATATACTTTTATCCATCCATCCATTATCCAACCCGCTATATCCTAACTACAGGGTCACGGGGGTCTGCTGGAGCCAATCCCAGCCAAGACAGGGCGCAAGGCAGGAAACAAACCCCGGGCAGGGCACCAGCCCACTATATACTTTTATATAATTCAATAAAAAGATCATCAAAATTGTGTATAATTGGAAACTAATAACAGCAAATAACATAATAGTTAAATACCATATTTTTAATTCAAAACAAAATAGTATACATCTCACTAAAAGGTATACTGTTACATTTTCCTAGGCAAATAATTTATTGCAAGCAACCTGTTTAACTCTGTTTTGTTTTCAAATAGCAAACGATACATACAGGGATAAATACTAATCTGAAATCTAGAGGCAGACAACAGCAGTATTTTGAGTTGGCTGCGTTTCTTTCACCTTCAAGCCACTACTGTAAGTTGCACCTCACTGACAAACAGAATGCTGTGCAGTCTAATGTTTTACCTTTGACATCTCTGGTTTGTTGGGGTGGATGACATTTAAAACAAATGTCATCTTCCAAGGTGGAAACAGTTTGTATTGTTGCAATGTTAAATGGCTGCCTAACAGCTGTGCGCCAGGCTGTCTAATCTTAGTAGAAAGCAATATTTCTTTTATACTAAAAAGAAGTTAACATGCTGGCAGAGCTCTAGTGACAGCTGCATAACATGATTACAAGGCAAGTATTGTGAATGGAAAATCTATAATTAAACTACACCAAATGAAGAAAAACTGTGCAATTCTTTAGACACAATTGCCCAGTAGTAAAGTAAATGTCCACTCATTTGTGTAATGAATCTGTTTTGCAAGTCATGTTCATACTTCTTGTTTACCACAAATTGTATCATCTGTAAATTCACTTCTAAGCATCGTTATCTTATAGCTGGAAGCCGGCATAGGTGCACACTTTTAGAAAACTGGAATGCTGTACACTTTGAATTGAGCTTGTCAGGTTGGGATTGCTCCCTTGACTTGCTTTATCATGGCAATTATATTATTGGCAGGTTGCAGCACTAAGGCGACTGGGTAGTCACTTTAAAATACATCATAGGATGTGCTGGGGCATATCATCAGTGATACCTTCTGAGGTCATCAGGTGTTTTTTTGGGTCTTGCAATATCAGACCTCCTCTCTCTGGTGAACCATACAGGGTTGATCAGGCCCTAGCTTCTGCCACAGCAGCAATAGCCCACAAATCGAACCTCCCAATCCAAAGCCACCTGGAGACCCTCTCTGCAGCCTCTATGGTGGACTTTATGGCTCTCCTTTTCGTAGCTCCTGTGAAGCCAAGCAGGTTGTGGACCTTTCATAAAGAGCAGCCAGCAAAGTCTCTAGAGCCTGCCTCAATGGGGTCACAACAAGCATTCAAGCCACCCCTCTTGCACTGCTGCACCAGCTCATGGTACTTGGACCACTTTTGTTCAAAAACCTCTTCAAGAGGCAGATGTTAACACTATGTCTGGCCTCAAAGAACTTGATGTAATGTGGTCTGGGAGCTTGAGCTGCCTGAAAAAGCCTATTCACAGCTCTCAGTCCAAAACCGAGGTGAGCAGGCAAGCTGCAACTGTAGGCTGTGACTGAGGCTGCTGTCTTGCCCAGACAAAGGTGATGTCCCTCTGGCTGCAGATGACCCTGTTGTTAACCATGGCTTAAGAGATGGGTTCTGCCACTGACTTGAGCATCTGGGGCCTCATGCATAAACAGTGCGTACGCACAGAAATGTTGCGTAAGAACATTTCCACATTCAAATCACGATGTATAAAACCTACACTTGGTGTAAAGCCACGCACTTTTCCACGGTACCTCATACCCTGTCATACGCAAGTTCTCCGCTCGGTTTTGCAGACTGGCGGCACCCAGCGTCAAAGCAGTGCTACTGTTACTGTGTGGTTATCCTTTATTTTCCTGACGCAGCTTTATAAATACACTGAAATTAATCGCATATTGTTTATTAGTATAATGCATCTGATTGTAATTAACCTGTAACAATATAATGGTCCAGGGATTAGCCATAGTATTCCAAATACCATAACTGCTTTAGCGTTGTTACTCTCACTGCACCTTTTTTTTTCTTCTTTCAGCTGCTCCCTTTAAGGGTTGCCACAGCGGATCATCATTTTCCATATTACTCTCACTGCACCACTTGGAGTATTTATATCACTGTATCTGAGTGGGGAGTCACAGCAGTAGCTGATTGGAAAGTGAAATATCGGTATACAGCATCAAAACGCCCACTAGAGCCTTGTGTTTCAGCCGAGACTCCACTAACTCCAGATCTTCCTAGGCACTCCACTTCCTACCTGTCCTGCTGATATCACTCTAGTGTCCCTGGTCTCCTGATAGAGCAGTGCCTCTCTTGTAAACTTCTCTTCAAGGCTGCTTATGGGGAGCTGGATCTTAATATTCCTCCCATACAGTGCTGTACTGCTTAAAATGTGTGGAAGACCCAGTCACCTGCAAAGATAACAACTGATCTTACTCTCCAGGGTTTCCACAGTTGACATAGTCACCTGGTAGACCAGCAAAGGCCAGAGGACATGGGGCAACCTGCTATGTTGGTTTAACCAAGCCTTGAACATACCAGGTAAGCCAGGTGTATCTACTGTGGTGAGCCTAGTCTGATGCTTCTTGATCGTTGCTTGGATGGCCACTGCATCCTTAAGGTTACAGTCAAAGCCCTTGTCTAGGCTTGTGACTGGTTTTTCTGTGATGGTTTTTCAATGCCATCCACAAAAAATCTAAATTTGTCCACCTCCTTTTCCTTCTTCAGTGCTGTGGCCCTAGATTTTGCCGGTTTAAAGGTCATTCTTGCCCAGGAGATGAGCTTCCCCAGGCCCTGGAGGATCCACCTGCCAACAGGCAATAATGTAGTGGTGGAAGTCAGGTCATCCATAAACGTTCTAAATGGGGCTGCCTCTGTACTCAGCCTCAGCTGCCTTGACCACAATGTTCATGGCAAGTGTGAAAAGAGTAACTGAGATAGTACATACAGTTATCAGTTATGATCCATTTTTCAAGGTGGTGCCAGTCAGATGTTAAGTTCCTGTAGTAGTTCAGGATGAGGTTCTTGATCTTACTGGTGTACATGGATCGATCTATTATAGTTTCAGCCAGCTTATAGGGTTTTGAGCCATATGCATAGGCAAGATCAAGCCACAGCATGACCAGGTCTCCCTTACCTTTGTGTGCCTCTCTGGTCATCTGGATCACAATTCCTGTATGTTCTAAGCACCCTGAAACTTCAGGAATTCCACCCTTTCTGTACCAATGTGATAATGTACCGATTCTTTAGGAGGAAATCTGTCATCTTTCTAGATAGGACACTGAAGAAAATATTCCCCTCTACACAGAGAAGCGAGACTGTTCTGAACTGCTCCAGCTTAGTTGAATTCTCTTCCTTGGGTATCCAGACTCCCTCCACCTGCCTCCACTGTTCTGCTACTCTCCCCCTTTGACAAATCACTTACAGCATCTTCATGAGGATTCTGAGGAACTCTGGGCAGCACTTTTACACCTTATAGGGTACTTCACTGGGTCCTTCACTGGCTGCTGTAACCACCTCTTGGACATTATTCCAGGTGAGTTCTGTAGTGTTGAACTCCACAACTGGGGGCATCATTGGGTTTGGTGTGTCTGGTATGTCCAAAAGGGCTCAGTCACTCAGAGTGTTGTGAAGAAAGCAATCTACCTCTTCCTTGGAGCAAGCAAGATGAATGCTAATATTCTGTGCCCTACGATTCATTGTGTTGCTAGATCTAGTCATATTGTGCTCCTCAGCACCAAACCTCTCTGCCGCAAAGCTGACAATGATTGTGCTCAAAGTCTGGAGTCATTTATGTATATCTCCTTTTCCTGTTGAGTTGATTATAGTGGTTACATTCTTGTCAAACTGGTACCACAGACTGTGCTGATTAGCTGGAGGTCATCTAACCTCCTTGGCATTAATGCAGTACTTATTCTATTTAATCCAATGCTGCTGGACAGCTTTGTAGGAGCAGGAGAGCTAAGCACTTGGAGGTTCTGGGCACTGTGGTGTGTCACCCAGCCAGGCCCATCCTGTGTCTCACCAGGAATAGACCTTGTGCACTGTGCTACACTTCCCTGTGGCAATCATTTCATTCAGACCTGATGGATTTTCAGACCTTGCTCGTTCTTGCAGACAGTGCCACAGATGCATGTACTCATCGTTGTCGATAATCTGTTTGCCAAGGTCATCATCGTTAGGTCCGTCCTGATGGGGTACTCATCATCTCTCCCCCCACTTGGACACATCTGGGGGTGTGTCTCTGAGAGTTGATTTGTAGCTTTGTTGGGTTCCTCACAGAAGATACAGGTCTGGCTGCTTACCCCTTCCTACCCCTGTTGCCATCTTTCTGTGCTGTCAACTGTCTCTCCATTGTCACCAATCTGTTCTTGTTGGTCACCCAGTGTTATTCCTGGGTGTCACTGGCGAAGCTAGTTTCCATAGTTTAAGATGCAATGATGCTTCACAGGATAATGATAAATACATTGTCTGTAATCAAGGCTGATAATGAAAGGATTTTCTTAAATTAAAAATGAGTAAAACAAAGCAAGGATCTGATTTTCTAACCAAGCTCTTAATGCTTGGATTGGTCTCTGGACTTGATTTATCATGAAGTTTATGTTACTGGCACTTATGTCACATGCACATACATCACAGAATAAGGAAAATACAGACTCATTCCTCCAAGACTGATGATTAAAGGATTTTTCCAAGATTAAAAATGTATAAATTACATTTGTAGTAAAATTAGTAAAAATTAGTCACACAAAGCAATATCTGATGATCATTGTGGTCATGGTCAAATCAAACAATAAAGTAGCGGTTGAAGAATGCATTCATTTTGTGTTTTGGGGAAATATGATGTCAGCTTTCAAACACATACATGCTTGAACCTGTCAAATAACAGAGAATACATTCTTATACTCAGAAAAATTAACTTACAGTATTATTGAAAGCTTAAAGGGTGGCACGGTGGCGCAGTGGGTAGTGCTGCTGCCTCACAGTTAGGAGACCCGGGTTCGCTTCCCGGGTCCTCCCTGCATGGAGTTTGCATGTTCTCCCCGTATCTGCATGGGTTTCCTCAAAGTGCTCCGGTTTCCTCCCACAGTCCAGGTTAGGTGCATTGGCGATTCTAAATTGTCCTTGATGTTTGTGTGTGTGTGTGTGTGCTCTGCGGTGGGCTGGTGCCCTGCCAGGGGTTTGTTTCCTGCCTTGCGCCCTATATTGGCTGGGATTGGCTCCAGCTGACCCCCGTGACCCTGTAGTTAGGATATAGCGGGTTGGATAATGGATGGATGAAAGCTTAAAGATTTACAAGCAGTCAGGAGAGAGTAAAAAAATGAACAGGTGTTTGTGTGTTCTTCCAAGAATAAGATGAATATGTGTCATAGTACTGTAAATGGCAACATGTCCTGCATACAGTTAAAACATTTAAAAAGGAACCTGTTAATTAAAGTGAGAAGGGTGAAATAATATATTACTGCACAATTACCTATCACTTTACTAATCATTATAGAATGGAAATGTAACTGGCACTCCATATTGTTTAGACTCACCAGCTCAATTTAATTAATCTGTCTGCAATGAGACACAATGGCTAAAGGGCAGGGCTGTAAAGCACAAGGTTGATAGTTCAGTTCCCACAACTGATTCCCTGGATTACTATGAGTGATTTGCTTTTTACAAAAAAGACAGAATTTCAAATTAACATCGTTTTCCCAAATCCACTTAACCTAATTCAGAGTAGTGGAAGCCAGCATATACTGTATCCCAACAATAGTGGGAGCACAGCCATGAATGAGGTACCAGACCATCATAGGGCCATTCACACACATATACTCAAATACTGCCAAATTTCAATTACCAATTAACTTAACCTGCACATCACTGGAGAAGTTGGAAAAAAAAAATCACACACACACAGGGGGATGAACATGCAGACTCCAGAAAAGAGTCTGAACCGAGTTTGAACCCAGGATGCTGCATCTGTGAACCACTGTACTACTGTGCCATCCTGATTTCAAAGCAGCAAGATAAAGTATAAGATCTGTTAATGCATAGTAAAATAAAGTAAGTTAAAGAGGAACTAATGTGTATGTGCATGTACAAGACATTCAGTGCAGTTATTCCAGAAAATTTGTAGTATTTTCAGTTCAAAGCACACTCAGTTAAAATGCAAGGTCTGAAGTGACAACACCTGTAAAGCTCCTAGAAATTGTGCTTGGTATTGAAAGGTGCTATATAAAATGAAAATTGTTTGCTTGAGCTAAACATGATCTCATCTTACATGGCGATACCAACATAAAATATCTTTAAGATAACCATAAAGAGACAGATAACTTTATTTATTTGTGGGACTGCTCAGTTTAGCTCACTGAGAGGAAAGTAACAAGACAGACTTTGCATAGAGTATCTCTCCTGTCCAATAGCTGTTAGGCTTGCTAGGTGAAGAGTTCAACAGATTAGGAAATGAATAAGATATATTTTAAGGCTCATACAGTAGTGTACAATAAAAGAAGGACAGTGTAATTTCCTGCACAAAATATTGCTGTGAACTCCATAGACCTTCAAGGAATACGGAGTCGATTGCCTTCTTAAAGTCAGTGAGACAGTGACAGGGATTTCTTGATTTGCTTTGCATTTCTTCAGAAATTAATATAACCATCAGAATTTGTTGGATGGTACTTTTGTCTTTTCTGAAGCCCTCTTGTTCTTCACTCAGGTTTTCTTCCATGGCAACTCTCAGTCTCTCATCCAAAATGTTTGTTATTTTGCACAGATGTCAAATTAGCACTACTATTGTTCTGTAATTTGTGCTGGTTATCTAGAGGGATAAAATAGTGTAAAACCCTAAGAGTGATGTCTTACATAACTAGACAAACTAAAACAAACCTTTAGTCGTTAAGTTTTTTTTTCATCAAAATATTAGGTATATTATAATTACTTTCCAATCACGTTAATTTATTTATTGAAAATATTTTTGGATTAATATTGTACCCAGGGATAAGCTATGGCTCCCTGTAGTGTGTTCTTCTTTTTTTTCTACTCAAGTGGTATGGTAAATAGATGAACTAATGGTATTGTAGCCAAAAAAAATAATGTATTGTGTAGTGAGAGTGCTTTAGAAATGAGTTTAATCTATTAGACATTAATTATGTAACAGCCTGTCATTTGTTTCTTATCTGTATTTTAATTTCCTAGAAAAACAGTGGCCTGCACTTTGTTACAGGGCATCTTATCAAGTGGAGAGAGTAACAACATAGAGAGGTGATGACTTCACCCCACTACACTCTACACTGAACTGAAAATAAAGTCAAATGCCATTGAGCTTGGTCTCAATCAAAAACAGTTGCCGAACTCTTTAATTTGCCAACTGTTAAGGTCAGTTTCTCTTCAAGAGGGCCTTTTCCTGTTACAAAAGTAGTTACAAAAGCTACAAACGAATGTTCCCCCAAATGATTTTACAGTTGTATTACATTTGTATAAGTGATCAATTGGTAATGGTAGGTTGTACGTTCTTTGTTTCCCTTAGAGAGCTGCGTTTACAACCAGACATCTCGAATTAAGAACGATCTCATTCCTACCTTGAGGTGTTCCCTCATGATACAACTGCAAGGTGCTGAAGAAACACCTTAGTGTTTAATGTGCCAATTTGTGAAACACTTTTTCAGCACATTTGGCTTTCTTTAAATCTCTGCTTGCTGTGCTCAATAGCATACACACTCTAGCACTATGTAGGCCAAACCTCTGACTGGGAGATTTCAGTGCTCACACGTGAAACAATTTCCACTGCTTGATGGTAGGTCCACAGATTTGGCTGTGAGGTAGTGGCAGTCATTGCGGCAACAGCAAGATTGCAAGACTTCATAACAGGTGTAAAGCTCAATTATTTGGTAGGACTTTGGAGTATAGCCACTGCATCTATGCAGTAAACAGAGGGCATGTGATCAATTCATGAAGATGACCTCTGGAGGTGCCAGGACAGATCCAGGATGCACTAGTAAGTTTATATCTTACTACTGACCTGTCAGTACTGCAGGAAGAGCTAGATTCTGTATCTGAGGTAAGGGAAATCTGGTGAACTGTTCGTATACTGCATTGTATAGATAAATTATCATGTGTGGTAAATAAAGTGGCATGCCCATCTGTCAGATAAGGTTATGATGTCAAGTGTAAAAAGTAAAAGAAAGTAAAAGTTACATGCAAGAGTAGTCTGGAAGTAATGTGTGGTGTCTAGGAAATTCTTCAGAATAACGTACAGTTTTTTTAGAACTGGTATTTAATGAACATTTTATAAACAGTTACGGGTATATCATTTTGGGGCATTTTAGTTTTTAAAAAATTGCACCACAAGAGATTTCTGTATTAACATGCAGGCAGGTTTGGCTTGGGCCAACTCAGGTTAATAATTAGGCATATTTCATTGGCACACCTTTCACGCAGTTCAGAGTGAACATAAATGTTTAACAGGTTAATTTGGCTCTATTTTTATTTTAAGTGTTTTGTTACATACAGTATGTGATAGTTGTTTTATACTATGCTGGGGTTTTTCCCACATGGTTTTAGGCACAGGTTTTGAACAGTTATGCTGTTTTCTGTTAAACAAAATGGAGATATTTACAGTGTTTGAATACTTTCCTGTTTATCATGATGACAGAGAGTGCTGACATGTTGGTTGGATGTATAAGAAAGAATTTCACTGTATTCTGTTGTTCTAACAATTGTAAGAAAGTGAATGGACAAGTAAAAAGGTTTGGGCAAGACATGCTTGTATATTGTTGAAAACGACATGAAAAAACAGACTTTCAATAAATTAGCAACAAAATAACATCCTTCCAGATGTAGGTTCAAAGCTGAACTGGCCAAACCTTCGGTCTTATGTGCTTCCAGCAGAAAAGGGCCAAGTCCAGGAGGTTGAACACCAAAAGTGACATCAGAGATGGTAGAGCCACCAATCTTCTGGTCTGTAGAGGGAGAAAAAGAGAAGGCACTCGTACACAGTGCCGACCCCTTGTTTTGGCAGGAAATACCAGCAACTGAGCCCTTAAGCTGTCTCCCAAAAGCAGATACATGACACATTACTACTACTACTGCTGCATGTAATAGAGTGACACCTACTGGTCACTCCAACCTGGAGTATAAAGCAGACAAATAAAGTGCAAATATCAGAATGTTTCTATTAACCCATACACCAGGACAATTAATAAGAAAAAGCATTCTGACTGGTGAGGACGTTCACTTACTGCGTTATTACAGTTCCACACACCACAAACATTTTTTCTCCTTTTCACTCACACTGCATTTCTTGATTGCCTATTTCAAGGCTCCTATTTTAACTAAAATGGCCAGAATCTACAATACACACAACAGACGTGGACAGACAGGTCAGCAAGACATTACTTAATCTGGGAACCACTGTGACTGTTTAGGTTTCAGTATTTCATGAGTTGTAATGCAGGCAATATAGCATCACAATAGTGAATCCAGAATCTTGGGTTGAATCCCGCATCTGATCATTGTGAGATACTTTTATGTTTCCCTGTGTCAATGTGTGGTTTTCTACTACATCCTCAAAGACACTCATAATAGGTTAACTGGAGATTGCAGATTGAGCCTTTGTGAATCTAAGTATTAGAATATGTACAAAGTTGCTTTTAAGTGATGGCTTGTCTAAGCTGCTCAATGCCTAGCCTTCGGTTTTGCCAAGATAAAGTTCAGCCCCTGTAATCGTAAATTTAATTAAATGTATTTGAAAATATTATATTATGTTACTGTGAACAAATGTTCTCACAAAAACAGGCAACTGTAATATCACACCAGTATAACAACTCTTAAAATGATTTCCCAGCTCAATTAATATAAGGTGCATGGCTCAACAAAAAAGACTGATATCTATTAACTTTCTTCAGCCTGCACACATGGAAAATAATTAGTCTAATAGTCTACTTTTAAAATCTTAGAGGAAGAACATAACATAGTAAAACAGTAAAAACCAGTAAAACCAGTATACAACAGCTGTCAGCCAACCACCACATTATCCTACTTTTCAGTTAGCACTTGGACCTAGGCAAACGTTTTTTATTCCAATTACCTTCTTTCTGAAGGTTTCTGGGACAGCCCTTGAAATTTTACAGCTTGTTTAGGTCCCACTACACATAGGGCTCTTGTGAAAATTGAAGCCCCTTCTGCAACAGGCAAGGTGATTTGTGTGTTTGCCACTAAATAAAATTATGAATTTTAATGCATCCTTATATCTCATGGTGCCACAAAGTGGAAACATGTTGCACATTTCACTGTAAATGACAATACTACCACTACTAGTAATATGGTGACAATGTTGTGGTCGCTGATCAGTTTCAGTCTGTGCCATCATTCAGATAACAAGGCAATTAAAAGTATTGCTGAACTGAGGGCCATTTTTAAACATTCATATTAATTATGTGTGTCGGTTTTGTTTTGTGCAGTGTCAATTCACCCGTGCGCTAGATTGCACAACTAATACAAGTTGTTTTGGCTAATAACAGTGTTCATCTTCACGTTCAGACTTTGATAAAATGATGTATAGGTTAATGGCAATGCAATTTCAAAAATGGCTACTCTGTGCAGCTTTAAACAGTGCAGAGAAATTGCATAAACAGTATAAAATATGGATAATTACTATATCATTAGTCTCCTGTATATGTTTGGATGAACATCCAGTGCAATTTTTGCCAGATCAATTACTGTCTTCACAAATGAATTAAATTATAATTAGTTTAGTTAGCATAATTAGTTCACTTATTGAGTTTATTTTAACATTGCCTATTGACAGAAAGAGGGTCTTTCAAAATAAAAAATTTTAAATTGTATTTAATGCCACTTGCATACATATTGGAAAGCTTATGTATTTCTGAGTACTCATACACTCCTCTTTTCATTTAAATATAGACATAATTTTAAGAGAGCTGAAATTGAGATTTACAGTGGTAGACATTTGGACCATCCAGTCAGCATGTAAGAAAAAAGCCAGTTAGTGTTTGAATATTCTGGATAAACATGGATATCCCACTAATAATAGTACAGTAAATCTGTGGGTATCATTGGTCTGGAATCAGTGGTGTGGAGTCTAGAAATCAAATTGTAAAACCATTCAATGTTAAGGTACAATGGTGAGTGAAGAAGCGTGAAAAAGAGTAATCTACCGGAAAAAATCGCATATGTGAGCCACACTGTATACTCAGTGACGACTTTACATATAAGACAGAAACAGTGTTCTCTACTGTATAAAGAGATTACATTTCAAATAAAATCATTATTTATAACCATCCATTATCCAACCCGCGATATCCTAACTACAGGGTCACAGGGGTCTGCTGGAGCCAATCCCAGCCAACACAGGGCGCAAGGCAGGAACAAACCCCAAGCAGGGTGCCAGCCCACCGCAGGGCACACACGCACACACACACACACAAGTACGTATATGTCTATGAAATGCAAAAAACATTTGCTAGAAAAAATTAAAACAAACCACACAGCAACATTATTGATTTCAGACTATATATACTGTATACTGTATGTAATGATTGTTTATTTCTAGCAAAATGGGCCCAACATTAATTGTAAAGCATTTTGTATTACCCTTCACTGGAATGATATTTAAAGTTATGAAAACAGACCACATATTTTTTATCAGTACAGTAATCTATACTAATAAA
>JANRMT010062819.1:27082706-27181091 GCA_026402145.1 Polypterus bichir lapradei
TGTATATATATATATATATATATATATATATATATAAATATGACAACAACACTCATATCAATGAGAAAACAATTACATTAACAATCATGTTACGTTATTTTTAAAATTTTTCCTTTTCTTTTTCATAACTTCTTTTATACACTACTTCTCCGCTGCGAAGCGCGGGTATTCTGCTAGTCTATACTAATAAAAGGCAAAGCCCTCACTGACTGACTGACTGACTCACTCACTCACTGACTCATTGACTCACTCACTCACTCACTGACTCATCACTAATTCTCCAACTTCCCGTGTAGGTAGAAGGCTGAAATTTGGCAGGCTTATTCCTTACAGCTTACTTACAAAAGTTAAGCAGGTTTCATTTCGAAATTCTACACGTGACGGTCATAACGGTCGATAACGGTCAACAACGTCCGCCATGTTGAACTTTCTTATTTATGGCCCCATCTTCACGAAATTTGGTAGGTGGCTTCCCTGCACTAACCGAAACTGATGTACTTACTTATTTCGATGGTATGACGCCACTGTCGGCCACCATATTGAACTTTCCAACGTCACCAATTTTCCAACTTCCCGTGTAGGTAGAAGGCTGACCCCGTCTTCACGAAATTTGGTAGGGTGGCTTCCCTGAGCTAGCCAAAACTGATGTACGTACTTATTTCGGTGGTATGACGCCACTGTCGGCCGCCATATTGAATTTTCCAAACGTCACAAATTCTCCAACTTCCCGTGTAGGTAGAAGGCTGAAATTTGGCAGGCCCATTCCTTACAGCTTACTTACAAAAGTTAAGCAGGTTTCATTTCGAAATTCTATGCGTAACGGTCATAACGGTCAACAACGTCCGCCATATTGAACTTTCTTATTCATGGCCCCATCTTCACGAAATTTGGTAGGCGGCTTCCCTGCACTAACCGAAACCAATGTACATACTTATTTCGGTGGTATGATGCCACTGTCGGCCGCCATATTAAACTTTTAACGGAAACCGATGTACGTACTTATTTCGTTGGTATGACACCACTGTCGGCCGCCATATTGAACTTTCCAACGTCACTAATTCTCAAACTTCCCGTGCAGGTAGAAGGCTGAAATTTGGCAGGCTCATTCCTTACAGCTTACTTACAAAAGTTTAGCAGGTTTCATTTCGAAATTCTACACGTAACGGTCATAACGGTCAACAACGTCCGCCATATTGAACTTTCTTATTTATGGCCCGATCTTCTCGAAATTTTATAGGCGGCTTCCCTGCACTAACCGAAACCAATGTACGTACTTATTTCGGTGGTATGATGCCACTGTCGGCCGCCATATTGAACTTTTCAACAGTCTTTGTTACTTATGGGCCCATCTTCAAGAAATTTGGTACACGGGTTTCCAACGCTAACTGAATCCTACTTACGTACATATATACGTCCATAGCCTGCAGCTCGGTCACCGTGTGAGGTGGCGTTGGGTCCCCCATCCCAACGCCTCCCACGTTGTTGGCTGCCTGCCTATATAAAACCGTCCGTTGCTCCGGTCTCTACATTCCCTTCCTTGCTTCGCCACGGGATTCACGTCTCCCTACTGATAACTACAGGCTTTTTGTTTAATCCACGGCTTCTCCGCTGTTTTATTGTTTGTTTATTACAATTATAGTTTTTGTATAGGTATTTTAGACTTACTTTACATTGCTCAGTTACCCATTTCCTTTATCATTCCAACCCCCATTACCATGTCTATCAAGGTGATCACTATCGATCAAAGAACTGTCACTTATTGAGTGGTTTCTATGCCCGGAGATGGCACCTACCTTTTCCATTCTCTTTGTTACATATTGCATGGCCATATCAGGCTCACTCTTGATATCCGGAGGAACATTGTGTCTTATGTATTGAATTACTGGGACAGGTTCAAGGTGTGGACTGATGACGGTACAGGAGGTAATTATACTACACAGGAGCACTATAAGAGTGAAATGCTTAAGCCCTTCACCTATGGTTCTGCATGTGAGTTGATGGCTGCCGCTGAATTGTTCGGTTGTCACTTTCAAGTGTACCGAAATGGCCAAATATTTTACACCTTTCGACAACCGCCAATGCCTCTTAAACATCTTAGATTCACAGGTGACGATTTCAGTAGTGGACACTTTGATGTTTATAAATGTTTAAACTCTCAAAAGCTGGATGTGATTTTATCGATGAAACTGGTTGTGTGCTTACAACGCTTGACAGATGCCGAATGTCACTTCAACACAACAAATCCTGCAAATACTGTCGTAATTGAAAAAAACCATGAAACTCAAACTGATTATGACAGCAGCAATCCAAGCTGTGAGATTTGAGACAAGATTACTGTTCACATGGCCAACTGTAAGTTACATGCTCAAGAGTAAGCTCAGCGCACAGCTTGGTCATGTTACAACCGGAGGGCCGAAATGACAACATGGTATACAAAGAGATCCTTAACAAATAATTATTGGCATATTTTCCCTCAGTTTAAAAAGGTTAAATTTTCTTCTTAATAAAAATTTTAAGGCAGTACTTCGCCACTGCGAAGCGCGGGTATTTTGCGAGTACAGTAATAATTAAAATATTAATTCAAGAAGACCATTAATATTGTTTATTTGTATTTTGTTAAGTTTTAATGTGAGTAAACTCTGCAGAAACTTGAAATGTGAAACAACTGTCTGGATTTTTATTACATGTGAAAAATTGACTGATAAAATGCCATGCCATCTTGAATATTTATCAGATATGACAGAGTCTGTTTGCTGCTGTCTGCTAGATTTCAACTTTCAAGTCAATATTTTCAAATCAAAATATAAATAATCAGAGTAGCAATCTCATTGGTTTCAAGCAGTAATTTCTATCATTGTTATATATGAGTCTGTATTTTTAGTGCATTTTATGATTTATTTTTGTCTTTGTATTGCTTTGTATTGTTATTTCAGTTAGTGTTATTTATAATTTGATAATTATGTCTTATGACTTTAAATGCACCTCTATTCCTTGTACTGTACTGTGTGGATGGAGCTCCAGGAGGCAGGGCCACCCTGACATCACCACTCCCAAGCCCTCCCTCTGACAATTTAGGTCAGAATAGAGAAGGCTCAGATCAGGGGGCCATTGTGATTGTTTGGAGTCTTTTGTGTTTTGTAGTGTATTGCTGTTTATCATGTTGGATCTAATGGCTTTTTCATCTTTACCTGTTTCTGATTGGGGTTTCTGTTACTGGATTGTATATTGAGATTTGTTTTCTGTAAATGGCCTTTAGAGACATTTGTTTATGAGTTTTTTACACTTTTGAGCATTTTTGCTTTGTTTTCTATTTGTTTTAATATTTATTTATAAAGATTCTTTGGTTAGTTTTTCGTCTACAAGCTGGTGGGTTACAGTTTATTTCTCCTCTTGTGGGGCTTTCTTGATATTTTGAAACATTTTTGTGATTTTGCTCACTCCAACATGTTTGGAGTCTGAAGCCACCAGGTAGTAGTTCTGAGTGAGATGGACTGAGTGAGCCTTTTCTTGGCTGGCAAGTGAGGTTCCTGGCCTGCTTTATGGCTGTATTGTGGAGTCCTTACACCAATTTTGCCATGAATGGAATCATACTTTCCCACCCTGGAATGAGCTTTAAAAACAAACTAACATTTTTATTTACTTGCATGCATTACAATTCATAAACAATGATAAGGCTGCTATGTTATTTACATTGTTATGCGAAAGTTGTTGTCAACACTCATCTCAGCCTACACTCATAGTGCACATTACTGAGGATTCCTGCATATTTCAAATACAGAAACATGCAAAAAATTGCATTATGACAATGAATGTATGGTTACAATTTTACACAGCAAAGAATTTATTGGGGAGAAAAGAAAAAGCGCACAGTTTTGCAAGTAAAACGCAGTAGCAGATATACAGATTGACCCATATTTATGTATATGATTGAAAAGGCGTTATTGTCAGGAAACTACCAATGTTATTATCAAGCAACCGATAAGCGACTACAGGTAATTTTCTCCAGTAACAGTGTTGTTGAAAAAGAATGGGCCAATCAAACCATCATAACAGATGCTGCCCCATACCATGACACCAGGTCTTTTGTCATCTCATGGTCACATGAGAGTTTTCTCCCCGCCAGTACACGCAATTGTCCTGGTTAACACTGCCAGAAACGTGAAATTTGGTCTCATCTGTCCAAATAACGTGCTCTGCCAAACGTGAATTTTCCTGCAGCATTCCCAGCCACACGTTTGAGAACTGCATGCCTCTTTGGATCATCCTCAATGAGAGCATTAACCAAACGATGGCTTTAAATTCAGGTCCTTCATTATTCTCTGCAGTGTTGTGCAAGAAATGTTCAGCTCTTTGGACACACAGTGCTGTGATTTCAGCTTCTCAGGGGAAGTCTGAAAGGCAGTTGCCACACTCCTGGGCCTAACTGCTTCCTTCACTTGCAAAACAGCGCCGCTTATATTGAATTTTGTCTTTATTCTTGCGATGGTTAGCATACTAGGGCCACTGACACCAAACTCAACTGCCATAGTTGTTGTTGTGGAGTATAAACACGCACAACATACACGCTTCTCTAGCGACAATCGATTTGCAGCCATTCGGTATTTGAATACAGCAGGGGTTGCTCAGTCCAGCATATTGTTACTCCCATTCTCAGGCTACACAGTGATGCCATTTCCGATACTTTTCGCGTAGTATTTAAATGCTACAGCCTGTGAAACATCATATACATAAATATGGGACACTCAGTAAATTAAAACATCTATTAACATCCACATGACCAAAGGGTTTAATATTTGGCAAGTACATTCTGCATAGCAGCAACATATGTGGAAGAAATGAAGTTTGAAAACTTAAAGCACAGTTAATCTGTTGTCTCTAAATAGTAAAAGTAGAACACAGTAAAATTCTCATAATTATAAATATCAATATATTGTTGCAGGAGTTTTTTGATTTTTTTTACTAGGAGGATACAGCTGTTGCGGCAGCCCTTTGCAAGAGCAATTCTTAGGATTTGTGCAACTGTTAAAGCCAGATGCTATTCAATTTGATATTAACAGCAGTTAATTCATTACGTCACAAAGCACACGTAATCTCATTCTGGTTCCATCAACATGATAGTGTCTTCAGTTTACTCCAATGGCCTGAACAGTACGCAGGTCTCAATCCAAAAGAGCACCTTTGAGATGAAACGGAATGCGAGTTTGTCAACATGATACGTAGCTGAAATATCTGCAGAATCTTCTTGATGTTATCAGTTAACATACATCACACCTCAAAGAATTTGGATTGGTGTACCTAATCAGGTGTTCAGTAAGTATATATCTTTAATGTTGTTAACTACACAAATATATTCTGAATACATTTTTTGAAATCAGTGTACATAAAACTCATTTAGTGTTTCTGCCTGTAATGTAAAAGCAACTAGAAATGGTGCATCAGCCTGTTTCTAGTTTCTAATGTCAGTGTAAAAGTGACAACAGACTCTAATTAACGAAAGAAAAGAAAATTGTGCTTTTTTTCTAAAAGATAATCATGTCTCTTAATTTTTTTTAATGTGCCAATGGAAATTAAATCAAGTAATTCATTTAAATGGATAAAATCCACATTATTGTGTACACATTATATAAAAGTTTTAAACCTCATTTTTTAAGTTCAAATGTGTTATGTACAGTATATGTTTCAGAATTTAATTTTATTAATGCTATTTTTATTTATTACTAGGGCTTCTGCCTCAGTGTTATTTGCCAACACCTTTGAGTGTGCTCTTCTCACAAACACTATAGTTTTGGTAGTTCTGTGAGCTCTAACATAAACGTGTCATTTCTTGTAACATGCTTGACAAAAAAACATTATGCAAAGAAGGTTAAACATAGATCTAAAATGATGAATACATATTATTCATAACAGACTATTGCATAATTGAATATTTCATTTAAAGTTTATACAAATGTATTATCAATACAGGCATAATAAAACCTGCAAGCAAAATGAAGTCAAGACAGCACCGCAGCAAAGGAGATTGAAGACATAATTTGTAACATGTCAGTATAAAACTTCTTTCCAAAGTACGCCACCATAATTTGCAAAGCTAGGAGATGCATTATTTAAATTTAAAACACTTAGGAAGGTTCACAAAATAGATGAATGATTATAAGCGTTAAGAAGTTCAGAAGTGCAATCCGTGCCTGCTATTAATACAACATTAATGGTATTTGAGGTTTGTCCCCCACCTACTGGTCATACTGAGGAAATGCTTTAACATGTTTCCAAGATACCTTGTTCTTGTTGATCATTTCACCTAGCTAAATACATTTCTAATAATTTACTAAATATTTACTTTTTATCTTATAATAAATTTAAAATGTTAATATTTGATAAAATACAGTATAAATTCCTTTCTTTCATTATTCAGTTTCTAGATATTGGTATTTCGTTTATTATATTTTGCAAGAATTACTATGTATTTGTATATAGTGCCTTTTTAATGCTGTACACAGACTACAGTTCATTTTGGCACACTACTTCAGTCTTACTTTGCATCAGTCACAAAATGTAAGTTGATTGCCATATATTTCCACTAAGATATCCCCAAATAGTTTTTCCACTTGGATTTTTGTTCATTTTCTGTATTAAATGTAGTATTGATTTAAACAGATAAAGCATGGATTTAACGGTCATATGTGTAGTGTTGGAACCACTGATGTCTAAATGCTAGGTATATAAACAATCTTGAAAAGAGTTTGATCAAAAAAATATTTTAGGCACACTTCAGTTAGTTATTTAGATTCAGTCTGCATGTATGAACCCACTGTAGCAGAAGTTGCCTTTTCTTAGTAATTGTTTAAAGAACACACTAACATGCATTTTACTGAATATTAGTTGCAACATTGATTACTTCCTATCACAACAGAAGGATAAAGAGTACAATATTTTCTACCCGTGTAGAAAAGCATAGAAAAATATGGAGTGTTTTACTTTTGCATTTTACATGGCTGCTCACCTGGCTTCATTCAGCAAATTGTGACTTTGTCCATTACAAAAGATTGTGTTGAATTACCAACAAAGCATAATGAATTATATGTCCTTGTGGAATCAGACTTATTGAATTTCAGAACTTGGTTAAACCGTAACATTTATTTACTTTTTCACATTACATATGCAGGCCTCAGAGTTCACTTCATTTTCTCATGTTAGGTATGCTGGAAGGAGAGGGGAACGTTCTGACAAAGGTATTAAGAATTTCACATGTCTCAGAGCCTGTGCTTGACTCTATTTTCAGACAGAGGTCAGAGTCTAGAGATGCCAGGTGTAGAAGATAAAATGCACAGAAAGGGTTGGCATCCCCAGTGGTGAGGAACTCCCATCTACTTGCCAAAAAAAGTGGCAAAAAGTAGAAAACAATGCTATGTTACATAACACGTTGGATTTAAACAGCTTTATGGTTTTTTTCCAGGTTAAAGGAATTCTCTACCTAAAAATTATATTTTTATGTTACCTACCCCATGTAGATTTAGTGATGGTCAAGAAAAAAATTCTAATCTCATGTTTTTATGCAGAATGGATAGAAAGATGTTAGTGACATATTTATTGGTCAAGAGTCCTGTCTTCAGTTCAAAAAGTCAGTCCTATGAGGCCTTTAGTATTGTGTTTATGATGTGTGCTGATTATTCTTGAAGTAACACATTTTGAGCAAACAACTGGATGACTGACATGGGGATTATGTGACACAAGTACCGTGTACATTTTTTATTTCTTTTTTTCCATGGACGTTTTTCACCATGTTTTGCTGTTGTAAAGCATTGGTCACTACTGGTTTTTATTATGTCACTAGCAAAATACCTGCGCTTCGCAGCAGAGAAGTAGTGTGTTAAAGAAGTAATGAAAAAGAAAAGGAAACATTTTAAAAATAACGTAACATGATTGTCAATGTAATAGTTTTGTGACCGTTATGAGTGTTGCTGTCATCAAGGATTTGATTATCATTATTTCTTTCAATCAGGTTCGTATTTGGAGGATGTGTTATGTTCAAGTTATATTCTGTGTTTGTCAACCGTTGTAAAGATAACAGGTTTCATTCATCGAAGTGTTCACCACCCAGATCGGTACTTGTGAATGTAAGATGTTCAACAGGCATTCCCGGTATTAAGTTGTGGATTTGCCTGCGAATATTTAGCGGTAGCGTGTGTATGAACTTAATTTAATCTTTTCCAGTCCTGCAAAGTCAGTTGACGTGAGCCGCTCGGAGTACATGCATCGATGCTTCTCAGCTGTGCTCGTGCTATCTCGTGATGTCCACGGCTTTATTTAATGTTAGCTAAGACCCGGCACTTAAAAGTTTCTTGCTACAGCAATTTTAACTCCGTTACAAAGTGATCCAAAGTCTCATTTATACCTCGTGTCTTCTCATTAAACAATACCATATTCGTCATAGGCATGACAAATGGCAGCGGGAGCGTGTCTATAAACTTAATTTAAACTTACGGTTCACACCATGCTTTGTTTCCGCAGTAGCTGCACTTATGAATATGCTTGTATGCGTCACTCGCTTCATAATCTTTTGCTGCCTTCTCAATTGTGAAATGCGTTTTTTGTTCAGCGCTTTTTGGAGCTCTTCCTTGTTCTCTACGTACTTATGTAGGAGGCGTGATGATGCGACAAGCAACTCCGCCTCCCACGGCCAGCGACCTGCAGTCTATTACAATATATGGACGAAAATAGGTTCCAGTTATGACCATTACGCGTAGAATTTTGAAAGCTGTAAGGAATGAGCCTGCCAAATTTCAGCCTTCTACCTACACGGGAAGTTGGAGAATAAGTGATGAGTGAGTCAGTGAGTGAGTGAGTGAGTCAGTGAGTGAGTGAGTCAGTAAGGGCTTTACCTTTTATTAGTATAGACTAGCAAAATACCCACGCTTCGCAGCGGCGAAGTACTGCCTTAAAATTTTTATTAAGAAGAAAATTAAACCTTTTTAAACTGAGGGAAAATATACCAATAATTATTTGTTAAGGATCTCTTTGTATACCACATTGTCATTTCGGCCCTCCGGTTGTAATATGACCAAGCTGTGCACTGAGCTTACTCTTGAGCATGCAACGTACAGCTGGCCATGTGAAAAGTAATCTAGTTTCAAATCTCACAGCTTGGATTGCTGCTGTCATAATCGGTTTGAGTTTCATGGTTTGTTTCAATTGCGACAGTATTTGCAGGAATTGGGTTGAAGTGACATTTGGCATCTGTCAAGCGTTGTAAGCATACAACTGGTTTCATCGATAACTTCACATCCAGCTTTTGAGAGTTTAAACATTCATAAACATCAAAGTGTCCACTATTGAAATCGTCACCTGTGAATCTAAGATATTTAAGAGGCACTGGTGGTTGTCCAAAGGTGTAAATTATTTGGCCATTTTGGTACACTTGAAAGCGACAACCGAACAATTCAGCGGCAGCCATCAACTCACATGCTGAACCATAGGTGAAGGGCTTAAGCATTTCACTCTTATAGTGCTCCTGTGTAGTATAATTATCTCCTGTACAGTCAACAGTCCACACCTTGAACCTGTCCCAGTCATTCAATACATAAGACACAATGTTCCTCCGGATATCAAGAGTGAGCCTGATATGGCCGTGCAATATGTAACAAAGAGAATGGAAAAGGCAGGTGCCATCTCCGGGCATAGAAACCACTCAGTAAGTGACAGTTCTTTGATCGATGGTGATCACCTCGATAGACATGTTAATAGGGGTATGGTTGGAACGATAAAGGAAATGGGTACCTGAACAATGTAAAGTAAGTCTAAAATACCTACACAATATCTATAATCATAATAAACGAACAATAAAACAGCGGAGAAGCCGTGGATTAAATAAAAAGGCTGTAGTTATCAGCAGGGAGACGTGAATCCCGTGGCGAAGCAAGGAAGGGAATGTAGAGACCGGAGCGACAGACGGCCTTATATAGGCAGGCAGCCAACAACGTGGGAGGCGTTGGGATGGAGGACCCAACGCTGCCTCACACAGTGACCGAGCTGCAGGCTATGGACATATATATGTACGCAAGTAGGATTCAGTTACCAAATTTCTTTAAGATGGGCCCATAAGTAACAAAGACCGTTGGAAAGTTCACTATGGCGGCCGACAGTGGCATCATACCACCGAAATAAGTACATACATTGGTTTCGGTTAGCGCAGTGAAGCCGCCTACCAAATTTCGTGAAGATGGGGCCATAAATAAGAAAGTTCAACATGGCAGACGTTGTCTAACGTTATGACCGTCACGCGTAAAATTTCGAAATGAAACTTGCTTAACTTTTGTAAGTAAGCTGTAAGGAATGAGCCTGCCAAATTTCAGCCTTCTACCTACACAGGAAGTTGGAGAATTACTGTAGTGACGTTGGAAAGTTCAATATGGCGGCCGACAGTGGCGTCATACCACCGAAATAAGTACGTACATTGGTTTCGGTTAGCGCAGGGAAGCCGCCTACCAAATTTCGTGAAGATGGGGTCAGCCTTCTACCTACACGGGAAGTTGGAGAATTAGTGATGAGTGAGTGAGTGAGTGAGTGAGTGAGGGCTTTGCCTTTTATTAGTATAGATAAACTTTTTATCTCTCCATTCTGCATGAAAACATGAGATTGAACATTTTTCTTACCCATCACAAAAAAACTAAATGGGGTAAATAACATAAAAATATAATTTTTGGCTGGAGTATTCTTTCATTTTAAATCCAGTGATCTTGCAAAAGTAATTTAATATGTTTATTAAGATCTACAATGATACATTTGGGCCAGTGAGGAGCTGAATCATATCATCCACATTGATAGAGATTTTTTGTTCCGTTACTCTCCTTAGGGAGCCAGCGGTTCAATATTGATTGCAAATAGTATTAAAGATAGTGGCAGCCTTGTTGGGTTCCGTATTCTTTTCTGTAGTTTCTATTATTTACCTGAACAAAAGCTTTGGTGATGGAGTTAAGTAACCTGATCCAGATGAAAATATCTGGGCCAAACCCAAATTTGCACGAGAATTTGGCAAAAGATTGTTGCCGATAATGAAGAAGTCTGTTTGCAAATAACTATGATGTACTGAGAAAAAGAAGGAATATTTTTGTTTAAGGGCAGAGATATTCCCATGTTTTAGATAGGTTATGATCCCTCATTAGTGTAAGATTATTGCAGCGGTTGTAGATAATGTGGTAGCAAGTGCTGCGGACCGATTTAAAACAGGTCTAATATGCTATCAAAACTCCCCGCCATGATGAGCTTATGCAAACTCTTGCTATGAAATGCAACTATACTTTCATAATAAATTCTTTATCAATTTGTATATGATGACCAAACGTGTTTTAGTTTTATTTAATTTTCCCATCACCATAATATAGCACCCTTTAGGATTTACTATTGTCTCTTGTTAAAGTTGGAATAAAATGCTGTGTTTGATTAACCCAGTCTCTTTAACAAAAACTGACCTCTGGTAGTGTAATTCAACTCTTGAAGAAATACTGTACTATATCTGATCACATTGAAATGAGATGTGTGACCACTTTTTTCATTTAAGCTCATGATTAAGACCTTTAGCATAGTGAGATTTTACATTTGGAATCCTATTGGTTGTAATGTTCTGCTAACTACACTACGACACTTGCAGTAAGGGCATAGAGGGTAATGTGTAACGCTTGCTGTCTCTCCCTCTGTAACGGTGTGGGTCGACTCCATCCTCCCTGTTGCATTCAGAGACTCTTGATAGTCATTACCAGGATGAGCTTGGCAGATGAGGACAAACACACACAAAGCAAAAAGTAGGTGAAACAGTGACATAGTTTTTTTATTAAAAACAATTCAGTTCAAAACACTGTCCAAAGTGCAGTGCCTTAAAAATTGAATAAATAATCCAAAAACAAAAGGTGCTGGTGGAAGTTAAAAACTGCTGAATAAATAGTCTATTAAAAATGAGGAGGTTGAAACCAGAGACAGTCCATAAAAACAGTGATTTTCAATACTTCCCTTTAAACCCGGTGTCTCCTCTCCTTATCCTGTCCGGACCTTGCAGAAGGAGGAGACACTGACTGGTGTAGTCAACCTTCATATTGGGGCTCCGTTCCCTGCCACCCTTCCTTCAGCATATGTAGGGCAACTCGTCAAGCCCCACATGCTTCTCCCACTGCTCACTTTCGGCCCTTGCAAGGAGATGCTGTCAATCAGGCTGCTACTACTCCCAAAAAAGCACTCAGTAGGAGTGCCTCTTTCACTGCCTCCGCCTCCCATGGCCCTGAGGCTCACTTCCGACCACCTGCCTCACTCTATTCAGCTTAGGTGCTCTTGCTCTCCATCTCTGTCTCTATCTCTCTGTCTTCCTTTTCACCTCCTTTATGTCTCGAGTCTACCCCTCTCTCTGTCACTGGCTATTCTGTTTTCCTCTAGGTCCTCCAATCTGCCTTTTTCCCCCTGCTAACACTCGCACTGTCCTTTTAAAATGGGAGTTGTGGCACAGCTGTGGCAATCAGCACCTCCCGGTGCCAATTTGGGTCATGGGCAATCCTGCACCAGTGCACTAAGTGCAGGGCCGTCTGCTCCCACATCACACACGGGAATAGCACTTGCCATGCTACCAACACCCCCTCCCAAAGACACGAGTGAAGGAGTTAATCATTTTTTATTAAAATGGCCACCTTTCTTAGCTGTGGACCCCACTTTACTACACCCTCCTTCTCCCAAGCACCACCCACAACAATTTTGTTTCCCCAAACGAGGTTAAGATCCCTTCATAACTGTATAAATCGGACACATAAACATTGGCTGCATGTGACAGATGCATATGTAACTCAAACAATAAATACATAATAAAAATAAGTCACCTCTTTATCCAGCATTAACTTCTGTTTCAAAAAGTTTACTGATGAACAATGATAAAATCTAGAAGACAGGCAAGAATTAAAAAATCGGAAGTGGTCTCCCCTAGACCTTCTTGTATACTCAGATATGGGGATGGATATTTGAGGAGTAAACTGCAAGACAATGATTATATTTTTATATTATGTACATTAAAGAACCGTCAACAACAAATCAAATCAAATTAATAATATATTGAACAATTATTAAAAGTAAAGTAGAATAAATTGGACTCTGCAGCTGCATGAATAAAAGGCAATGTACCACTTATAGCTGACGGAAATAGCCCAAAAGTTCATAGACATCTATGTTTTGTACATAACACAGTACTTGTATGCGAAATTTGGTTGACCTAAGTGAAAGCGTACTCAAGTTATCGTGTTTACACACACACACATACACACACGCACACACACACACACACACACAGACACACAGACATAATTCCAAATATGGTATTTTCAGACTCAGGGAGGTCTAAAACGTTGAGATTCATCAAAATCTCAAAATTGAATTTTTGGAGGATTCCAATACTTTCCCTGTACTTGTGTATGAGAAAGTCAGGGAGGCCTAAAATGTTGAGATTCATCAAAATTTCAACATCGAAACTTTGGACAATTACAATACTTTCCCTATACTTTTTATACGAGAAAGTAAAAAATACTAAAGACTAAACACAACAGAATACAGTACAATGCTAGCTGGACTAGAGGTTTGACAAAAGTTGGTGCCAAAGGAACAATGCATATACATGGACCTAAGCCAGTGTCCTCGTTTTATTTCTTCTGACTCTCACATCAACTGAATGCTGCAAAATTAATGTTATCAAAAATCAGAGACTGAAGGATAGGGCAAACAGCACATGAAAGAAGGACTCAGAAGGGTTGTCCACCTGCTACCTGAAAATTTCAATTTATTTTGACAGTACCTCACAAGGGCTGTTTTTAACCTGAGAAGAAGCACTATGCTAAAGCAAAATGGGGAAAGAACCAGTCAAGTAAATAGCACTAGTGCATGTCAGAATGAATAAAAGGGAACAAAGTGAGACATTGAGCTTTGAGAGTGTACATAGTATCTTGAAGGAGAATGGGAGGTCTGAATTGAAAGAGTGAAAGAAAACCTGTATCGTTCTCTCCTTATGCTAAGACAAAGCAAGGAACAGGTAGGATTTTTATGATTAAAAACTGGGCATAAAGCCGTGAAGTAATCAACAGTGCCTAACTCAGGGTGAGATATTACCCTGATGCCTCTAGGACTGCTTCAACTCCTTCATAGCTCAACAAGTGACCAGCCTTTAAAGCCAAACATTCATGGCATTCATGTGACAGACCAGAAAGCTGTGAAAGAAATGTATTTTGGTAGATAATAGATAAGATGTTCTATTAGTCAGTTGTGGAAAAAACTTGGAAGACAGTTATTATTACTTCCTTGATAGAAGTAATTTGCTTCATATTTGATTACACTGAGGCACTTCATTGATGACTACAAATTTGAATATGAGAGTACAAAAACAGCAATTTTGACTTCAGTATATAAATACTTATAAAGGACACTATATATAAACCTTAATCTTTCATGAAGACAGAAGAGTCATAAGGACCACCTACAGTATATACACAGAGACTTGTTGGGTTGTTTGTTTCTCTTTTGCATGTTCTTTATGTAGTCCCAATTTGCAAAGCCTTGCTTTGTAAGCCAGATCAGACTATACTACTCTTTCAGTAATAAGTAATATTTTACATACTGACCCTGAAAAGTCTTTTCTTGTAAATAATGCATTTAAATAATTCAAAATTAGGTTAATGTACAGATGTTTTCATTAGAATGAAAATTTGCAAGACTGGTTTTAGGAGGTGCCAATGACTGTGGTGGGAAAAAATCTGCAACTGCCTAAGAATTAATAAAAAGACAAAACAATATTGCTATTATAAGGTAATTATATGAATCTGGGGTTGGCATAGAAGGTGGTAATTATAGCAAACCTGTGTTTTGTGACAACTAGATGCTCTAGAAAATAGATGAAACTGTGAATCCTAAATTTTCCATTTACTCCAAATAAGGATAGGGATAATAACACTCTCTTAACTATAGTAGATTAGACCTGGATTGGGTTTATCTAATGCACAATGTTATATCAACATTATATCAAATTCTATATCTAATATGAAACTAAAACAAATGTAAACAAATCCCTCAATCTGCTCCTCATAAGTAAAAAAATTAAAAATTGATAGTAAAAGGGATATACCCATAGTCTCCATCCTAAACCTGGTGCTCACTAAAAATTAAATAAATCTACACATAAGAATTGTATAAATTTACAACATGTAGCTACTAGTCTAAACTTATGCAAGGACAGCTGGAAATCATCACATGGTATTTTGTAAGCAGTGCTTACAACAAAATATTCTTCTCCTTCTTTCAGCTGCTCCCATTTAGGGATTGCCACAGCAGATCATCTGTCTCCATCTATCCCTGTCTCTTACATTGTTTTCTGCCACACTGACTGTCTTTATGTCCTCCTTCACCACATCCATAAACTTCTTTGGCTTCCACTTTTCCTCTTGCCTGGCAGTTCCATCCTCAACATTGTTTTCCCAATGTACCCCTCATTTCTCCTCTGTACATACCCAAACCATCTCAATCTAGCCTCTCTCATGTTGTCACCAAACAGTTGTACCTGTGTTGTCCCTCTAATATACTCATCCCTAATCCTGTCTACCCTTGTTACTCTGAGCAAAAAGTGTAGAATCTTCAACTCCGCCACTTCCAGCTCTGCCTTCTCTGTTTTTATCAGTGCCACCATCTCTAAACCATACAACTGACTGTTTTATAGACCTTCCCTTTCACTCTTGCAGGTACTCTTCTATCACAAATCACTCCTGCCATTCTTCTCCACCCAGTCCACCCTCTTTTTCACCTCTTTGCCACACTCTACATTGCTTTGGGCTGTTGAACCCAAATATTTAAATTTGTCCACCTCCACCACCTCTTTTCCTTGCAGTCGCACACTTTCACCACCTTCCCTCTCATTTACGCACATATACTCCATTTTACTCCTACTGACTTTCATTCCCATTCTCTCCAGTGCATACCTCCACCTCACCAGGTTTACCTCAACCTGTTGTCGGCTTTCACTACAAATCACAGTGTCATCCATGGACTTCATAGTCCACTGAGACTCCTGTCTGACCTCATCTGTCAACCTGTCCATCACTGTTACAAAAAGGAAAGGGCTTGGAGGCGATCCTTGATGTAATTCCACTCTCACCTTAAACCAGGCTGTCATTTCATACATTACAAACAAAAATCATCAAACATGAAATATATCAAACACCCCCAACACCTGAAGCAGCATATGCAATGTACAACAAAACACTTAAAAAGCAAGTTTTCTAAAGTTATAAGTACCTTTCGATTTTGAAAGCTGAATAGGTGTAACAGTATACTGACTGGAAGTATGGAGGAGCTGCAAGGAGCATATTCCATGGCATATGACCCCCTCAGTACATGCCATAATTTATTTAACTGTATTTTTTATGTCATTTTAATATTTTAATCTTTTAAAAGAATATATCATCTAAATGTACATTTTGTTGTTTAAGTTTTATGTTAACATTTAGAAAGCCTCACAAAAAGCACAATCAAGTGCATTCAAGCACTATCAATGTCATCACATTATTTGGTGGACCCCACTTTCACAAGGTTGTGACCCTCATCGGGGTTGCATCCGTAACTTTAAGAACTACTAAGATACTGTACTGTTTTATTACTTTTTAAATAACTTCTGTTTTGAGCGAGTAAATATTAAATAATACTGCTACAATATTACCCTTATCTTGATTGTTTTGGGAAAACAAAACTGTAGATAGAAATTATACTAGATATATAAAATTGTTTCCTTTTTAAACATTCATCTTTGCTATGAACCATCTGCAAAGCACCCCCACCCCTATTGTCGCCCTTCCTTAAAGATAAACAGATATGTAAATAAATATGAAGGTCCTACTTCTGTGAGAAGCTGAAAGTAAAGCACTGCATCCAAAAAAAGCTGTACCATATCATTCCCCATTTTGTAAATGTTATTTTTCCAGCTGAGCAAAGTTAGGATGGATGTAGTATGTATGTATTCCACGTCAATGTATGGTTCCAAGAATAATTATGAGAGTTATTGATATACAAGGGGTGATCACAAATTTGTGAACCTGACCAATTTAAAAAATAGTAAAACCAACTAATTTTTATTTTTCAAGATAACCTACATGAACACTATTTTTCCCACTATAACGTACCTGACAAAATGCTCTTCTCCATTAGCATAGCACATCCCACAGAGGTAGCCCTTTAGAGTGGGGATTGTGTGATAGTCGTAAAGGGCTAGTTGTGGAGAACAGAGTGGGGTTGCCATCATTTTAAATGAACGGTCTCAAATAATAGCCTTTGCAACCCATGCAGTATGATTGTTGTTGAAGTGGGACAGTCAACAACTTTTGCAACTGCTTTTTCCAGATTGACTGCTACAAACTGCAAAGCAAATTAAAGTAATGTTTACTTGTTAATGAAGGGTGGCCTGAGATCAAAACAGTGCATGTATATATACTGTAACATTCCCTTTTGATGTGTAAGCAAATTAGTACACTGATGGACATAAAAACAAAAACTGTGCAGATGCTGCACTGCTCCCTGACTCTCTCTTTCAGCTGCTTTGTTCTCTTGAATCTCACCAACTGTGCTCTGCTGCACTACAGATGCGACACTAGGCAGAACCTTGACAAAAATTTACAATGGATGAGAGTCTAACACATATAGAAAGTTAGGTGTTAGTTCTAACTAAACTTCTCTTCATTGATTGCTATCTAATATTAACTTGGCTGAACATGCGTTTGAAAACTGTCATCCTTATAACATAAATCATGAAACAGTGTAAAACATTGCTTACATAAAATAAATTAAAAGTGAAGTCCTTTAACTGTGACTTTGTCTTGTTTAACAACCGGAGTTAACATCATGTTTCTTAACTTTCAACTTACCCTTCACTTAGGTGTTTCCTAATAAATCATTTATAACGCTTATTAATTGAAGTGTCCTGTCTTGGCTTTTGTCATAATATTCAGGCTGCTGAGCTGACCATTTTACACTCTGATACTACTGAAGTCCTTTGCTTTGATGAACTCTAAATAAATGATTAATTTTCTGACATGTTGCAACACCTTGTTGTAGATAATTTTTCCCCTTAGTGTGTCCCACCCTTGCCCTTTCCATTGTTTTTTCAAATACATTTTCTCCATCTCTCCTCTCATCTGTGTTTTGCACTTCCCACGTATTTGGCATGGTTAGGTGGTAAAGATAGGGCTGTTTGGGACAGCCCGAGAATGAATGGAATCATGTGGTTGCAATGAGGATGCAGTGTGAGCCTCTTGCATAACGTCCCTCTCTCTCGGTTGCTCAGTTGCTCTCTGTGGCTGGACATTATGGGCCCACAGAGAGAGCTGCAGTGCTGCCTCTGAGGGAAAGGCATAAAGACACAGAGAGGAAAACAGACAGAGAGAGAAGCGGAAGGAGGAAAGTCTGGTTCAAGGACCAGGAGATGAGCTAAAGCTTGTAGTCAAAAATACTTACCAAAAGGTCAAACTAGGAAGTGAAAAATATCTGTAAAAAGTCATAAACACCTGAAAGATGTCTGCCTTCTGATGCACCATCATATTTTCATTCTCCATTACTATTTGTTCCATAATGCCAAAGTTTTTTTGAATTCCAGCCATTTCTTGGGACATCTTGGAAAGATGTCCTGCCATGATAGGACTGCTTTAGTTCCGTTCATGAAGTGGTGTATAAAGAGGACTGATTCTGATACATATTGACTAAGTGAGATTAAACTGCAAAAAGGTGAGTTGTTCTGTAGTTTTAGAAACCAACTGATAGCTCAATACTTGGTATTTTCATTACACCCTTCCTTGTATTTCTTATGTTTTCTCCCAATAAAGTTTTTTTTATGGAAGATTTTGATTTGTTTACTTACCATTTTGGGTCTGAGCTGCCTACTGAGTACCCCCAGGAGGTTTACACTGGGAAAAATAGACTTACTAATTACAAATATATTCATTCTTCCCCCTTGAGACAGTTGTATATTGGATTAATAACACTAACTTTAGAAGAACTTAGTTTAGAGAGGGAAGCAATTATAGTTGTGTGAATAAATTACTTGAATACAGCTCATATTGGCAAATGTTAATAAAAGGAAAGCCCACAATGATTGGTATTGTTATATCGTAGCTGGCTGGAGTTCAAATTCCTGTTTGTATTGTATTTGTATTGTTTTGTATTGTCACGCATGGGAGGCAGTCTAAAGGCTTAACTGAGGGTAAGACGCAGAGTCAGGAGCTGGTGAATGGCACTAATGTCTTTTCTCCCTCCCTCTTCCACGGACCATCAGAAGGGAAGCCCAACTAGACCTCCACTCACTTCCATTGCCAAACTACGCCCTCCTACAGATCTCACTTCTGCCTGAGAACCCACCTCTTCCTGTCCTGTACCTATAAGACCCAAGCACTCCACTCTTCAAACCAGTTTGGCTCAGTCTGTTGTGACTACTCACTATTGCTTGAATTGTGCTGCTTTACCTACAATATATGGGGTGGACCCCCCAAACCTTTATGCTTTGTTTGTTCTCTTTTACAGTATGCATTAACTTTATTTATGCTTATTTGCTATTGATTGTGTTGATGTTTCAGTGCCTCAGTGATGTTCCATGTATGCTGTGGGTGCTCCACCAAGAGGCAGGGCCACCTCCCAATTACCTGCAGGAACCATTCTTCACCTGTAAATCTGGCAGGTCTTCCACAGCTCATGGTGGTTCATTATGAATGCACTGTTTGAGTTGGTGAGTTCTTGTGTTTTTTTCTGTGCCTTTTGCTTTCATGATTTACTGGATATTTTGACTTCATGCTCTATTTTTGAATTTCTGTCTGGATTCAGTATTGAGACCGTGTTTGCCTTGGTTTGTATTATTGTTTCAGTCAACTAGTTTTTGCCTTTATTGCTCCTTGGAGCTTCACAGTAATACAGAGCATTTTTGTGAAAAATTTTCAGAAGTGCCTTTGGGATGTATGTGTTATGGGACTCCTAGTTCATAACAGGTAAACTTAAACTTACTTGGGCAATTAGAATTTCAGCAGAAGATTCAAAAATGGGTATATGGGTGGATGGATGAGCAGCACCTACAAATAAGCATTTCAGCTCAAAGCTGCTTGTAATGAAGAAATGCAGACACTGTGCCTTTGATTTACAGCATAGTTCAGAAATAAATGTTAAACTAAAGCTAATATAGAGCAAAAGTAAAATAATACTTCTTATTGGAATGAATAAATTACACCTTCTCAATTATATATAGGCTAGTAAGTTTTATTGGCTAACCTTGAATTTTTTAGTGATATCAGCCACAATATAACCGACATAAATGAGTGAGCATACCATAGAAACATGTTCAAAATTCACCCCAACATTTTAGTCTTTTCTAGATTCTTTTCAGCATGCAAGCTCAGAATTTGTCAGCAAGTATATTCTAGTAACATTACAATAAAACTAACTGGTAAGAAAATGGATTAATTTACAGTGAACCCTATATTGGAAAATGGGGCTTAAAACAAGAATAAATTAATCATAACATGTAAAAATTCTGGAAGCTTAAGATGCCACGTGCATAAATGATACCATCCTATGGTATGCATGCACAAAAAACAATTTTATGGTTAGGCATGTGGTTAAAAAAGCTTTGATTTAACAACATCAAGTCACTGAGTACATCAAGCACTGGGTAGTGAGCTAATAGGAGATGCACTCGATTCAAGCACCACTGCCTCCAGATGAAGTGCTATTTAAGCTTAATGGGTGCAAATGAGATTTACCCCACAACAGAATTAACAGATCACTGCATGAAAGTATTGTGCAGATTGTGACTGTGACTGTGCTACTGTAGTGGAGAAACTGGCACACACATACTCTAATTACCACCAGATATTTGTTTATTTCGTGTACATTCTGTGGCAATAAATATTAGTGCTGGGTGGAGCAAAACTCTTTAAAATTAAATTATAAAAAACAGGCGTCATGCTAATTGATACTAACACAAATCTGAAAATAAATTTCTTCTCATTCTCTTCAGGCAATGAAATTATCGTTCCTTCATCTTTTGCAAAGAATCTTGGTATCATTTTGGATCCCTGCTTTTCTAAGTCATATTAAAGAAAGTTCCTTATTTTTATCTCCACAACATACCCATTTTTCATTTATTCCTGTGCTTTCTTGTCATTCCGCACTGACGTCTATAGCTCTCTTTTGGCAGGTGCCTTTTTTTCTAATTTAGTACCTTAGCTTGCAACTTTTTCCAACCTCTTCTCTAAGAGCAGCAGTCAGCACATAACCACTGTTCTGTTCAGCCTTCACTGGCTCCCTGCACCTTGCAGAACCAAACACAAAATCCAGTCGCCAATATTCAAATAGCCCTGCAAGAAACTTACATCAGTAAACCCTTGTAGCATTGCAGTCGGCCGTCTTGTTTACCACTCTGGTCCATTGATTCCATCAATCTTTTTATGCCCCAAACTACCTGTGCTCTCTTGGTGACAAAGCGGTCGGTTACATTGTACCAGACTATAGAATGGCCTCCCAACTGTAATTTGATCAGCTGACTCAATTCATATTTTTACTCTACTCTGTACAAGTTACAATACTACTGCTACTACTAATACTTCCAAAAGACAAATTCAAACACATACTGTATGTTCAGAAAAGCATTTAACTTCTATTGACATTCTTACCCTCTCTTTCCAGGTTCTTATGACATTACTGTGTATGTTACTTGTTTATTTTTTTGTAATATTTTGTACAGTATATAACTCCTCTTTAGTGTTTTTATTCTAATTCTAAACTCTAAATGCTTTGATACTAGTTTCTATGAAGTGTTTTTTAACATGCTTTTTTCTGGGATTCAGTTTTTGTGAAAATCTTTCAGGATGTGTGACGATGTGGGTTCAACTCCATGCTCCCATTGCTGTTCGGGAGCCCTTGAACCCAACACCGTCGATAATGTCACCGAGATGAGCTAGACAGTGGAGGCAATAACTGAGCAAGGGGATGGTACAAATGTGCAAAAGTGCTTTTATTTAAAACAGTCAACAAATCAAAAAACAAAGTGTCCATAAAGTGCAGTGCATCAAAACTGTTCAATAAATCATCCAATAAATAAATAATCCAATAAAAGAAAATGTGGAGGTAAAAACAATAGAAAAAACAATCCTTTTAAAACGAGGTTAAAACGTTCTTACGGAAGCAGTCTTTAAAACAATGCCAATGACAAGCCTGGTGCTTTTCTTCAACTAACGTTAGCGTCTCGCCTGCTTCTCCCATAAGGGCCCTGCAACAAGTGAGACGCTCTCTCTGCAGCTGCCCTTTCCTCCTACTTCCATCCACACGGGTCTGGCGACTTCCCAATCCCTGGCTTCAGTCTGGCACTCATCCCAGGCCCGAGACTTGGTTCACCTCCAACGGCCAGGACGCTCACGTTGGGGAATCCACCACCAAGCCTCCCGACTCCCGCTGCCTTTCCGGCCTTACGCGGCCAGTCGCCTTTTCCTGGTCACTCCCGTTACCTGATCGCTCAGCGGGAGTAATCACTAACTACAGCCCTCGGGTGTCGGCCAAACACCTCGCTACGGCTCACTGTCCAGCTGCCTGCGAGCCTAACTCTCGCTCGCTCACTCACTCGTCCACTCGCTCTCCTGCACCGACTTGTGCGCATACTTCCTGCAACCTCCGTCCTTTCTCCCTTTCCATTTTGTTCTCTCTGAACTCCCCCAACTGACTCGTGCTTCTTTTTATATTGCGAGGGGCCATAGCAGCTGCAGCACATTAGCCACGGGAACAATCACGGATGTAGGCAGTCCCTCACCTGTGCACTCGGTGAGAAACGCCCACACCGCAGATCGCCCCATGGCTTGCTATGGCCACCATGCCCCCTCACTAAGCCGCCGTGAGTGCGGTGATTATTTATTTAAAAAAAAACGGCCTTTGCTCAGCGAGCTGTGGACCCATAACACCACAGGATGGTAAAAATATTCTTATCCATAGATCAATTGGTTCAGTCATGTTATTTTTATATTACAGCGTCTAAATTAGGTGGCCAGAATTTGTTTGTGAACTTTGTTTTGGACTTCACATTACAGTTGGACTTTGTGAGCATACGCAATGTGATCAGCAACAAAAACACCCTTAAAATAAGGCTGCCACCAAGAACTAAAGATGTACTGTACTCAGGAGAACTGATGAGATTACTGAGATATTTCATATAAAAGTGCTCAGAAAATCAATAAGCAAAATCATTTTTGTATTCACAGTTATGGTAGTCTGATAAAAAAACACTTTCTCCATGTTTAAGAACTTAGCACATAACACTGGATGTAACTGCTACTGGACAAAAGTGTCTAGCAGGGCCTCTGGCCCCAGTATTGGTCTTATACGAAGGCTAATTTCACATCATTCCAGGCATTCATTTCTTATTCATCCACTCTGGTTTGCAATCAAGTTTAAGTGAGCATGAGTATGTCTATCACTCATTGTTTAAGGTGGACATAAAATATGTGGTTGCATGGTCAATATATAAGTGTAAAACTACTGAACAAACAAAGCAGGAGCCAAAAGCAGCGTGAAATATCAGAGGTGGAAGCTGTCAATAGCATGGATTACGGCAAAAATGTAAATAAAGAACAAGGAAAATGTCATGATGTTAAAAAAGGTTACAAAAATAGCAGACATAAAAATAAAAAAGTAAGTGGCACATCTGGCAAGTAAACTGCATCAGATATCTAGCTCTGAGTAGAAATGAGAGTCTGTGTAAATATTCTCACTAACAAAACTTTGATCATTCAGCTGTTTGTCCATTTTTTAACTGATTTTAATCCAGTTCAGGGTCAGGGATCACAACTTACATTGTACAGCAACATCAGTAGTGAGTGTTAATAACAAAACAATAGGATCTGAACCAAAGCAATCAAATATTTTATAACTAGTGTACACTTTGATGGGAATCCAAATGTCATTACAGCACAATGAGCAAAACTAAACTTGCATGTTACTTTGTAAATGTGATCAGTATATGGTAAATAATGACATCTTACTTATGACAGAGCCCACAGTCTGAGATTAGACGCACATTTTTTGCATTAATATTTGCATTTGTACTGACTCTTTATTATGTACTGTAGCTTTGTGCCAATTTAAGAATACACACTTTGAAAGCTTTGTAAAGCATGAATGTTTTATCATACTTATTCACTGTAGTCTTAGATCACTGAAGAGATTTTCTTCAAAATAATGTTGTGATAGTCTGGAGTAGTACACATGGCCTAAATAGTACACATAAAAAACAATTTGAGCTTGTCTTGCCTTAGGGAAAAAATAGTCTGTAGCTGATGATCTCATTTTTATCTTGACTTCCTTGGTCATTCTGTACCATTTTACCTAATCTCTTCATGAAATGGCAAAACTCCTTGTAGCAGATAATAAAGTAGTGCTATCAAACATCTGTCTCAGTGCAGAATCCAGAACTTGACCCAATCAAAGTCACTGCTCCATCACTTCTAACTGTATACTAGTTGAGTGTCCAGAGAAGGTTATCTTGAAGCAAAGGTTTATTTTGTCCAGGAAGTGTGAAACACTTAGCAGACACTGAATAGGAAACCAGTCTATTTTGCAAATACCTAAAGTTCACACTAATGCTAACTAAATGAAGCTAATATGTGTGTCTTTGGGACATGGGAGAACCTGCAGTACCCACATACAACTAAAGAGAGCACAAGGAGCACCTGCAACATCTACACACAGAGAACCAAAGCCAGAAATTGAACCTGGATGTTTGGCGGTGCGAGGCAACATCACTAACCACTGTGTCACCATGCTCCCTCAAGTGATATTCACAATCAGGAAATACTTGTCTGACTTCCACAGATAAACTAACAATATGATGGCTGCAGTTTAAAACAGAATTCATTGCTTTGCTACAAAACTTTCTTTAAACCTTCACTATTCTCGTTAAAGTTGGTTCTCTGGAATTTTTCCACTTAATCTGTAGAAATTGTTTCATTTGGTAAGTCTTCTGTCTTTTTGATTTTACCATGTCTGCTATTCATAAAATTCACTGGTGTCCACTGTGCTGTAATGTTAATAGCTACACATAGGAGAGAAAAGTGTGAAAGGCACAATTCAAATGTCTAATAACATATTTTGTCATGTGCAAATTATGCACACTGTAAGGATGCAAATATTTCTGGTAAAAGAACAAAGCTACTGCCTAAGTTGTAGCAGTCAAGTGAACTTCATTTATTTTCGTAATCTGCACAATTCAATAAAATGTCACAAGAAGACAACAATATTGGGCACAAAGCAAGGACCAGCTGGTGCATCACATGGCACACTCATACAGGATCAATTCAGCATTAACCTAGAGCTAAAGTAAAGCTAACCTACATGTCTTCAGAAATTAGCAGGAAAATCAGAGTACTCTAAGAAAAGTGTCACAGGCACAAGTACACAAACACAGTCATCGGTATAAATGAGGTGTATTTTATTTCACTAAATGCCTTTCACAGGTTCTTATTCCAATAACAGTAATCACAAGCACAATCCAATACAGTGTTTCCCCCACTTTCCTCCAGGCAAGCCTTGTCCTCTGCCTCCTGATTCCAACTCTCAGAGCCACAGCACTGCCCGATGGAAGTACTTCTGGGTCACATGAATGCTGCCCATAGCAGAAAGATTTTCTCCCGACAGTGCCTCCTGGTGGCACCCAGGGACCATCACAGGGTGGAGCTTCTGTACTACAATTCCCAGACCACCCTGCAGGTGTCCACACTGGGACCTGGTCAGTAGTGCACTTTCACCTCTCATTCTGGGGCACAAATTGCCCATTTATTAACTGTTCCTCCCAAATGGGATACAAAGAGGATCTTTCCAAACAGGCTGTGTCTCCATCCTTGCACTCCTTCCATTACGGCCTCTCGGCCAGGTAGGGAGTTTGTCTATAATCCAGTTAGAATGCCTGTCCACCCACTCCTGCACTTAATAGATACTATACATGGTATATACAGGGAGTCCTCAGGTTATAACGTTTCGACATACAATGTTTCGAGTTTACAACTCTCACTCCCATAAAATCTTAAAAAAATTGAGACATGAGTGTTTTGGCTTACGCCATTAGCGTCGTACTTACAGACTACGTGGGTGAACTTGTTTGGTTGCACGCAGTGGAAGAATACGCAGTAACACAACTTATGAGTGAGGGAGTTGGCGAACTAGTTTTGTTGCGCGTCGAGGAAGTGTTTCGTTTGTGTGGCTTTGTTTGGCGACTTTGTGGCTCTTATCATGGCTCCTAAACGAAAGTCAGAGTCTTCAGATGGTAGTGCTTCGAAGAAGAGGAAAGCCATCATGATAGAAGTGAAATTACACATTGTAAAGAGATCAGAAGGAATAAAGGTAAGGAATTTTTTACACTCATTTTTTCTCTTACTACAGTAAAGTGTTCAGTACAATATATTTATGTCCTTTTCCTTTTTCTGTGGCTTAGTTGTGTTTTTATGTTCTAGATTATGATTTTGCAAATGTGTTAGGATAGATAAGTGACTTAGGCTAGGGTGTGTTTCGACACCAAAATTCGGGTTACATCACTGTTGTAGGAACGGAACTGTGTCGTAACCCGATGACACCCTGTATAGATATTTTTCTTCAAAGGACTTTAGTCAAGCTAAAACTTATTATTATTATAATTACCTTTCTTTATAGTCTCTAATGAAAAGCCTTTGTTCAACAGTTACTATTGAGGGGTCAGAGTCTTGAGATGAGGAAAAAAAATAAGCATATGACTTTTAATTTCAACATCTGAAATAGTACATTGACATACTAAGTTGTGTTATTTTAAGAATGGCCAAGGTGAATGTTACTAAAGTGCATGTAAAATGTTTTGATCTTCAGCACCATCGCCACATTCAGGTATTACCATCAATCCCTTTAGCTGAATGAGTCATATCTTCCACTGCAGTCCTTCCATTTAATAATTCCCCAGAGATCCCAACTGTGAATTCAGTAATTATTTATTGAACTGACCAAATGCACTGTCACCAACTGTATTTAGAAATGAGCTTATAATCAGCCTAGCAATCGTGTAATACCCAGGAAAATATTTAGCATTAACTGACTCATGCAAGATTAATTTCATAGCAGGAGAAAACATGTATATCTAAATTTAGGTAACCTATAACATATGCATTTATCATTGATGTGCTTATTTGTATGCTCAGCAAAACCATTCTAAACCAATTGATAAAGATTCATCTAAACTGTCACTGGGGAAAATTGAGCAATCAACTTAAAAGGAGGTCAGCTCTTGGTGTTTTGTTAATGCTACCATGTTTTCATATTTTTAAAGAGAGCAATTTGTTATTGTCAGACATGTACTCAGATTTATGAAAGGTAATCGGGGTCATAGATTGGTTAAATTGCATACTTGGCTTCATTTGCTCCACTTACTCAAAAACATCTAAAAATAAATGGCATGTGAAGGTGGATTTACGATTGGACCTCACAATGGAAATGTTTCTTGAAAGTAATGTTGCCAGATTTATATTTAGGTGTTTGCTTCAATAAATTATACAACAATACTTTTGAAAGGATGCAAAGATGAAGCAGAGTGTCTTGTGTTCGTTGTATCACAATACAGTTTTCTTTGATATATCAGGTTTCTTGCAGTTCCCATAAATGCTATTCAAAAAATCTTACCAAATGAGTTTTGATAGTCCAGCCTGCCAAGTAAGCCCCTACATATTCTTAAACCAAAAGGGTGAAGGTTTAACCTGCTGTAACACAAGCAATGACCCAGACAGCATCTTTTTAAGCATTAGCTGTAAACAGGATTATAATCCCTGATGCATCCTCTGACTTTTGAATTTATCTCAGTACATTGTTCAGAAGAGATACTCACCTGTATGTGTGTAATTTCTTAGTCCATACCCCTTTTAGCACTCTGTGGCCACATGCCTTTCCTGCATTTACCTACAATCACATGTCTGAGCTGCACTATTTAAAACAAAACACTGCACCTTCACTGATACATATCATAGAACCTTGACATGCTGTATCACAGTATCATGATTTAATAGATTATTTTTGCATATTTCTTCCTGGTTATATTGTTTATTTTAATATTATGTCTCTATCCTAGTATTTACTATAACTTTGGATTAATGTTTTTTATTTTGTCCTTGCTTTGTTCCTGTTCGACTAAGATTTTTGGTTTCTGTTTTAGTTTTGGTGCCTCATTCTGTTATTATCTGAAGCAACAAACATGGTGAGGATTTGTGTGAGGCTTCCTTAAAGCTCTACAAGTCAAGTCAAGCCTTCCCAGCCTTCCTAGAATAGACCTCACCCCAGTCAGCCTGTTGGTGCAACTCCACTGGGAGGCTTTAGCCTATTCAGGCCCAAAATGAGGAACTGCCATTTAATATCCCAAAATTCATAAAAATATCAAAAATGCCTGTCAAGAGAAAGAGAGTATACCATGAAACCTAAGGACAAGGCAAGTGTGGAATCTTTATAAATAAAGATGTTTATTTGAAAATCAATAAGATGCACAAAAACGTGAAAAGCTCAAAAATGAGATTAAAGGATTTGCCTAAAAGTGCAATCCAGAGCAATCAAGTGTCAATAGGTAATCCAACACTCAAACTTCACAAAATCAGAAACAAAAATTAAGAAACCAGAAAATCAATAGTCATTATAAACGCACTCTAAGAACTTCAGTGAACCACCAAAGAATCAATTGAAAGACTACCAGCAGTGATATCAGTGTGGCCCTGCCTCTTGGGGTTCTTCCCACAAAATATAAGGAAATTAACAGAACCAGACCAAATGCATAGAAACACAACAATTACAAATGAAATAAAACATAATCAAAGTAAAACATAAACTTACATAAAGGAAACCAAACAAGAGGAATAATGAAAGATGCGAACTTAATACACAACAAAAATATTAAATATACAAGAAATAAACTTAAGTCAGGGCAATAACCTTGTCTAAACCTTAACAGGTTGTTTTTGTTTCTCTGGCTGAAGATTCTGTTCCTGCTTTCCCTCTTTTCATCTCCTTGTCCATTTTTATTGTCAGCTACTACGGGTTTTCAAACAGGACCATGCAGCTTTTCCTACATTTTTATCTGGCTGTTTCTCACACTTCCTGTTTATTTCAAAACAGTTCAAACAAGAGACCTGAATCAGAATTCATATGTCAATGTTGCCAAAAATTCTTCACAGAACCATCTTTTCAATTCTGCTGACTCTATCAGAACCATTTATGTTTAATGTCACATGACAGGTTATTCAAAACCCTAAATTCACTCAGGGTGAGTGAGTGTACCCTGCCATGGACTGACTTTGCCACAACTCATCTTCTAAGTATAGTTTTAGTTACTGGTAAGCATTTAAACCCAGCCTGTAGTTCACTTCTGGGTAATTTCCAGAGTGCCTTCTGGGGTTAAACATGAGCCTTTAAAGTTCCCTGGGCCACCATTACACAGCGACATCAGAGCATGACAACTGCAACTTTGACCTCGCCTTAAATGGCTTAAATGATTGCCTGATTTCTGTATTTTACTGCAGGGTACCTCTGCAGTTCTCTAAAGGATCTTTGTCACTGAAGATATCACACTTATTCAGGTGACAATAGAGTGTCCAGAGAATGAGCAACATTTATAACAGCAAGGTTACTGCTCTATACATATCCAGATGAAATATATGGAGTCAATCGTAAGTTGCTAGTGTTATTTCTCTTTAATATAGATAGACCTAATTTGTCCCTTTCTTTGTTATTTGCCCCTTGCTGTATTCATCCTAATTCTGGTGCCCCCTTGTCAGCTGGACATGCTGTTATAGACATTGTCACAGCGTTAATTTTGAATAGTTTCAATTGCAATGAGTTAGTTCAGCAGGTACCAAATATCACAATATCTAAAGTTCTATAAGTACAGAAATCTCATAATTAACAATTTGGTTTCTTGTTTCAGTCAATCAACAGTAATACCAGCAAGCATTTTCAGTTGAATGTAGCATAAACATGGTAGTGAGTCAGTGGGATGGAGCCAAGAAAACTTCCAAGTCACTGACTATCCAGTTACATCAGTCATTAAGGAATGAAAGGAGTATGGCATAGCTGCACATGTGCCACAAAAACTGAGTGATCAGCAAGAAGAAGACTCATGAGGGAGGCTGCCAAGAAAAATACAATAACTCTGAAGGAGTTACAATCTACTGAGGCTGAGGTTGGAGAGACTATACAGACAACTGTTACACAGGTGCCTTACCAGTTGCAGCTTTATTGAAGAGTGGCAAAGATAAAAACACTTTTAAAAAAGTATCCATAACAGTTTGGGTAGAGTTTTTTAAAAGACACATGAGTTATTCGGCCATCAGGCTAAACATCATGTTTGGTATAAGCTAAACAGTATGCATTATCAAAAACACATTGTGCCCACTGGGAAGCATGGTGGTAGCAGCATCATTCTTTGGGAATGCTTCTCTCCTGGAGATCCTGGAAGATTTGTGAGGGTAGAGAGTAAAATGAATGCAGAAAAATACAGGGAAATCCTGGAGGAAAATGTGATGCAGTCCAAAAGAAACCTGCACCTTGGGAGCAGATTTGTTTTCCAGCAAGGAAACAATTCCACGAATAACACCAAAGCTCAGGAATGGCTTAAAAACAATGTTAATGTTTTGGAGTGGCCAAGTTAGAGTCCAGGGGCCTCATGTATAAACGGTGCGTACGCACAGAAATGTTGCGTAAGAATGTTTCCATGTTCAAATCGCGATGTATAAAACCTACACTTGGCGTAAAGCCACGCACTTTTCTACGTTACCTCATATCCTGTCATACGCAAGTTCTCCACTCGGTTTTGCAGACTGGCGGCACCCAGCGTCAAAGCAGTGCTACTGTTCCTGTGTGGTTACTCTTTATTTTCCTGACGCGGCTTTATAAACACACTGAAATTAACCGCATATTGTTTATTAGTGTAATGCATCTGATTGTAATTAACTTGTAACAATATAATGATCCAGGGAATAGCCATAGTATTTCAAATACCATAACTGCTTTAGCGTTGTTACTCTCACTGCACCATTTTCTTCTTCTTCTTTCAGCTGCTCCCGTTAAGAGTTGCCACAGCGGATCATCTTTTTCCATATTACTCTCACTGAACCACTCGGAGTATTTATATCACTGTATCTGAGTGGAGAATCACAGCAGCAGCTGATCGGAAAGAGAATTATCAGTATACAGCATCAAGCCCACGCTGTCTCAGCCACGGCAAAACGCTTCAAAACCTTTCCTGTACGGACCTCGCGGTTCAGAAACAGTTTCATCCCAAGAACAATAAACGCACTCAATCAATTGCTCCTTGTAGAACTATCTGTACTTATAAGTAGAACTACCTCACTGTTAACTTGCACTACAGTTATAATATTGCACAACCTGAGCCACTTTATAAAGCGCGTATTTACATATGATGACGTTATCATTTTTAAGATGAAATGCAGAAAAATATGTTTATTATATTATACAGATAAAACTTTAACTTAATTTAAATAATCTATATTCTTCACTGGGACTGGCGTGAAGGATAGAATAATTAAACATGTACTACGAAGATATTTCAATGTTCCTTAAACGTTTTGAAGAATCGGTGCTCTAAGCTTACAGATGGCTTAACGTCTATAACAGAGCTGATTGTGTGTTACTTGGAGAAAGAAAAGCAAGGACTGCAGGGGCAGCCACGCCAATATATATTGAATATAAAACAGAAAGAGAAAATAACGACACAGCTAAAAACGCAGTGGCAAATTTCAACAAAAGTTAAACGCTTGTGTCATGAGCACGAGGCGGCTATGCAGTGTCCGCAACGGACGTGGCCATCCACTGTGCATAAGATACCATATTGACATTGACGGGCGAAGGAGCCACTGATTCTTTCTCTGCCCAGGGCCGCCACAAGCCTAGAGCTGCCCCTAATTACTGCTGCAATAAATAATTTCATCGATGGTCATGCACAATCACTGCGCCGTAAAACCCATGTTTAATAACGTGCTTTAACTCTTATCATCATGAAAATGAAATCACGTATACATCTCAGTATTTTAGTTAATTCAGAGAGCTGTAATATCACGAATGTAATGGATTCTGTGTCCAGTCGGAGGAAGAGAGCCGGTTTAAGAAGCAAGTAGTGATTCACACACATAGAGTACATAGAAGATCACATACAAAACAAAGCATTTAACATGCTACTTTAATTACGATGTGATTTGAGAAACTGGTTAATTAAATGATTTTAAGATGAAGTTTATGATGTTCTACTTTAATGACAAAATAAACTACATGATTAAAGTGGAAATTTCGAGATTGAAGTTGACATTTTGTGCTTTTTCCCCACTGTGTGCCTTTTTTTTCTCTGTACCCTAATAAGCTTTCATATGACACTCAGAAGGTGGGCTAAGACTTGCCTTTTCACAGCGACTTTGATATCTGACAACTTCTTTTTTATTTCCGGCACTGTGCGACGTTGTGAACTTGAGCTTTCAAGTTTCTCCAACACGCTATGTTACTTGATCAACTTAATTTTGTTGATTATACCACAGTTTAAATCAACAAATAGTATGTTTTTCCTTTGCCTCCACTTGGTATTCGCTGAAATTCTTATATTTTCCCCCGTGCTTTTCCCATTGTCTTTTCACAGAAGGCTGAGCTTAAGGGCTATTTATATTGATTTGCATATTCAAAGAGGCGTAATTCTGGGAGGAATTGGGGTGGGACAGTATGCGCGTGCACGAGAGTTACTTTTCATGCTGACTGGAATTTATGTAGCGGAAGAACGCGGAAGTTGGAGTAAGCACAGATTCCTGCATCTGGATTTTTCTGTGCGTAAGCACATTTCAGCTTTTGTGCTTACGTCATGTTATAGTGCGAATTCTACGCACAGCGTTATGCATGAGGCCCCAGATCTCCATCCAATTGAGAATCTCTGGCTAAATTTAAAAAAGCTTGTTCATTCACAATCCTAATCCAACCTGAGAGACCTTGAGCTGTTTCACAAAGAAGACTGAGATAAAAGGCAGTGTCCAGATGTGCAAAGCTGACAGAGACCTGTTGTTTTGTCTTCGTAGAGTATTATATTGCTCTACTCTCCCCTGTTGTATTATTAATATGTAGCCTTTGTCAGAATGCCTCAAATCTTGCAGACTTACCACTGTTTATACGGTATTATAGTATATAACTTCTCCCCACCCTCCCTTCTACATCTATAACCTCAGGCAATTAGGTGTAGTAAAAAAAGAAGAAGTTAAGTTACAATTTAAACTTATAATATTTTGTATTATTGATAATATTCATAAATAATAACAATATGCAAGGTACCTATGAATATTGGCAACCATACAACCTGATAAATGGTGACGTGTAGTTTCAGGCGGCACACAGACTTGTTAGTTACTTAAAATGTCTCCAGTTAAGTCCTCATTTGTGGTCAGCTTTCTTCAGAACAGGCTGCATGCCTGTCTCAATATGGCTGCCGAGCTGTGCTTTTCATTGTGTTGTCCTTTTCAGTTCATGGTGTGAGATGGTCTTTCATCAGTTTGGTAAGAGAGAGAGAGAGCTAGGTAAAGCAAGCAAATTTATAGGTTTTCTGGCCAAACCCTACAGCCAATAGGGCATCATAGTACTTAAAAGCTTTTGATACAAGCCAATTCCAAACAGCCATACTTCAGACCAATGGGGAGATAGAACACCTTCACACCTGCCCTCCAAACCATATGTTAAGGTAAAGCTTGGCAGTTAGGCAGCCTGACTTTCCTATGGGGGTTGAGAAACATTTAACAAACTTGTTTGAGGCAGTTCCCCCAACTCTGTTGTAAAATTCACTTTCCTGACTTTCCTGGGGGGGTGGACATGAATGCTTCTCACTAATGTAACAGTAATATTACATTGCTTCGACCTAAGTCACAAATAAAGACAAACAAAATATTCATCAACTTGTATGCAAAATTTCACATCACAACACCTGTGCACATAGACCCAAATCTGTAATGGCTGCAAAAGATGCAGCCACTAAATTTCTCCACTTATTTCTCACCATCTCAGAGTCCTTCAGGTGTCTGATGAGACCAAGATAGAACTTTTTGCCCTTAATTCTAAGCGGTATGTGTGGAGACAACCAGGCACTGCTCATCACTTGTCCAATACAGTCCCCACAGTGAAGCATGGCGGTGGCAGCATCATGCTGTGGGGGTGTTTTTCAGCTGCAGGGACAGGACGACTGGTTGCAATCGAGGGAAAGATGAATGCGGCCAAGTACAGGGATATCATGGACAAAAACCTTCTCCAGAGTGCTAAGGACATCAGACTGGGCCAAAGGTACAGTATACCTTCCAACAAGACAATGACCCTAAGCACACAGCTAAAATAACGAAGGAGGGGCTTCACAACAACTCTGTGACTGTTCTTGAATGGCCCAGCCAGATCCCTGACTTAAACCCAATTGAGCATCTCTGGAGAGACCTAAAAATGGCTGTCCACCAACGTTTACCATCCAACCTGACAGAACTGGAGAAGATCTGCAAGGAGGAATGGCAGAGGATCCCCAAATCCAGGTGTGAAAAACTTGTTGCATCTTTCCCAAGAAGACTCATGGCTGTATTAGCTCAAAAGGGTGCTTCTACTAAATACTGAGCAAAGGGTCTGAATACTTAGGACCATGTGATATTTCAGTTTTTCTTTTTTAATAAATCTGTAACAGTTTCAAAAATTCTTTTTTTGTCTGTCAATATGGGGTGCTGTGTGTACATTAATGAGGGAAAAAATTAATTTAAATGATTTTAGCAAATGGCTGCAATATAACAAAGAGTGAAAAAATGAAGGGGGTCTGAATACTTTCCGTACCCACTGTAGTTGAAGGCCAATAGGGGAGGCATCTTGATGGCCAAGGTCTCCACGTCTCTGAACAAATCCAAATCGTATTATGTGATATCATCTACTGTTGAATTCTGCTCAGTACCTGTAATATTTCTATTGCACTATTACAGTGCATTGAGGATTACTTGTGTGCTGTTCTGTGTATTATATTGACCCCCTTTTTTTAACACCCACTGCATGTCCAACCTACCTTGAATTGCCTTTCCCAAGGTTTCTTCCATTTTTTTTCCCTACAAGGGTTCTTCTTGGGGAGTTTCTTCTTGCCTTCTTAGAGAGTCAAGGCTAGGGGGCTGTCAAAAGGCAGGGCCTGTTAAAGCCCATTGTGGCACTCCTTGTGTGATTTTGGGCTATTCGAAAATAAATTGTATTGTATTGTATTGAAAATACTGACTCGATGGGGTCGAATATTAATGACAGCAATTATTTTCTGTTTTATATTTTTTAATAATTCAGATCACATTGCATAGATCTGCTTTCACTTTGACATTAAAGAGTATTTTTGTGGGTCACTATCAAAAAAGCCCAATAAATTAAATTCAGTGTGATTCAGTGTTGTCCGACAATAAAATATGGAAACGTCCAAGGGGTAAATGCTTTTTATAGGCACTATATATAGTAATAAACCACAAGAAGTCACTATTTAGGTTAGATGTCTCTACTCTGGCACATTCTGTGAGCTTCCTCTTTACCTAACAAACATTGTTCTAAATTGGCTATATTTAACTTTAGATGTTTTCAAATGTATAAAGAATATACAGGACCAAGAAATAAAAATGGGAAACATGAACGGATGCACATATAAAAAATACTGTATTTTTTTCATTTGCGAAAAATTCAATTAAGAATCAATTTGAACACAATTCATATAATTATTACCAGTCTTGGCCAGGGCTATTCAGCCTTCAGGTAGTTTTGAATAATTTGTAAATAATTTGATGTATATTTCTAGAATGTAGATATGATGACAGTGAACACACCCGGCACGGCATATCTCAAAATGCATTCTTCAATCTTGGAAAAGTCAGTTTCTTGCCAGGGCTGATGTAGGGCATGGTGCATTGTAAAAAGAAAATCTTGTCCCTTTATAGAAACAAGTAAATTGACCACACCTTCACATTATTTAACAAAACAGAGCATAATTTTCAAAAAACAGTAACCAAACATATAACTTCTGCAGAAAGTTACTACATCCAATAATAACATTCCCTGGCAAGTATTAAAAATATCCCTAGGCTCATTACTTTATTAATGTAGGCCACACAGTATAAAATACATTAAGTAGTGAGCCGCAGTATGGAGAATATGAAAAAGTAACAAGGAATGTAAGAACTTTCTCTTCCATCAATGACCCTGTGTTTTTGCTACTCTGTTAACTTGAAACTTTAAAATCATATAAGAAATTTGAAGGATGTTGGTGAAATATATAGCCAGAATAGCAAACTCCTTACTTTTACATTCAATTCATATGAGACCAGTGACAAATGGGTCAGTGTTAATTCAACATGGCTAGTTTTGATGCATGCCCTTGCTATAAAATAGAACGGACGGCATATTTCCAAAAATAAATTTTCATTTTCACTAAAATAGTATTTGTCATATTTATTTACAGTTTAAAATTTGGTGAAAAATTATGAATTGTAAAAAATGGAAAAGGCTTGTGAATTTTTTCCTAGAACCGTATTTCTATTTCTGACTGAACAGACAGTGTTTCAAGTTTATTTATTAGACTATGATAGGGCTGTCCATGTGTCGAAACTCTACTCCTCCCAAGTGAACTGAAGAGAATTACTCTCTTTATGGAAGGATGATAGGTGAAACAGCAATCTGCAGCAAAATTGTACCATCCTAATATCGTTTTAAGAGCTGATGATTCTATGCTTAGAAAATGTACCCATGGTGTCACACACAAAAATAAAAACAAAAAATGAGTTCAGTGTCTCACTTGTGGTGCCTGCCAAGATTGTACTTTTGGTATATACTCTACAAATGATAGCCAGAAAAACAAAGCTGCATCTCCCCAGATCACCTGCACAATTTAAGGAGGCTGACTATTTTGTCATTAATCTTTCTAACAGCATATTCAGTGTTATACAGTCATTTTTGACTGTGTATTGTGAACTTTAAATTGCCCACTGTTTGAGTCTTATTTAAATGTTTTTTTATTTATTTCACCTCAACAGGCTATCCTTAATGTACTTTCATAAACCTGGAAGAACCTGGGTCTTATCTCTGGGGTGGAATACTGCAACTTATTACTGAAAGTCATTTTACAATAATTATTAAGAGACTATGCCAGGCAAAGTACAAGATCTGAGGTTAACCAACCTATTTCGACTACAATGATTCCTTTCCAGTTTCAGAGTCCTCTTTCAGACTCTTGTGATGTGTGGGTCACAGACTTGCACAAGAGAGATGAAGGTGAGTCCATGTTTCTGAAAAATTCAGCTTTATGGTTGTAAAGACAGGAACACTCTCAAACAGGAACTGTCACTTAAACACACACGCCATGCATGCCGTGATGATGATGTCATCCGCATTCGCTCCCTTCTTAGATCAAAAGAACGGATAGCCTTCCTGCACGAGAGAGGAGACAGAAAAGGGAGCATAAGACCAGGCGCCACATGTATAAACAGCGCGTATGCTCAAAAATGTTGTGTACACCCAGTTCCACGCTCACTTCGAGATGTATAAAAACTAAACTTTGCGTAAAGCCAACCACATTTTCATGGCAGCCTCACACCTTGCATACGCAGGTTTCTGCTTGGTTTTGCAAATGGGTGGCAGCCAGCATCAGAGCAGTGCTACTGCTTCTGTGTGGTGTCCCCTTTTTTTAGATTTGCATCAATAACTCGGAATTGATCAAATACACCAAAATTAATTGCATATTGTTTGCAAATTTAATGCACTTGATTATAATGATTCTGTAACAATATAATGGTGCACAGAATGGCGAAACTTTTCTGACTACCATGCCTTCACACACAGATTTATGCATCTGGATTTTTTTGTGCATACACACATTTCCAGTTTTGTCCGTATGCCATGTTTTAGTGTGAATTCTACGTGTGGCGTTATACATGAGGTCCCAGGTCAGCGGCCAGTTTTAATTGTTCCCCACATCAACAGACAAACATAGTACAGTTGTGTTACTTGGTGGACCGATGAACTTGCAGTTGCACCGGTGGTTGACAATCAATCCCTGCTTACATTAACAGAGTTTTGGTGTACAGCACAGTTGGGGGGTTGTCAGGATCTCAAAAATCTCACACTGTGCTATCTGTATCCAGAAAGGAGACCATGACCATTCCAAAAGACCACTATTGGTTGTCATTCTGTGTAGTAACTCATGATGGCCAAGGTCAAATAACAATGGCTTCATAGTTTTTCCTACACTCAGTGTACGTAATTTTGTCACTTGTTCTTTCTTTTTTGCCAGGTTCATTAGGGCACCTCATTCCACCTCATTCCAACTCAGTTGGTTTCCTTTTTCTTTTCTGTTTCAAAGTCCTTCACTAAGCTTATATTTTTCATTCTGTATTTGGTTCATTAATATGCTACCTTATAGTTGCACCCACAACGACTACCATAGTTTTATACAAATTAACAAAGTGTAATTGGGTGCCCTTCATTTATAACCCCACAAAAAAGACTGCCTCAATGCAACTTCTGTCTACAGAAAGGAAAGCTTTGACTGTTGTTTGTGCAAATGATATAAAAGGTGTAGAATATATGGCTTTTTTATAGATAGTTTGGTGCCCAGGAAGGTACTGCACGCTGACTATGTAGTCAAACTTGGAAATGTCAACACTCACGTACAATTAATAAGCATACCTGGAAGAGCTTCATTTGGAGGAATGATTTGATCTTAATTTATTATTGGATTTCTGCACTAGTTTTGGATTACCCACAACAAACATCAAGTCTGAAAAGGGTTGTTAATAAATCTACCTGCTACCTGATTACATTTGGAAAAAGATAATTGACTTTTCAGTTGTATTGTCTGCATTGGACACTGTAGCATTATGGGTGGAGTTTAACGATTGGGGGCGGGGGACTGGCTCCCCCAGCAGATACACATGTTATTAAAACAGATCTTAAATAAAGTGTCATGTTACTAATTTTTTAAGGTCACAGTTAATGTAAATATGTTAACAATCAGTGTGATGGACCGATAAACAAATAGAGTAAACCATTCTGCCCAGAGCAACTCTGTCATACATAGCACCTATCCTTAAATCAGATAGAGAACTCTTGTGTACAACGTCAAACACAGATTAGTTCAGTTTCAGGTTTAGCTTTACAGAGGTTACTTCTGTTTTTAAATGTAGCATATTAAATGTAGTGTGCCCGTGGCTGGCGCTAACACCTTTGGGTACAAACAGCAATGTGGTAGTCTAAGCAATTCCACAGCACACACCACACTCACCATTGTGAGAAAATATTTATAAAACAAAAGTGTGATACAGTATCTGGCTCTCAGATTAATTAAATAAATAACAGAAAACACTCCATTTTTCAGATCAGCTAACAAAGTCGCTCCTGAATGTTACATTTTGCATACATTTTCTAACTTATTAAATAACAAAGTGGTTATTTGAACTGAATTACACTACTTCAAAAAAAACTTAAGAAATGTTAATGCTGTGTGTATACTTTTTTGGAATTTTGAAATGTTAATTGTGTTAATGAAAGTGAGACAGACTTAAAATTGACACTCGATGGCAAAGGCGTTGACCAGACAGACTCAAGAGGAAATAAGAAATGTGTGGAATTTCCTAGCAAATTCCACCGTTCTGTGTGGCTTCAAGTATAACATCTGGCAAAAGCTTCTAACCACATCTCAGTAAAGGCCGTTATCAAAGTGGATTTGGTTCAGGCAAGTTATTTATCTTGGAAACATGTCATTTTAATAAGGTGATATCTTCAAAGAAAAGGCCTAGGCATTAGCACCAATTATTTATTTATTTTTTAAAATTATTTTCGTTGTACTTTCAGTTCATTTTAGCTGTAAACGTATTCCCAGTGCAATTTTTAAATAAAACAAATTGCTGTTGTTCGAGATAAACCGCCGTTGACTTTTCTTTCTCGTTCCGTCACATATTGTTTATACGGTATCGACGTAACGACGTTGGCCTTAAAAGGGGGCGTTGCGTTATGCTAATTTAGTGTGCGTTGTTGTCCACCCCCCACCAAAAACGCCATCACAGCCCGACTGTTTCCTTAAATGGCCATGGCCGTCGGCGTGCGGGCGTCGGCGAGTAGGAATGTGCGGGGATGTACCACAAATGTGCGGCGGGGGAATCATACTCTAAGCGCTAGTGTTCTCTAAATATCATAATTTTATTTTTTGACAAAGCGCTTGTATTTACGTGTTCCTAATTATATTCTGCATTCAATGTATTTAGAAGGGTTGAAATTTTAAGTTTAAACATCTTAAACAGTACACCCCCACTATATTTGCGTTGGTACGTGCTGCAGTTCCTGCCTTGAACAGTGATAATTATCAGGAAGTTTCGGGTGGTGCTACATCATAGCTCGCTTTGGTCGCGGCCTTCACTGAAGTGTTCTACCTGTGAGTATGTTTTGAAGCTGTTACGTACATTGTAATATTTTTTAATTGTATCTTTAATTTGTACTGAACACATTGTTTTTAGAAGGAAGGCATCAGCAATACGGCACAGGATGTTGAAAAAAAGCTCTGTTTTGTATTAAGGTCGCCATTAAACCTGTCGTTGTATGTTTGGCTTGAAGGGTTTTATTCCTTGAGTGCCCTTTCAGTGAGTGTCCAGGATTTGTCGTAATTGCTAAAATACGGTAAATTGCTCGCTGTAGGGGCTTTGTGTGGGGTAGCTGCTTTACGTTTTTCTCTTCGGCGGCAATTTGGGCGTGGCGACTGTGCAGTTGCGATCGGACAGGTGAGGGGCATTGACACAGACGAAGGTGACGGTGATTCGCGCGGTTGATTTTCAGCAGAATTTCCCTCTATATTCAACCATTCAGTTGTCATTTTACTTAACTTTTTTTAGTTGCGTATTTATAGTCGCAGGAAACCGTTGCTCGTTCCTCAGGCCGCGAATGAATCCTGGAGGAAATGCCATTTCATCCAAGCTGTGGCATTATGTCCACGCTGCTCCTAATGAAGGTTTGCATTCTAATGAACGTTCAAGCCGTATTGCCCCACCTTGTGTCCTACCTAGCTGTCTCACCATTTCGAAATTATCTTGAGTTTGGCTGCTTTTACGTGACCTCTGGTGCTTGCCTCCTAAATTTCAGGCTGCACTACCTTCCGTTCCCCGGTGTGCAATTTACGAAGAATTTTACTGGTGCATATTTTGCTGTTACATTAAATGAAAGGGGTGCAGGACTGAATCGACACATAGTCCTCGAAGGGGACTATTGGTGAACAAACAGCAGAAATAAAAAGGCCAGCGAATGCACTGGAAATGGTATAAAGCAGAAGCAAAAAGATAGGTGATGGCCAGATCAAGAATGTCAGTTTTGCAATGAAGAAAAAACCCTAATGGCAACAAATGGGGTTCAATTACTAATTACTCTCGGTACTGAAACGATTATCGAATCAGCGATTGTAATATAAAATGAGAGCTGATGTATTATGGCGTTGATACCAAAGTCAAGATTGTGTGAGACAATGGGATTGTTTGGAAACTTTACTGTTTACCTTTTGTTTTCCCCAGGATTCGTTCTCATAATTACCGAAACGTGTCTTTGAAGTGATGTAGTGTGTTATGTTGTTCCGTGATCAACTGTAACTCCAGCTATTAAATCTTGTCTTGTTCATGATGTGACAGGAATAATCCCTGTCTCGTTGACACCCACAAATGGGAACGATAGGTAGATGTGTACTTCTTTTACTTTGGTAGGATTGACATTAAAATTTTGCACTGAAAATTAAATTTGATTTTGTATATCTCATTATATTTGGGCACTTGGATGTGGCTTGTTCAGATGCTGTACAAACAAAAATACCTTTAACTATTCTGACCTAATTTAAGTACTTGGAGTTTTAGATTGACTGATTTGAACTTGTCCTTTTTCTTTTGTCATACAATTTTTATTCTGAAGTGGTGGTGATTGATTCAACATCGAGATGTGACAAATGCATGACTTTTTAGTACATTTTGTGCGCGTTTAACGAGAGTAGAGATCTATTTATTTAGATCTATCTATAGTATCTATTTAAGGTGAGAAGCACACAATGAATAAAATGTGTATTTACTCATTAGAATTCAGTGGGTTTTTTTTTTTGCTTTGGAAGCAAAGTAAAAGAGAGGTGTTGAATATAGTCTTGAGAAATTGCCTAAAATTATGATGCAGAATACTCTGGCCAGTCTACAGTTGCATGATGGTGAAGCCGGCAGCTGTGGTGGATAACGGGAAGCACTGAGTGGACAGTAAAGTAGATGAACATGGCAGGTAGATGTGTCAGCTGCATGTTTTAGATTCAAGTGTGCATACAGAAGAACCTTCAGATTACCTATAATCTTGAAATTGACGTATTTGTGACTAGTTGTTTTGCGGGTATTTAGTTTTTGCTTCTCAGACCCATGCTCGTTTGTTTTTGTGCTTGCAGTGATGAATGGTTAGTGTAGTTCTATAATGGCCACAACATTGTCTCAAGAAGGTGTGTATGACTGTGTAATGATGTGTAATAGTTGGGTTGAAAAATATTTATTAGCTTTTGAGCAAGTTAGCAAAATACTGTAAGTAGTTTTAATTTAACTAGTTGAGCCATTGAGCTTGCCAGTTGTGTTCTAGTTGTTTGGACTTATAATTAGCCTTAGGTAATGGCATCTGCCAAATATTGCCATTGATTGTAGAGTAGAAATGTGCATTATAGAAGAGGGCTTTTACGCATTACACAGTTTTGAGTGGCATGTCATTTATATTCAAAGGGTTTTTATTTTTTTTAAACTCATTCATTTTTAGTCGTGTAAGCAGAAAATATTTAAATACAACTTTTAATGTTTGCTGTTTTGCTTAGTGTGGCCTCTCTCTCACATTCAAGTGTCTGTCGGATGGCTGGTAATTTTGGTTTTTCATTAGATCTCTGTTCAAAACAAGTCCCTCTTGGCAAACTAGCAACACCTTACACGCAAGAGTAATTTTCATCTTTGTAGTGAACTTTTGTGTTTTTATAACCAACAACAACTTTTTGCCCAATTCACCTTAAATGGCCAAGAAAAATTAACTTGGCATAGTGATCATAAGTGCATTGTTAATGTGGAGAGTTTTTGTCATAAGTAACCCACTCATTGTTTGACTGCTTGAGATGTTTATTGAGGCATTTAAATTAGTTTATGATCTAAAGAGAGTATATGTGACAAATTCTTGATTTTAGTGGATAGGTATAGTACAAATGTCTTTGTACAGATTCTGGCTTGGTCACTTTTTGTGTGGGGTTTTTCTATTCTTTATGTCGGCATAGATTTTACTTTATTTTTCCAGTTTTCCTTCCACATGTACTGTGTTTGTTTGTGTAGAATGTTTATATTTTCGATAGGAAGCTCTAGACCTGGTGGATGCCAAGGTGACTCCTGCTTTGCATCTGTTGCAGTGATGGGCTCTGTGATGCTGCTTTCAATTTTACTGTCTTATATATTGTACTATCATTGTACTTTTACCATTACAAATAACTTTGAAAATTGCTCACTAAAATAAAGTAGGAAAATCTAGAAGAAGCTGCCAGAATTGATAATTGGAGAGAGGAGTATGAGTAAATATTCACTTTAGTATTTTTCTCTGCAATTTACATGTTAAATTTGAAACACACATGAAGGGACCAGTTAAACAACAATGAGGAAAATAAAAGCAGCCATGTTGTTATGCACAAACTTACACACAGTTAAAGTCACCTGTGTCTTTGGGGATGCAGATGGGGAAAACATTTGTGACATGGTGACGGCTGTCTTGTGTGTAATTTGCACAATGGCCGGTTGTGGGATTTGTGAGGCAACAGTGCCAGCTGCTAATTGAAAAATACTGTAAATGCCTACAATTAGTGCTGGGAGGTATACCGGTTCATACCGAAAACTGTTTTTTATTTTTGTTATGACATGGATTTTCCTTATACCGCAATACCGGTTTAAATAGCCTAAACAATGTTCAGAATGTGGCACAGTGGGAAGCAGTTTAAGGGGGAACCTTTTTCACTGCCACACCGCTAAACATGCATGCAACTGAGTACATGCGTTAGTGGAGCTTTTGAGCGGTGAAAATGGACAGAGAACATTCTGAAGCTGTAGCAGACGATACAGTTGAACATGATGACACAGAAGAACTTTTGCTGAAAAAAGGAGCCATGTTTGTTGTCTGGAGATACTTTGGTTTTAAAAGGTCGGATGTGGGCCAAACAACTATTTACTGTAAATGCTGTAGAGCTAAAGTTGTGCAACACAAGCAATTTGCTGCACCACCTGAGCCGCACACGTTTTGGAGTACCATGAATGTGTGGAACTAAGATTGGCACCCTCCAGACATCCTCGGGTAAAACTGAAAAAGCTAGAGGACACACTAATTGGACGTCACTTGTAGATGCGTTTGCTAGAGTTACTGCCTACGACCAAAAAAACAAGTGGTGGATCAAGATAACCAGTGCCATTACAATCCATATAGCTGACGTGTCAGTGGACAGAGGTTAACATTAACAGAAAGTGTAGTTGGTTTACAAAAAATATTTACTGTTCCTTTTCTAAGACATGTTCAGTGCAATACAACTTTTGACAAGCACTTCTTGATATTTTACAAAGTCTAAATGCCTCTTTGAAAATATGTTGTCAAAATTATAGTTTAAGTTGTCTGCAAAGTTTGTTCAATAAAAAGGTTCTATATTTTGACTGCAGCTGTCATGCAATGTGATTCCTTCTCCATTAGTGCCACCCCCTTGAAAACTATTACTTTATGGGGCCATGCAAATCTGTATTAATACTCGGATGCACACTAAAATGCTTTTTTTGTACAATGTAAAATTCTCTTGACAGTGGAATTGGTTATTCATCGCCAGTCTACTGCAGTAATTGCAGTGGAAAATGTGTTTAAAATCCACTCGTGCATGGGGGGAAAAAATACTGTGAAACCGGTATAATTTTGAAAAATACCGTGAGAGAGAATTTTGGTCATACTGCCCCGCACTACCTACAATCTAACAAAAAAAAGTAAAAAAGCATATTAGGGCCATGGAGAAGGGGAAAAAAAAATATGGACACAGTGAAGAAAAAAAAGTTGACATTTCCACTTTAATCTCGACTCTTATGGCGGGATTAAAGTCGACATGTTGACTTTATTTTTGTAATTTTTATCATTAAAGTACAACGTTGTGAATTTCATTTTAAAATCAATGTTTAATAGATTTTCTCAAACCCTGTCATAAGTAATGTAGCACATTAAATGCTTTGTGTTAAGTGTTCCCTGACCCATGTTAATCGGTACGTGCTTCTTAAACTGACTTCATCTTGCACTGAGAGGAGGCGCACAGGCAGCTATCGTCGCACAGAATACATTAATTTCATGATATTCCTGCTCTCTGAACATTTAGAATGCTTAGATAAATACTTGCTTTCCTTTGTGGCATGGAGGTTGCACTCACATCAAAGGAGTCCCGGGTGTTTCCTGCCTTAAGTTTGCATGTTTTTCTGGTGGGGTTTACATGTCGTGCATCAGTTTTCTTTCACACTCATGTAGGATGTAGGGTTGTGTTATGCTAAATTGACCCTAGTGTATGTGTGTGCTTGTATTCACCTTGGGATGAGCTAGCACCCTATTCAGGAATTGTTCCTATCTCGCTCATGATGCTTGCTGGGATGGGTGTAACCCTAAATGAATGGCATAATTAAACATGTATAACAAATTTTTTTCAAAGTTCTGAGCAGTCCTTGTCCTAAGTTTTATAACTAGTTTTACTTTAACAAAGACATTTATCGTATGGTGATTGGTTATGTAGAGAAAGAAAAAGGAAAAATTGGAACTGGGGGTTTGGTATGTCAGAGACCGCACAAATGCAACAAAGAGAGCCCGCTGAGAAGAACATCTGAATTCTGTATTCGTGTCTCTGACCACCAGCTCATAAACCCAACATTTACACAATATTTCCATTAAATCAGTGCGATACCCAGTCATACATCCAGCTTTTTGGAGCCTCGTCACACCTGCCATAAAGGTTCTTTACACTGAACTTGCACCTGGGGACCCCTTACTGCGAGGAAGCAGCACTACCGCCTCACCAACCATGCACCCCTTGCCCATGTTTAATACATGCTTTATTGATGACATGAAAATGATATCATGTATTTATCTTGGCATTCTAAGTGTTCAGAGAACAGGAATATTATAGAGAATGTATTCTGTGTGGCGATCGCTGCCTGCACCTCCTCTCAGTGCAAGAGGAAGTCTCTTATGAAGCAAGTGGCGATTAACAACTTGGTTGGGGTACACTTAATACAAAGTATTTAATATGCTACATTTAGTTATGACAGTTTGTGAAAATCTCTAATTTAAACATTCATTTTTAAAGTGAAGTTTACAGAATAGCCAGGTTAAACTAGAGAGAGTGCATGTTGATAATAGTTTTTTTTTTTTTTCTCTTTCTATAAAAAAAGAGACCCCATTAATGGTGGTAATTAATCTTTCATTTAAATATGTATAGAAAAGCAGTTTACTGCATTGGAAAATATTTCCCCTAATCTGATTATAGTTTGTTGTGGGGCTATATCATTAGAGTACCCTGAGATTTACTTTGAATATCAATTGTCTTTTAAAGTAGATAAAAAAAATTAAAAAAAAAAAGGTTCTTTTACCCAGGGGAAATTTGGGGAAATACACACACACACACACAAGATTTGCCAAAAAAAGAACATTTTAAAAAGAAACAAAAGAAAACTTCTGACTTGGCATTCATTGAGGTATCATACTGGTGAGTTGGTATAAAGCAGCCCCAGTAGCATTTCTTGACACACTTTTTGGCTGATAGTTCTCAGTGTTGGCGTGTCAGAGGGAGGATGTGCAGCATTTTTCATAACGACACTCAATTTTCTTTTAATCCTTTGCTACCACTTCCAGGGGTTCCAACTGTGTGTCCCATAACTAAGCCTGCCCATTTAATTAACTTGTTAATTCAGTGGACCTCTCTTGAAGAAAATTGCACTGGCCTTCACAGAGTTGTAGAAGATCTGAAGGATGTTACTACTCGCATTAAAGGAATGTATTACCCATAGAGCCTGCGCTGCCATTTCTTGTATACTTCCTCTGAACACAATCTGTCATTGTGTGGACCTCTTAAGTACCTGTAGGATTGTACCACCTTAACAACCACTCCCTGAATATTGACTGGACATAGACTTTTCCTGCACCAAATAGTCTCTATAACCAGTTCCTGGGTTTTGCTGATACTTGTTTTAACAATAGAGTAATGGATAGTACACAATTCCAAGACAAGTGAAATGCTGGTGATCCTCAGAAAAACGTTTTCTCATATCTTATGATGTTTCAGAGGACTTGAAATGAGTAGGAATATAATGTATTTTTGACTTGCCTAATTTAATGGCACAACAACGTGGAATCTGTTTCTCAAAGCATGTTTTTATTTAATGGAGGGTGAAGTCAGCGTCATATGTGCATTAATGTGCCCTTGCCTTAGTTGAATGTGGTGTGTTTCTAAGCATAGAAGAACAAAAGTAATAATAATGGATTTGGATGAAGTAGAAATTTGAGGATGTCCCGTTTAAGTCTGCTGTCTGGCAGTATTTTGGGTGTTTTAAAAGAGAAAACGGAAAGAAAATAGTTGATGAGACGAAGACCATTTGCTAGCACTTTTGACATGGGTTAAAGCAAACACTACAAACATGATGAACTATGTACAGTGCCATCACAGATACAAATACAAATCGTCACCTGTAAAGAAGCAGTTGCCTAAAAGCCAGGCATCTCTGGCAGATTTATTAGTACCACTTCCAGTCTAGTGCAAGGGCCAAAGAAATAACGGAGTACAGTATTGGTGTTTTTATTGCGTAGGGCATAAGCATGTTTTCAGTCATTGAAAATGATGGGTTTTGGCTGCTTGTGAACACGCTAGAGCTGAAGTAACCACATTTCCTCATGCCTGCACATTAGAGGCACTGTATTGCTGGCCCCATACAATGAGGCTAGGATGACTGAAGGAATCCCTTAAAGATGCAGAGAGCATCACAATAACTATAGACCGCTGGACTTCTAAGGCAAATCAAAGTTATCACGATCACAGCCCAATCTATCACCAGCAACTGAGGAATGGTGAGCTTTTACTTCCACTTGGCCTCTTTTTGAAACCCACTCTAGATGCAACATTACTTAGATGGTGAAATTGGCTGTTTTGGAATGAGAGCTTGAAAGGGCCAATCACAACATCACTCTTGTTAATGATACTGCATGTACCATGGATGTAGCAGTGAGGAGGGCAAAGCTCAGCCTCTTTATGAGGTGCTTTGCACATACTGATGCTGGCTACCCAGGCAGGCTTGGGCATACCACATTTTAGTCCTCTACTTGATCACGTTATCCACAGCTACAGCTGTATTCACTGCCAAATAGAACTTACTTGGAGCGTGATGGAATAGTGCACTGGAAATGCTCCATCGTTATCTTGAGCAGCAGGCAGAGATGGTAGTAGCCCTGGGGCTTATCCGAGCTAGTATAGGGTACACAGCAGGAACAAACCTTGGACAGAGCACCAGTCCATCACGGTGAACAGACACACACCCCTCAACCACACACTAGGGCCAGTTTAGGATTGCCAATTTACTAACCTGCATGCTATCTATCTTTGGACAGTGGGAGTGTATGTGTGTGTGTGTGTGTGTGTGTGTGTGTGTGTGTGTGTGTATATATATAATTATATATATATAATATAATAATATGCGCGCATTTCAGTTTGTTCAAGATTTTCTTCATTAACATTTTTGTTTAAAAATCATGGTGTTGAATCGAACTAAATAGTGAACAGAGTGCATCATTACATCCCTAAAAATGACTCCTTGTACTGCACAGTACCCTCAGATGAGATGCCCTTGTAAGTTTTACCCAAATTTGGCCAATTTACTGATTTAAGAGCATTACAGACTATCTACTAATCCAGGTTAATGCAGAGCTTAATTTTATTAAATGTAATCTGTATAAAGTGAAAGACTTCTGGGTTAATGGGTTCTAAGCAGGAAATGTAGTTATTTAGCCACAATACCAATTACGAAATAGGACCTAAACCAAAAACTGACTGTGACTGTGAATGGAATGACTAAATTTTATAGGGATTCTCCGATCAGGATGTTTAAGGCCGATACCGATTTCATGTTACTTTATTGGCTGATTCAGAGTTTTCTTTTCTTTTCTTTTTTTTAAACTCCCAACCCCTTTAAAAAATCTCTTTAGACAAAGCTCCAGCATAACCAGATTAACAGAAGCCTTATGTCCTATATTAAAGTGTATTTTTATAATTAAACTATAGACCACAGGTGTTACCTGTTCATTTTTTTAACCAAATTCAGTATTTGTTCAGTGACCAAAATAATGCTACAATAAATAAAATTTCCTTAAAATACATAGTTCAACATACACAAATGTGTCCATAATACATATGGCATAAAATACATTTTTTCTTATTATAAGCTGCTATACTGTTTAATTTTTTCTGCAATGTACCTATCTGAAAATAGGCTTTTTTTTTTTTTAATTTTCACCATTTCTGTAACACTGTGTGTGTATTTGTGTTTTATATAGACACACTTGCACTCAATTAAACACTGTTTAAATGTAAATGTAATTATAGGCTTTAACCATTTTTAATTGCACTACACTTTTTTTGCTGTTAAAATATACATTTACTATACTTAAACTGGAAAATAACATCTTTATATCTGCTAGACCTTCATAATTGTTGAGGTGTATTTATAAATATGGATTATCATTTTATTATGTAGTATTTGTTTCTTACCAAAACCTATGCTGTATGACACACAGCAACAAATAAATCACTACAAATATTTAAAAAAGCTGCAAATGTGTCAAATGTTAAGTTCATCAAGAAGATACACAGCTAACCTGTTTAGCATGTTGCTAAGTAAAAGACCCATGTTGCTGTTAAGCTAACAAGCATATTGTTTATACTAAGTAGCAATTTTAAAATAGTCTTTTTTTTCTTTCTCCAATTAAAAATGTAAGCTGCTGCAATTAAAACAAGCTCACTGTCCAAACTCAAACGGTGCCTGTTTTAAAAGACAAAAAAGGTCTGAATTCATTAAAGCATTTGTTGACATTTGTGTAATTGCACAGGATGATTCCTTTTTCTCAGTTGATTACTCCACTTTTTTATTTATACCTGTATAATGTGTGTATAAAGGCTAATATTTAAGTTACCTCTCACTCTCTGCTAAAACAAACCTCAACTTGCTGCTCTTTATACCTGCAGGACATTTGCTGCATAATAAAAAAAAAAATGCACTGGCTCAACTACCGTAATACTTTGTGTAAAGGAGCACAACTGCATTATCTTAAAGCTTAGAAAAGCTGGTGCTCAAAAGTCCAGTTTTTGTGATGGGCTAATTAACTGAACACTGATCAACTCTTTTACTAAAAATTGGTTGATGTAGATTGATTTCCACCATACTGCAGATATAATGCAAAATAATGGCAAAGAAACTGGGATCTAAAACTGTTTAAATGGTGTACATCCCAGGAGGCCCTCAAACGTAACAAGGACCTCCAATTCCACCAAGATTGAATACTTAAGTGTTTTTTAATCGGGAATATCAAATACTTAGAAATTTCAGCATTTGTTAGTAGGGGTGTCGCAAGAACCAATACTTCGGTACCAAGTCAATACCAAAACTCCAAAAATATATAAAGGTACTATGTGATAGTATGTATGTATGTACTGTAGGTATACATACATATACATACACTGAACTCGTGTGTAACTGCCAAGTAGATTAGTTCTCTGGAAAGCATAATGAGAGTAAAAACTAATATAAAATGGCTCACAGTGGTGATAAACCATTGCATATAACATGTTGAAAATAAAATCGGCAGAATTCATGTCTGTTTATGCTTTCTGTTTGAGCCAGAAGAATTTCATCATGAGAATGCAAGAATCGTGCTTATTTAAAAAAATAAATAAATAAAAAGAGCCAAAAACACGCACACAGGCTTTCGGTTGCCACTTATTATGGACTTAGTTCAGAAATGGATCTCTCTACTGTGAGAGCACAATCGTAACTAATAAGATGTGAGTTGTAGTCATTTAATTTTGTATTATAAAGTTTTATGAGGCGACAAAATGAAAGTGAGATGAATTGCTTTTTACTTGTATATAAAGTATAGGGAAAGTATTGTAATCGTCCAAAGATTCAATGTAGAGATTTTGATGAATCTCTGTGTCTTGGACCTCCCCAAATCCAAAAGGTACTATTTTTGGAATTATGTCTGTGTGTGTGTGTGTATAAACACAATAACTTTCACTTAGGTCAACCAAGTTGTGCATACAAGTATTAGGTACAAAATGTACCTTTTATTCATGCAGCTTTCTAATAATTGTTCAATATTATTTTGATTTGTTGTTGATGGTTCTTTAATGTACATGATATAAAAATCATTGTCTTGCGGTTTAGTCCTCAAAAATCCATCCCCATATTTGAGTATACGAGAAAGTTTAGGGGAGACCACCCCCCCTTATTATATATATATATATTTTTTTTTTTTTAAAAAAGTGCCCTGCGCAGTTCCTAAAAAGTAATAGACTTTCAATTCCTTCAATGATTGAGTCGAGCATGTCTACAGATACCTAGTCCAAGCATCTACTCTTTTTCTAACCAGTTTCTACAGTTCACCGTTGCTGGGGACACCATACGGTTTACCCATAAAGCTATGCAATGCATATATTTCTGCAAGGAAACTGCACACTGATAATAATAGTACCAGTTGTAGTGGGGGGAAAAAAGGGCAAGATTCAAACAGTGTCTATTTGGCTCATCTGTTTAGTGATGAAACAAGATACTGTTAATGCCAAAATAAAAATAATTTAGGACTTCAAAGCACTGCAAATTATGACAAATATGCATACTTCATCACTAAATATGAATATGCAAAGGCTAAATTTGTGTCCTTTGGTTCCTTTGAAGGTAAAGCAATATTCATTAGTAAAACTCCAATATATGATGGAATCATATCATTGTCATTGTGAAGGTCCAGATTGGCTGCAGCTGCTTTATCTGTCTTGACCCCGGAATTCTTAATTGTCATGTACCAATATTAGCTAGGACAATGTGGGTACAAACAGGCAAACGTACAGTGCAAAAAGTGCATAGCACATTTATTGTTGCAGTGTTACAAAAAAAAAGTATAGTCCTTATCCAGTGTTAGGGCTGCAATGATTAGTCGACATAATCAACAACGCTGACTACAAAAAATCGTCGACACAGATGTTTCTATTGTCGATACATCATAAACAGAACCTTCGATAGAGGTTCCAGTCACAAAGAACCACATTGGTTTTTGTAACTGCAATCCACTACATGAACGTCTGGGGGCAGTATCGTTTGTTTGTCAAGACTGCACACAGTCCTACCAACACAAGCATTCCGGAGCTGTGATGCCACCGTCTCTTGAGAGGTAATTTTTAGCGAGCAAGTTAGTGTCACGTGATATACATTATGGTACAAACATCAATGTTAACAAGGTTTCGACTGATAATTAACCCTTAAAGCAACACATACTTGGGGGTTAATGCATCCCCTGGATGCCAAATACTTTTTACCTGCACTTTTTACGTAAATGTCACAATTCACAAAGAAAATGTGAAATTTTAATGGAACACATTTTTTTCATGCAAAGAGCATCACAATTACTGCAACCCTGATCATTTTTTACACACTGTAATAAACTGTAAAAACTAAAAAAAAAAAAAAAAAAAAATCTTTATGTTCAAGGTGCAACTGAAGCCATTGATGAAATTCAGTAAATCACCGAGCCAACTGCGCTTGAACTGGCTGCACACAAACACACAGAGGTAAACGCGGATGATTGCAGGCTCATCGGGGAGGAATTGATTAGTCAACTACCAAGATAATCATTAGTTGCAGCCCTATTATCGATAATAAGTGTTCATATTGAAGGCTGAAAACCAATAAATACTCCACACGTTGAAAATTGGAGGTTAAAGTCACAGTACGGATCCATTCGTTAAATCCGCAAGACTTGGTGTATCCTTTTCAATCCATATTTACATCTCTGCTGCTCACCCTCGTGATCCACTGTGTAGCAGCAGATGTTCTCCTGCCTGCCACGATCCTGCCTCTGGATTTTACCTCCGCCCCTTCTTTATACAACAGCCCAGCACGTCTCCTCTAGAATGCTGTGGGTGTAAGTGCCTTGATTATGCTTAGAGTGTCATTGAGGGGAAAAAAAGGCATTATTTGGTCACATCTGCATGTGTGTTTTAATTAGGAGTTTTCACAATTACACACTCCAAGGACATAAGGCTACGCTGCCATGCGCACCCAAACCCTTCGAAACTAAGGACACTTTGTGTATTTTAAAAAAAAAAAAAATTCTTCCATGGACTCGTCTGTGTTCTTCATCATAGTCATATTCGCCAATATACCTTACAACTATGTTACACGGTCCTGTTAACATTCTAGTTCCATATTTGTACGCAGGCTAAGCAGCAAAAAAATCTTGTCTGTCATATAAGATACTTTGAAAGCAGCAGAACAAAGGGTGTTTTACAGGAGTTCTGAAACAACGCAAAATGAAGCTTGGTTTTATGTAGAAAATGACTTTGGACAAATAAAGATTTGTCAAATTCTAAAGCTTTAGGATTTTGTGACATTTGAAAATTGAATCAATTTGAGTCCTTCATTAAATATTACTCTTCAGTATTTTTTATTAAACAGCTAATGAGCAAATTTGTATCTTACAGTAACATTTTAGCAATTTAAGAGTTTTTTTAAAAAGCATGTTACAAAAATGGCTTTAAATAGTTTGTTTAAATGAAAATATCCTGTATTATCTTGAAATTCATTAACTTAACAGTATAGATTGCCATGCATCGATTGTGTACTGATTGTTGTGAAATTTTGCTGATATTAGTATTGAATACTGAAATTATGGTGTTGACATCTCTATTTGACTCATTGGATCATCTCTGACTAGTATTGAAATACTAGTATTTAAAGATAAAGTGTTGAAATGAGGAGTTAATTCAAAGTTGGATAGTTCAGTTCTCAAAGCACGGTAATTGTTTAATAGAATGATAATTCTGTTTATTTCAAGAAGACATTTGCATAAGTATATACTTTTTTTTTTTTTTTTTTTAAACTGACTGAATAAAGTATTGCCCAGTATTTGACATTAATTCCATGTTATAACTTTGTTCCTCCTCAGGTATATCTAAAATATAAATTAAAATTGTAAGACTGTACAGAAGAAAAAAACCCATGTGAAGAATGAAGTTAATGATGATAAAGCTTCAAATTCCTGTTTTAAATAAATGCTGCATCAATTTTTTTCCTCCTTTTATTTCAAAGTGGCCTCTAACTTTTCCTTGAACAGGTCCATTAAAGCAAGCCAAGATGTCGAGCAAAAGAGCCAAGGGAAAGACCACCAAGAAGCGCCCTCAAAGGGCAACTTCAAATGTTTTTGCTATGTTTGACCAGTCTCAGATTCAGGAGTTTAAGGAGGCTTTTAATATGATTGATCAAAATCGGGATGGCTTTATTGACAAGGAGGATTTGCATGACATGCTTGCATCACTTGGTAAGTGCATTTCATTTGATAATATTCATAATGTTGGGTTAGAAATTTTGTAAATGTCTGGCAGCGTCATTTACATTAGTCATTTAGGTGTGTCCGTACAGCAGTTGATTATTTTTTTTTGCTAGGTCAGTTTCATACAGCTTAAAACTGCCATTCTCTTTTTAAACTATGAGGTATCTTAGAAAATCTGTGGAAGTTGGTGTGTTAATGTTCTTTTGGGTTTTGTTTATAAATAGATTATTGTGAGTAGTAGCATTCCATTTTATCATTATGATGTTTAGTGTAAACAAATTATTAGAATTAACCTAAGATAATGTTTAACAGTGTATATTCTATGTGCTTCTTCACTTGTAAACAAAGCTAACATTTATTCCTGCTTCTGAAATGTACAACATTTGAAAACCTTAAACCAGGATTATTTTTTCATGAAGTCCAATGAGCAATTTTATTTTTCTAGGTAGGTCCAAATACAGTCACATTGGTAATGAAATTAAGTAATTGTACTAATAGAGGGCCACCCAAGGAATACACACCAGAATTTGACTATGGCTCAATTACCAGAACAGTGATAGAAATGAGCAACAAATTTAGTCAAAGCTGCCCTATTTTACTTCTCTAGCAAGTGCTCTTCTCTTTATTGATTTGAGGGTTACAAATGGATAGTACCACCTCCTCCAAACCCTGTTTGTACAACAAAAATACCTTGGGGATGACTAACTTGTAGTTTAAAACAAGGGTGTGACTCTGATATGTTTTTTTTTCTAGTTTTATGTTGTTGCAGTACTGTAACTATTGTAATGTAGAATAGATGCTTTGCCTGTAGGAGGGTTGACATTTGTGGCTTCACATACTAGCTGTTATGTATGTGACATAACAATGGAAGAAATATAAAAAAAATGGAATACCAAAAATTGGTCTGTATTTATACAGGGTAAACTACCATCAGAATGCTAATCTGATTGAATCACATCGGCAGGTTGTGCTTGAGTAGTTAGTTGTTACTTATATAATTAGCCTGCATTTAAGACTGTTACAAAAATGAGGTTTCTTTTCATTTTAATATGTTTTGATTTCAGTTTGTCAATCGGATCCAAAACAGCAACAAATCATTTGTTACTGGCGTGTTATAAACTAAAAAACCACAAACGTATAGTTACTATGGTCCATATTTGGCGGAGGGTAAACAGCCTTCTACTGGTTATGGTTTATGCAGTTCTTTTCAAAGTACATTTTAGCTGAGAAAGTAGTATGCCAGTAGTAGGGTGATCCCATATGTATAAAAACCGTAACTATGGGGGTGTGGATGTTTTTTGGTCTGTCTAGCATAATGTAAACGGTAATACAAGTCAAGAGTGTGAAAATACGATTATTAAATACTGTTAACACACTTGATGCATTGATCAGGGGGGTTTGCCAATACTGCTTCCTGATTTCATGTTCCTTTATTGGCCACACAACCTTATCTCTTCGCCCTCCCAAAACCACACATTGCAGGGTTAACGTGGGTATTTCTATAATTAAACAATAGACCACAGGTGTTACTTGTGGTGTGGGGTTTTTTTTTTTTTAGGCTTATTGTTCAGTGACCATAAATATACTAAAATACAATTTCCTTAAAATACATAAATCTAATCATGTACAGAAAATATTCATTTATATTACATATGGCATAAAATAATAAAAATGCTTCTCATAGCTATAAGCTGTCATATTTAATTTCTTCTGTAATGTACTTATCTGAAACAACACTTGATGATAGTTTTCCCCATTTGTCTAACATATTCTCTCACAATTAATTGATAAATTGGCAGTTAAACTCTGCTTAAATGTAAAAAGATGTGAAGTAGATATCCCTTCCCCACCTCTGTAAACACTATACGTGGTGCATGGTTAGCTCAGGTAATTATTTGTAATCCACAGGCATCCTTCCAACAAACGAAAATAGAGAAATGTAGATGTTAAGCAAACAAGCCTATTGTTTTACTAAGCAGCAATTTCAAATTCTTGTTTTGCTTTTTTTGTCTAGTTAAATATGAGCTGCTGTACTTAACACAAGCTAACTAACTGTACAGACTCAGACATGCTTTTTTGGTTTTAAAGGACAAAAAGGTCTGAATTCACTAAAGTAGTTCTTGTTGTTTATCTTACTGTATAGGAAGGTGACTCCTGATTTCTTTTTCTGTTTACTCCAGTTAATTAACTCGGTCTAATATTCCAGTTTTCTCTCTTTCTGGTTAATTCTGTCCTCCTGCTTTCTGCTTACAGCAAGTTCACAGCAATAAAGACGTGTGCTAGCTCAACTACCATAATACCTTGTGTAAAGAAGCAATAACAACTAAATTACTGTTAAGCCACAAAATACTTTTTTGTCATTAGCCAATGTACCAGTTTGCCAATTTAAATCAGCATCACTAGGTGGTAGTAGTAGTGGTGTTTTAAACTTTGAACTGTAATAAATTGAGTGACTTGTGTAAATCGAGGTATTGTTTGCATATAATTTTGGCAGCACACACACAGTGGTTTTGTTTTACCTCTTATCTAGTGGAACACTGCACTTTACCAGTGTACGTTGCTCCATTTAACCCCACACCTTCCTGGGTGCCTGGGCTGTAAAGAAGCAAGTTAAAAATCTGATAATCATGTTGACTTTGTGATGGGATTAAAGGTAAGCAGCAAATGTTTATAGGTATTGGCTATATCAGTAGAGTGACACAAGTATCCATGTCCCTGAACAATGGCAGTAGATCTTTATATATTTAAAAAAAAAATACAGCACTTATTCTACTTAAGGAAGTTTATACATTGGTGTTTAAATTTCCATCAAGAACCATTTAATGTATAGACCATAATACGTAGTATAATCAAGTTGAAGCTGACTCCCCTCTCTTATAATAAACACAAAAATACTCAGCTGTGAAAGCCATCTACCCAGTGATCTAAAAAATAACCATTTATTTTGTAATACCTACAGGAAAAAATCCAAATGATGATTACTTGGAAGCAATGATGAACGAGGCCCCTGGTCCTATCAACTTTACTATGTTTCTTACAATGTTTGGTGAAAAGCTAAATGGCACTGACCCAGAAGATGTTATTAGAAATGCATTTGCTTGCTTTGATGAGGAGGGGTCAGGTAAGAAAAAAGTAGCTTTTTTTTTTTTTTTTTCCTCCTTTAATGAGAACCGTCTATTTCATCTTTTTGCAGCAGTTTAAAAATATTGGTCATGATTTATTTGCAAAGGGGATTATGTGAGGTGACCTTTGTTTACAAATTAAAACTTAATTCTTTAGGCTATATTTGACCTAGATTCTGCTTGTTAAATTAAAACAGATGATTTTTTTTGATTTTATGTTGAATGCACATTTGTTGCAAGTTAAAATAAGTGTCTTTAGTATGAAATACAATCAATCTTCAACACTCAATTGAGGGTTTAATTTAAATAATATATAATGCATGCGGTAGAGAAAAAATTAGATGTGCCAGTTTGGGGAGCTTTTTGTTTTAAGAAATTTTGACCTTTAGTCTAGATTTTGAGGTTTGACACTTTGGCCTTTGGGGACTGCATTGGTTACAAAGTCTGCCTCACCCTACTGTTGTAGAGTAAAGAGCTCTCCATTAATTTTATTGCAGGTTTCTGGGCTTTAAGTCAGTAATGCAGCTCATTGGGAAAATAAAGGTTTTAATGAATCGACTAGCAGGCTAGAGATATTGAGGCTGCTGATCTTATCAATTGTAGCCTCAAATTTAAACATCCACTCATCTCTGCTATGCTCCAATACGTTGAGACCCTTAAGTGTCTGAAGTGGCACACAGTGCAGACAACACTGACTTATTATTTGTTAGGTGTGTCCTTCATGGCCTCCAAACTCCATCCACCAGCTGTGAAGAGCATGTTGAGACCTTGTCAGGACCTGTGTCTTTGCAACTAAAGTTTTTATCTTATTGAAATGTTTGCACAAAAGGTCAAAGATATCTAGGGGAAAAACCTACTGAGAAATGTTTTGTTAACAGTTGTATTTTGTATAGTGCATTTTTATTGGTTATTTTGTGCTGACTGTTATGAAAAGCTCATAATCAAAATAGTGTTGCAAAGAATTCAATGAAGAAAGGTGTATCTTAAGCAATCTCTAGCTGTACATTGGTAATTTGGCATAATCGGCACAATAAAATCCTAATGAATTGATTGAACTAGTTTTCACAAGTTATGCATAGTGTCTATGGCTGCAAACAATAGTACTTAACCTGTATTTGTAGTGGCTTACTGTTTTCTTGTGTTTTTACAATTTGATTTTACAGTTGCATATATCCTGATGAAGTACATTAAACCAGTGAAATAAGAGAGCTGTTTTGTTTGGATATCTAACTGTGCCCCAGCAAAAAACCTATCCCTTAAAATCTTTTTAAATATTTTGGGTGAATGCTTGTTTTTGGGTCTTGCTTTTTAGACTGTTAAAATTGTGATTGGCAGAGGACACTGAACATATAAAAATATTACTATACATTTCCAAGTTTACCAAGATTAAAATTTAAGAAAAGCAGTATGTCGCTGTATATCAATTAATGATTGTGGGAGGTTTTGGCTGTAAGCTTTAGGTATCTACTTATTGAACACTTAATATGATCTGGTTTACAGTTAAATGGTTAGATTGCATGTGAAATTGGAATGAACACAAATTACTGATTAGTTTTTTTTTTTTTTTTTTAAATCCTTTTGTATTACTGGCTATCAAAACTGACATCTAAATATTACAGTAATAGTATTTTGGAGCTGCAACGTTGGCTAATCAGTGGTAATAAGATGGCTAGTGTAAGCCTATGCAAAATCTAATTTCCTCTGACAAGTGGCAAAATGTTACAAATGTAATATCAGACAACCGCTTTTTAAGAGGGGAAAATGGCTTGCCTTTTAGAATAAGTGTTTTTAAAGTAATCATTTGTGTGTGATATGCATGTCTTTCACAAAATTTAGGTTAACCTCAATTAAAGACAATAAAAACGCATTGAGCTTTTCTATATTGTTAAAAGATTGCAAAACTAAGAGCCTATCTTGCTTCATTGCATCATTGCCAACATGGTGCATATGCAAAGTAATTTTTTTTTTGTGTTTCAAATTGGTGATTAATGTTACCAATCTTTTTATGCATTTCCTTACTTTACATTTATTTTGGTATTTACAGAATAAATTCCATTGCTGAAACTAAGCAAATAAAATTCACTATTGTTTTGTTACTTGTACCCAGGAAACCATGTTATGACCAAAAACTGTTACATAAAGGGGTAAACCAAGAAAGCCTCCTAGTATTTTCGGTGACTTCCAGTAATGCTACTATGTCTTTTTAAAAATGAAAGCAAGAGGACAATTACATGACCAAAGATTCAGAGTGATGGAAACATTAAACTGCCTTCTGTTAATTTTTTAGAAGCTTCATTTATTTGGATTGCTGCTTACAATTTTCTGCCACGTGCCAAAGGATCGTGGGTGGGTTTGTTAATTAGCAACTGTGCACTGGGCCTGTATGAGGAGTGTGGGTCCATGTTGCTATGGAAGTTTGATGGACTGATGCCTCGTCCAATGTTGGTTCCTGTGTTGTGGTTTATATTTCTAGGTGAGCAAGGTTCTGTACGTGTTATTGAAACTTGATTAAATACCTTCCATAAAGGATGGATGGAGTTCAGTTGGATTATGAAAGAAGATATACCATGCTGCCATGCCTGTTATCACTCTTTAAAGTTGTCTTCCTGCATCTATCAGTCGGTGATGTCCATTAAAAAGTGCAGGTTTTTTTAATAAATCAATTTGCTACACTTTTAAAGAAAATTCTTGTAGCTTTCCTCCCATAACTCTGAAAACTGAAATCCCCTAATGGTGCCAATATTAGCTGGGATAACATAAATGGAATTAGAGTGATTTCCCCCAACCTCCCTATATATTTGCTTAATACATGTATAAATAAACAATCGATGTCTAGATGTGCACATTACAGCTTATATTGTGTCGATGTACCATAGAAAGCAATTTAGAGTACTCATTTCACTTTTCTATTTGTTTTCCTCCAAAACAACAACTTGAAATGCAGGGTTTCAGTATTAGGTGGTTGATCTGTACAAAAAAAAATCTCAACTTTTTGTGAAAATACTGCTAACCACAAATATAATTTCTGGCTGATTTTGGTTTTTGTTTTTAACTCTAAAAAAATGAGGCAAGAGCCCAGCAGTGCATTACAACTTGACTGATTTGGGTGACAAAGTTAGGCTGTTCAAGTGAAATTTCCCACTGGTGATTTTGTACGTCCATATAGCTCATAAACCAAGCACTTTTACCATATGGGAAAGGTAAGATATTAACGCAGCATCGTTCTTTGTACCAATGTGCTTATGATCATGTAGAAGCAGAGTGTGGAATGTGACACTGTTTATCAAAACTACTGTATGTTAGCCTGTGATCTAATCCTCCTTTTTTCTTTATCGTTTTAGGGTTTATCCAGGAGGACTACTTGAGAGAGCTGCTGACTACGATGGGAGACAGGTTTACAGATGAAGAGGTTGACGAGCTTTTCAGGGAGGCTCCAATTGACAAAAAAAACAACTTCAACTATGTTGAATTTACACGCATCCTTAAACACGGAGCGAAGGACAAAGATGATTAAACATTAATGCTTATAAATATGAAAATAGCAGGCTGTTCATAATACTTGTCATATTTGCTAGAACATCATGGTGCATGACCTGTCTTTCAGACAGCAAATAAAGGAACCTGCTCTTCTGCACCTTTTCTAAATGTGTTTCTCTAATACACACTGTACATCTAAGCTGAAAGGCATTACCTAAATGAGGGAGTATTTTGGTAAAGCAGATGTAAAATTGTGATGTAAATGTTACAGTAGGTCTGAAACATTTGTCAACCTATTACCTGGTTTAGCTGGATTTTTACATTTTGTAATGAAAATTTTGAAATTATGATGCATCATGGCACATGGTTTATCTTTTATTTAACAGGAAAACTATTGTGCAAAATAAACATTTCCAAAACATGTATTCTGTTTTAGTTTAATACTTTTTTAAAACTACCCAAGTGTTAATACAAAGTGAGGCCTGTCAGAATGGACACCCTGTCCTAGAGTGCTGTTCATACAGGTGTGTTTTCAGAAACTGTAGCAGTAATATTCATTCTAACCTGTATAGTTTCATGAAAATTGCAAACAGGATTTACTTGATTTACCTTCCTCGTCAAATTTGTGTTTTAAATTTTTATGTAGCACTAGTAAAATTAAGCTTGCCCATACTATTGCTTGAGGTCTGAGTGTTATGGTGTAGTGTGTAACTGAAGTTAGGCCATCTCCCCAAAGTGTGTGCTTCCTTTGTGTAAAGTGGACTTGTATCTTTATGCAAAGTGATAAAAGTTCAAAAGGGAAGTCAGTCACTTGATGTCTTAATTTGACTGTAGTAAAAAATACAGTCCCTGACAATAGCCTTGTCGCTTCTCTATTTTGTAGTAACTCCTGCTATTAACCTGACTTTTAATTAATCAACTGGTGTTAGAAATAGCTCATATGAAGAGCTAAAGCCCTCCCAAATGATGTTTAATGCACTGAAATAAATTAGTTTCACTGAAAGATTTATCATTTACTCAAGACGGGTCAAATTTGGGCAAGACAAAAGTTTTGTCACCTATACAGAAAATGAACAACTTTACTGCAAATACAAAAATATGTCAGCAAATTAAGTAGTGGTGCTGTGAGATCCAAATTTAATATCTTGTATGACTTCCATGAGCTTGAAGGACAGCATCCATGTGGTTTGGCAAGGATTCATACAATTTATTGATGAAGTCATCAGGAATAGCAAAGAAAACAGTCTTGCATGCCTCCCAGAGTTCATCAATATTCTTTGGTTTCGTCTTCCATGCTTCCTCTTTCATCCTACCCCACATATGCTCAATGATGTTCATGTCTGGTGACTGGGCTGGCCAATCCTGGAGCATCTTGATCTTCTTCGCTTTAAGGAACTTTGATGTGGAGATGGAAGTATGCGATGGAGCACCATCCTGCTGCAGAATTTGGCCTTTTTTTATGGTTGGGAATATAAGAGGTAGCTAAGATTTCTTGGTATTTTAGACTTATTGATGTTGCTTTCCACCCTACAGATCCCTCGCATACCCCCATACTGGATGTAACCCCAGACCATGATTTTGCCTCCACCAAACTTCACTGTTTTCTGGGTAAATCTCGGCTCCATGCGGGTTCCAGTAGGTCTCCTGCAATATTTGTGGTGACTGTGGTGTAATTCAACAGAAGATTCATCTGAAAAATCCACCTTCTGCCACTTTTCCAGCGTCCATCCTTTTAGCAGGCTGTGGGCCTTGGCAAATGCCACACGATTTTTCAATTGTCTTTTGTTTAGTGCTGGCTTATGGGCGGCACTGATTTGACCATGGAGGCCATTTCGAGACAGAATCCGACAAACTGTTCTGGTTGACACAGGGACTTCAGGTGACCAGGTCTCGTGGAGCTCTGCTGCAGTGAAAAATGGGCTGGCCTTGGATTTTCGAGCCAACAAACGGTCCTCTCGAGCAGTTGTCTTGCGGGGTCTTCCTGACCTGGGCTTGTCAAAAACGTCTCCAGTCTCTTCAAATCTTTTTTTTTTTTTTTTTTTTTTTAATCCTCTGAACTTGACGCTGAGACACATTGAAGGTGTTTGCCACATCAGCAGTGGATTTGGTCTTCAGCCTCTTGATAATCAACACTTTAGTCTCAGGGTAAATCTTAGGCATGTTTGCAGAGGTCTAGTTGCAGTTGATGTGAAGGTCTAATGTACTGGGGTTCTTTTTATACACACCTGAGACCTAATCGATCCATTACTAGTCACAGGTGAAGCTCATATGACAAGGTGACAACACTTATGTCTTGCCAAAAATTGACTCAATGGGCTTTACCAAGCTGTGAATATTAGAATACTTTTTGTCAGTTTCGTTTTGCACTGAAACATTATTACAAAAGCTGATGGGATTAAAATGACCCATTTCTTGTAACAAAATCTTGATTAGAAATATATTTTAGCGGCACTTCAGGTCATTTTGTACACAAGCAACAAGACTTTTGTCAGGGACTGTAAATATGCATATAGTAATGTATTTGTTCACACATTTGTGATAAAATCCAGTTTGTTTTTGTGTGTGAGTGTGCACACACAGGTATGGTATAGCAGACACTTCAGTAAATGGAAAGTGGCAGACAAAGATGCAGCCAAGAAATATGAGAAAATATACAGCACCCCTGGGAAAGCAGAGTAAAAAGGGTAATAAAAATCCCATTAGTGAATTACCTAAATCTCCCGATTGGGGGGTGGAGGGCTGGAAAGAAGAGAGAAACCAAACATTTTAACTGAAGTAAATTCATTCGGGGGGGGCCGCCATTGTCAAGAAATAGTTTTAACAAAACCGCATGTGCCTCAATTATTACTCGTCTGAAAAAAATGTCCATATCTGCAGTTACGGCAGTAATTAAAGTTCAAAATTACTGGAACTGTTACCAGCTGCCCTGGGAGGAGATCCAACTTTGTTTTGCCCCCATGTGCAGTGAGGAGAAAAAAAATTTCCAAGCCTCGAATTACCATCAGATGCCACCTCCATGCTAAAAGAATATTTGGAAGGCATGCCAGAAAACCTTTCCTGTCACTTGATGGGGGAAACAAACTGAGCAACTGGAGTTTGCTAAACACCACTGAAACACTGATTGTAAACGTTAAACTGTCTGACAAAATCAAAAATTGGGCATTTTTGGCAACAATTGGTCATTGTTGGTTTGGCATAAAAAAAAGATGGCTCTGCTGAGAGTAACCTGAACCCCACTGTCAAATATGGTGGAGGTTCTGTGATGGTGTGGGGTGGTTTTTCTCCAGCAGAGGAGAAATTAACTGATATAAAGACTGTGCGAAGTGCATTTGTTTTGTTCTTTTGCTATTGTGCATTTGTAATATGTAGCATTTTTATAATTGTATGTTAAGTGTCTAAGTTTGTATTAGAAAAAGGTTTTGTAACAAGAATATATTCTGTGGTGTGAGAGGTGTTACTTCAGGAGGCCTGCTTTTCTTTACCAATAACTGAGTTTTGCCACAACTGCATTTTGTAAAATTTTAAGGTGTGAATAAAGCTGCTGCTTCTGTCATGATTTTGAAGTGAAAGGGTCTCAGAGCACACATTTTGCTTGTGATGTGGTTTTAAAGCACCAGCCTTGAACATTCTGTGATGTCAGAAGCATAGATTTAGTTTTATGAACTCTGAATATTTGAGATGGGAAAACTAAACTTTGTGTCCCTGCAAAGAGGACAACTTCCCTTCAAGGAAGAAAGCTTGAGAGGATGAAAGGCAGGATTTATGAGCCTCACTGATAAAGAGCCAATGAGCTGGCTGGTGAGTTAAGACCCAAACTCATTCAAATACATAGTAATGTCTGCTTTCTATCTAGCTACAAAGAAAAGTGACAACTTGATTAGAGACTTTCTAGAACTACGAAGATTATGGGCTGTCTGGAAGCAACTTGATCTTTGTCCTCTGCTAGACTTGCACAAAGGTCCAGGTTGTATGTTATTAAAAGCCCCATCTATACTGTTTTTACTTTTTGTAATTAATAATACTTCTAGGTTAACACTTCTTAAGCCTGCTTCCTTGCTTGTCCATTTTGTTCTATATGTAATGGTGACAGAAAGGTCAATCAAAGGTGTGCTACAGTGACAATCAAGCTGGAGTCTGTAGCTAGTAGACGATAGTCTCTGGTGCAAGTGCACTGCAACTGTGGACTCTAACGGTTAGTAAGTGTATGAATAGAGAAATGGGATTCATTACTGTGGTGTGACATTACTATAGTGTAGAGAAATAAAAGTGATAAAAGGGAATTTAATGTTTTCAGAAAAAGTGTCCCCAAATATCCTCCCACTGTAACATAGGAAACATCGCATCATGCACTCCTGAAATAGCAGGAGATTTAAATTAAAACCTGGCTGCCTCTGCCAAGACACTGTACTGGGTCATCACTGGTTCTTCCAGCAGGTCCTTGATCCAAAACATGTCCAAATCATTGCAAAAACTGTTACATAAACACAAAATCAAACGTCTCCGATTGCAGTCTCAGTCAGACTAAAACTCCATTGAAAACCTGTGGGTTAAGCTGAAGAGTGCACAAGAGAAGACCCTTGACCCTGGATGATCGGGAAAGATTCTGCTTTGACTAACGGTCTCCGCTTGCCTACTCGGATTTTCAAAAGTTGCAAGATGTTATGGGAGATGACTCAGTACTGTTTTATGGACAAAGGGAGGTTGTATAAGATATTAAATGTAGGGGTTTCAATAATAGTGGCAGGTGTAGTTTTGCCTAAAATATTTCTTAAAGAGGAATTATTTTTCTCAGAATAAATTTACTTCGGTTAATTGTTGGGGTCCTCTTTTTTTTCAGTGGGAGATTAAGGTAATTTTTCTAAAGAGTGATGTTTTAAAACTCTTTTTACTTATCTTCCCAGGGGTGCATATAATTGTGGTGGGGACTGTAATACATTGGAGCTGTGAAATGAACAGAAAGTGTAGGTCACTTAACGAAGTGTACAGACAAGCAGAATGAACTTGAAGAGTGGTAAACTGGTACTATATCCATATTCCAAACTTCTTCACTAACAACAGTGGGTTCAAGTAAGGATCGGTGCCTTACTACAATTTAATTAAAGTGTAAGCTGTTAAAGCACAAGGATGCATGATTGTTTACACAGCAGTATTTAATGGAGAATCTTTATTGTCAACTCGAGAGGAGGTTAAGAAAAAGGCTTCAGCTTCAATACAGCAAGTACCTATAGGCTGGTGTTAAAAATCACTGACACAAATCATCAACCTTGTATGTGATATATTTTAATTTTATTCAGTTTTAACTGACTTTATTTAATATTGGATACAAACATCTCTATGATGTCTTCCGACGTCTACATTCATGTGTAACAGGCGAGTTTACTGGTGAGAGGATTAATTTTGTTTACTAGCTCATTTTAATATACAAAGCTGTTTGTCAAAATGTGCAGTGATGCATTTTTGGGAAAACTTAGCAGAACAATTGCAGTATAAATGATAAAATATTTAAGAAAATGAAAATTAGATAAACCAATCTTTGCATAAAGGTCACTTAATTTTTGAAGAAATATGGAAGTGGCATGTGAAAATACATATGTACGCCTTTCTACAGTTTGTGGCAGTGTGTATGGGCTACATTTTTTGCCAGTTTCATTATTTGTTGGGATGTGTTGTGTAACAATACATCTTTCCCAATTAGTCACTGTGGAATGAACAAAATAAATGAGAGCCTTGGTGGAAGTGGTTTTTTTTTTTGGGGGGTTGAATTCTGTGCCTGACAGTTATGTATTCATTGGTAGTGCTGCCACCATGGTAAGATGCCATAGTCCAACCTTACAAGTGTTACACTTGATTGGCATTTGGTAATAATACATTGTAGATGTGGTTTTCCACTAAATGATCTGAAACTGTACCTATTAATCATAACGTGTTTAGGAAGGAAGGAAAAGCAGGGGTTTGTTTTACTTTTGTTTGTCTATCACTTGAGATAATAAAAAGACTCATTTTTTTGGTGTAATAACAGTAGTCAATAAAAGGAAACAAAAAATAAAAATTTTCAAAAATACTCAGTTTAAACCAAATGGCAACTTTCACAGGAATGAAACTGTTTTAGATGAGAAGCAACCAATTTATATTTCCCTATCTATATAATGCAAAGTTGAATGACTGACTCACTGATCAACAAAAACACAATCTACCATTCAGTTGGAAAGCCGAACTTTGGTAGGATGGTCGATAAAGGGCAGTTACATATCTGCTAAGAAAGGATATTTTGATGTATTACTATTTAGGCATGAAACCCCCCTACAATAGAAAAACTAAATATCCCAAAATCTGAAAAACATTTTGATGGATTTTATGGAAATTTGGTTATGTTATAGATAAAACAAATGATAGCTGACCCGGAAATGACTCATAGGCCACACAAATAGCACCACTCACCAAATGGATGGACAGACGACTGAAGACGGTGGTGTCCTGAACAGGAAAAAAGAGACACGATTATGTTTGGTGTCAACAGTCAGATATGAAACCGTTGTCTTCAATAAAGACACAAACGTCATTGCCTGCTAAACCTTCTGTGCTGGTGCAAAATGCTAATCAATTTTACACCATTTTATGAACGTGTGCAAAAGCCCAAAGGGAAAGCGTCAGTTTAACGGGTCCGCCATGGATTTCTGTACTGTAATAAACATTTGCATCTAGAGACTCTGAAAGAGAAATTTCAGACCATTTAAATTTGCATGAGCGTTTACTTGTCCCACCCCACACCCACTCTGCAAAATTCTTTGTATCGGTGCTTGAAGTGGGCTGGTGGTTGTCAATTTTTTACTTTATATTACAGGTACACTTGGATGCCTACGGAAGTTTTCTACCATATTGGCTCTCATCATGGTTATCCATTCCACTCCATCTGCCTTCCACCTCTATATATGGTGCTGGTAATTCCAAAACGAACTCCCAGATCCCCCTCATTTTCAATTGCACCACTTAAACTGTGCAATAACCCAGCACTATTCTTAGATGGCGGTGCTTGAATTTCTACATGGGGAAGCCACAGAAATTGTGCTGCAATGCTCAAAGCTACTGCTCTGCACACCTTGCTCTTCACATTAATAAAATATCAGTGTAACACATTGGGTACCAACACTTACGGTTATCAACTACAAGCACTGCTTTGCATGTACATTTACATCTGCAAACTTTAGAAGAGGACTGACTGTATACAACTGACAAAAATACAAAACAATACTGTACTTAAGTGATAATGGATGAAATGGAAGTGATAAACATCTAATAATGATAAAAATATGTACTTAAATGTCATGCTATTCCTACTGCCTAACGATTTCAATTCAAAAGAGTGCACTTTCTTGTAAATTATATTTTGCAATGACCATCAACAACAGCCAAGTCTCTAGGAAAAGCAGGAATGGATCTAATGCAGGAATGTCTTACTTGTGCAATGGTATGTAACATGTCCAAGAGTAAAGAGCTCCAGTGAACTACAAGTACTGCACACAGAAAAGCACTTAGTGAGCTACATGGTACTTCTGATGCATCCGATTATTAAATGGCACTATAGCTGAGGCCCACTGTCTTGAGAAATTTCCCAGGAGAAGCATAAAAAGGGCCATCATTTTTACAAAACATTCATGGGAAAATGTCCTCTACATAGATGCTGTAGTGTTAGTGCCATTTCAAAATACAACCCAGGTGTTTTGTGATCTTTCAGAAAAAAGGTATTCAAAAAAAACAAATATTCTACATCTGGCACAGAGTAAATGGGGGTCCTAAAATGTGTGTGTGGCCTCATGAAATCGGATGACTATCAAGACATTTTGCAGGTTGATGTGAAACTCAGTGTTTTGAAACTAGGCCTCCACTAAGGACGCTGAAGCCCCTGCGGGAGGGGTAAGGTATTAAACAAATTCAACAGCACATTTGAAAGACTTGGTGCCTGATATGGATCATATTGAAAACCAGCAGTGATACCTGCAATGGCAGTGGGATGAAGACACTTGAGATAAAGTGAACAGCAGGAAAGAGGCACAGAGCTGAGTCGTGTATCACAAGTTCAGGTTTCCTGGTTGCAAATTTTATCCAAATTTTTTTTTTCCTCTCTTCTACACAAAATGCATATTCATATATTTTACTTACATTTTTTATGCTGTACATGAAACTAAAGAAAGGTCACTTTTTGTTTCATTTCTTTGTGGTTAAATTGGTAATTTTGACTAAGAACAAAGCATTTGTTGCATGTTTCAGAGTCATAAAATATAAACACTTTTATAAATGACACTTGGCTATACTTGCTTTTGTTATAAATTCTGATATCTCTGTGTATGTTTGTTAGGGAACATGTTATCATATAAACACACATAGATCATATGCATACTGAAAATAATGTTATATAATTACATTTATTCTACACTATGAAGTGTTTTCATGGACATATTAAAGAACTTGCATGATATATATCCAAATAAAATGATACTGCTTCCACTTATCAAATGAAAAGCATTTTAGTAATCTATGACTTTATTAAATAATTATTGCGAAGAGTGTACAATAAAATGCTGACACACCTCTCATTTCCTTTGAAAAGTGTATGCAGCTGAGTGAAAACAATATGAATTTTGCAATGTTTTTTTATTTTCAATGTTGCTCCTTTCAAACACTGGTCTTCTTTTTCCAGTTTAAGTTTACAGCAAGCAAAAATATTACCTGTCCTATACTTTAGTAAAGAACACTCAAGTTTATAAAATTATCAGTTTTAATACCCCAAGAAATGTATTCAAATACAAAACCTTATATTAATGTTTATCACTGGATCTTGAGCTCAGTTTTTAGAGAACTCTGCTGTAGCTGCTGGATTTCAGTGCCACCCATATACAAACGAATTTCTACCTTTTTAGGAAGGCACTCTTTTCCTTTTTTAACAACTCCAGTCAAAACTGTTTAGGCTGTGTATCTTTAAGTTGATGAGTTCAAGGTATTCTTTTTCTTGCATGGCATATTTCTGCCTTTCAGTGTTCAGTAAGCAAATGCAAGTTGAAACTAGGAATGTTCAATCAAGTCGATCCAAAGGCCATTCACTTTAAACTTACACCAACAAACCCTGTTTGTTAGACATGCATTATTGGAAATTTATTTAAACAAGAAAATTATACACAAGGACAACATTTTGTCTATTGTTACATTTAATAAAAGGCAAATGTAACTATTAAATGTCCATTAATTCAGGGTTGTTAACTGCCTTACACTCAGTGTCGTAGGGAAAGGTAGCAGCCGCCTTCCATCTGAACTGGATCAAGCAGGCTTGAGTATAATTGGATATGTCCGTCCATCCGCATTGCAACTCACTTAATGAAATGCTAGCCCTGGATGTGGACCAGCAATTGACTAATGGAAACCTGCAGCTGACTACAAAGAGTTTAGAGCCAGCAGATAACCTGAGATGGTCATCATTGAGCTTGAATAGTAACCAGAAAACACACACAGACAGAGAAGAGCTTGTTGATTCCATGGAGACTATAACCTGTCCAAGACTATGATGGGCCTCACTAGCCACCTCCCAGATGTGTAACATTAAAAACAAGTTGCTTTTGTCACTATAATGAAAAATAAAGAATGGAAGCTAAGAAGGAGATTTAGGAAAATCTTCAAAATCTTGCCTTCACAGTAAACAGCTTTCAGTATCACGGCAACATACAAAGGACACTAGATGGCGCTTAAAGCCTTATGTTAAATGCACTTTAGAAGTCTCCATAGTTCCTAGTAAGATGACAGCACTGGACTTTTAATGAAATTGGCAGGTTTCTAGCTTAACTCATTTTCTCCTTAACACTGCAAATAACTAATTATTGAGTTATTTACCTTGAGGCATATCATATGATCTCACCTCACATTATTTAAAAGACTGCTTTTAGAACCAAGATTGTGGATTTTAGACTAATGCGATTCAAGTCAATAAGTCTGGAACTTTTCTACATCATTGTAATTGTACATTCACTTTAAAAATCAGGAACTAAAGTAAGCAAAGCTCTGTCAATCTAGAGAGAAACTTAACAAGCATTTTAAATCTAAATCATATAAATCTTCTGGAGTTTGATATTTACCTTTTAAATATTCAGTGGAAGAATATTTAAATTCAGTTTACAGTTTTTTAAATTCATCAAGATGGTAATGTTAATGAGCAGTCGCCACATGTCAGTGCCTATCAAATGGAACACAGAGGATACCTGGCTTTTTTTACACCCACAATAATGCAGATTATCTTTCCAAAACACATCAAAATGGTGTGTCTATTCATTAACACACACAAGGAAAGTATAACTCAGAAGATAAAACAAAGTATTAGAAAAAAAGACAACACAAAACTTTGCCACCCCCTTGGCCCATATGCACAGGATGTTGTCTTTCTGGTGGTGTGGCTTAACCACTTGTCAATAGTACAAACCAGAAATTCTTCCTGCCAACTCCTCAGAAGCATTGTCCTCTACTGGAGTCCCAATCAGTACGACTTTGGGTCCACTGAAAACACCCACTGTATGTACTGCCACCTGTACAGTGGGAACAAAGGAAAACAGATTACCAGGGGTGCTAATGTCACTGACTACTTTTACCTTAATTTTAACTGTCTTGTTTTTTTAATATTCATAACACCTAATTTTTTTTTTTAATTTCCATCAGCCAAAATGCAAAAGAGAGCCAAATGATAACCACCTAAATTGTATCCAATTTAAACCTATAGGTCCATCATACAATATCTATTTCAATAAAATATTTAAAAATAAAAATGTGATAGTCTGAAAAATACACTGATCTGCTCTCAGTCATATAACATGTTGATGTTGCACTTAAAAAAAGAATTTCAACAGTTTTGGCAATGTCCTGAATGGCAAAATGGCACTAACTAACCTTGAAATTAAATAATGAGTTTCATTAAGAGCAAGCAAGGAATTACTTCTAATTAGGACATTAGTTGGAATAAAAACAGTGAAAATACAGGAATTTAGCTAACTGGTTATCTGTTGGTTTATTTTGCAGTTCAGTATTCTTTCTCTACTGGTTAAGAGAAAATGAAACAATCTTAAAAAGCAAATCAATTAAAATGACAGCAAAACAAGATTGTTTCAGTAATTGCAGCAGTTGGAGATTAAAGAAGAAACGTGGCTGAATGAAAACCTGTAGCCACTGTGGCCCTCTAGCATCTGAGTTTGACATGCCTTATTTAGATGAATGTATCAACTGTACTGTTTGTCTGATACATTTATCCTTGGTGACATATAGCAAGTGAATACACTGTAACTGTTTACATGTACTTCATATATTTGAACCACAGATTTGGGTGAGTTAAATAAGGCTTATATGATTCACTTAGGGTAAAAAAAGTGTGTTAGAATTGACAAAAATAAAGCCGCAGTCTTGTGGCTTGAATGTGATATCCTTACCACTATTTCATACTTCCTGCCTACTGTGCCACACTATTTGAAATTAAAGAGGTTAAATGAAGTTAAAGATGTTTATAAGAAATAAAGGTATTAAACCAAACATTGGCAGAGAACACAACACACACACACACACACACACAATGCATATGATAATATTTACTTGCATTTCAGACAGCATGTCTCACAAGACATTCATAAATAAGTTAGAAAACTGTAGATTGGCGGTAATATTGAAAAATATCTCCAAATGTTTAATTACTAATATGTCTGATCTAATGTTTCACCAGGAATAGTATGCTCATTGCTCCATGTTATTTATACTAAGTTTATATTTGATGGCTGTGTTCTTTGTTATGTATTTTTAATGTTATGTTATGGTCTCTCTGTAAAATCTGCTGACAAACCAAATTTCTCTTGAGACAATACATTTTAATTGAAAACTGTCAGAAATCATATGGCCATTTGCAGGAGGGGTGCTGTCATTCTACAAATATGTTTAAAATGAACTCCTAGAATATATAACTCCTGTAATTATATGGTGGTAGGGCTACTGTCTTTGTATCATTTTCTGGTCTTGGATCACTAAGGACATAAGACTGGCCAAGCAGCAATGGGTACGAGGTATGATCCAACCCCAGATGGAGAACATCACCATTGCAGGGCTATCATTCAGACATCCACAATTACTCACACCTCTCAGTTTAGATGATTAAATTAAACTGATCTTAATGTTTTTGTATGTAGAAATAGAGGACCAGAGAAAAGCTCACATCTAAACAGGGAAATTACAAACTACATAAAAACAGTGATTGTGCAGAACTGAACCCAGTACTTCAAAGTTCAGGACCCCATAACCACCCAAACCTGATCATGCTCATTTTATCAGTTTAACAATGACATATTAAAATCCCCACCAGTCCTAAATTACAAGAGGTATTTGGACGCCTATGAGCTCCTTCTTGTTCTGGGTCCCTATTACAGGTCTAAATCAATAAAGAGAGTCCTAAGCAGAAATTAAGAGTAAAAAAATCAAAACATTTCAGATTCTATACCGTCATTGTCTATATGAAGAATGCACACTCTCCCAGTGTCCTTCCACTAACCAAAAGATGTGCCTGTGAGGTGGGTAAGAGGGACTAGTAATTGGTTGTTTCCTGCCTTGTACTAAAATTCAACAGGCAATGTCTCTCACTCCCTGTAACTTGAATTGAACTGAGTGGGTTTGAGAATGTTACATACCAGCTCAGTGACGCCGTTGTAAAGTTTCAGGAAAGCACAGTATGAGCGTCAAGGCTGAAGGGTTCCCCGCCACCACAAGTTTCTCTTTCTTTCTGTGGCGCCTTACTCAACACTATTTTGCCCTGGGCCATGTATGTACTGTATGTATGTATATGCTTTATTACACTTTATGCATTTTTCATATCAGTATTTATATGCTTTATGGTGTTACATTTCAAAAGTAATATATTGAAGAATAGAATGCTCTGTTTAATGGACTACATAAGCAAAATTCCAGTTGAACCGAGTTGAAAATAAGATGCCAAACCTTTTTGAGAGCGGTTACAGAGCTGCTCCTTCTATTTCTATCTGTCTTGGACATGGGACAACCATGGTATGGATGAGGCCTCACGGTAATTTTAAGGAATTAGGACTAAATATTATAGTGAGTTTTTAATCACAAAAAGCAAACAGATCACTTATGTAACGTATTCCATGTGTCTGTACTTCTCTATGTGAACTTTGTAATGTCTGTGCGAAATCTGCTCCTAACAGGTTTCCATCTATGTCCTCAAGTTATTGGTGAAAATATTAATTTTAAAGCAATAGCCTACATACACTGTACAAATTCCACTCTTATTTTGGAATAGTTCTATTCTGTCTTCGTTTAATCTTTTTTTATTTTAAAGGGTAAAAAGGCTCAGTTCCTTCAATAGTTATTTATAACTCATGCAAAGAATCAGTCCATTGACTCTTGTCCAATGCAATTTCTTTTTGTAGCACACCAACCAAATCTCCACACAATATGCCACTTTTCACCTTGAGAGAAGCTAAACTTTTGCTTGGAATTCCTAAAAACTAATACAAAAATAAACAGCCAAAGTTTTCTTTCAGGATGGAGGGAGCCACAAAGGAGTATTGGAACACTGCTGTGGAAGAGGAAATTCAAAATGAAAAAAGGTTGGTGATTTTTTTTAATCACAAAGGATAGCCAGGTACAGAATTAGCTACTAAAGCATGCTGAGATTTCTGGTATATTTTCAGCAATGTGAACTCTTAGCCTTGGATTCCTGTAACATACAGTATGTGGTGGTTGACGTTTTTTTTTTTTGCCATTCTACCCTTTCCATTCTTTTGGTATCTTAGCTAAAGAGACAACACAGAATTTAGACATACCGGTATGAAGAAAGCGGTACTCTTTCTCAGTTACTAAAATTTATTATAATTTTAAGACTAACTGCTTTTTCCTGGTATCATGCAATTATTTTTAAATCTTGAACACAAATTCTTATAGTGAATATTTCTGTGGCTTAGGTCAAATATCAGATTTCAAATTTCATAGAACTATAAAGAAGTAAATGAAACACTATCAAATTTGTCAGAAAGCTGCACGGACACCAATGCACTACACACACATTTCTGTCCATGTTGTTTAAAATTAGCTGGTGACAAAATAACAAATCACAAATACATGAAAGATAAACTATCTGCTTTTTAACAAATTAACTTGTGACTCAGAGAAACAAGGTGATTTGAAAAAGCCATGTCTCAGGTGGATTGCATCATTTTGCATTTTAAAGATAAAACTAACAAGCCCATGATCCTGTGGATCACTAAACCCAATTTCTCACATATTCTCTCAGCCTGGTTTCCTTATCTTGCATACAGCTGTTGTGCTGAATGGCATGTTTTCCTTTACATTAGGTGATCTGCAGTGTGTCAGTGCTGTAAAGTATGTGAAAACACAGAGTGATCGTGCATGATAAACTCTGTTTACATTTTGGAGGTTTTTAACGTACTGTACATGAATAAAACAGATTATCACAACTGTTTATATATACAAAATGTAGCTTAGTGGCAAGCGCTCCAGCCTCACAGTTCAGGTGTCCTGCCTTTAAAATCCCAACTCTGTCACTGTATCTGTGAAGTAGTCACAGGTCTTTCTAGGGTACTCCTGCCTCCTGAAGTTGTGCAGTTTAAGTTAACTGTCAAATAGGGCTGGGCGATACGGGCAAAAAATAAAATCTTAAATTTTTTCAGTGTTATGGAGAATTTTCAATCTTAATTGATTTTTTTTTACATTAACTCAGACAAAACAGAACTCAAAAATAGTTTCCTTTATTTTGAAACTATATGAAAACTACAATAACAAAAAAGCTACACTTCAGGGGTGTTATAAAAATTAAATATAAAACATATATTAAATAATAAATATAAAATAAAACAAAATGTAGAAAAATAATTTAACAAATAAACTGAAATACATTTATATAAAATAAAGCACCATGGGCAGGCAATAACAACATAAATTATAAATAACAAATAAGAAAGGTCTTCAGTGTGCTTTTTGCCCCAACATGCAGCCCTTTTTGTTTATGCTAATGTGCAGTTAGTGTTAATTAATAACAGCAGCGAATCTAACACCCTCAACTAAAAAGCCATGTTCCTAACAGAGTGGCTGCACTGTCATGAAATCGTAAAGTTGAAAATGTTTCAAACACAATATGTATTTTATAAAATGCTGCATAAATGGACATAGTTTATTGGTGATTTCATGTTCATCAGAGTTCACACTTTTTAACAACTGTACAAAGTAATATTTTTAATACAAATCAACTCAAGTGAAACAAAAAACATACGTTTTCAGGGTTGCCAGTTCTCAAGCATCTGGCGTAACACTCTGGCTTTCAGACTCTCACGCAAGAAATCTTAAGGCAAATCTGTATTATTCCATTATACACCTAATATTAGCTGCATCAAAAGTGTTGGGTTATTTTGCAAACCCTACAGACTATTTACAAGGTAATAAAACTGTTACATACATTCTCACTCCAGACAGCTGACCAAAGTTGGCAACTCTGCGTTTTATTTGAAATTAACTGTAAAACGCACTTTTTTCGACTGCAGCAGCTTGTCATTCCATTGTTGAGTGTTGTTACTCCGAGAAATATAAAATGAACACAAGAAAAAAAATTACATGATACGTTTTATATTTTTTTGAAATAAGACCACCCATACCCAACTGTAATAGCGATTAAAGTGATCATTTCTTTTGGTATTTATGTTAAAAAGAGGATTTATTTTATTACCAATACTTAAATAAATGAGCACTAAAATATGTGACAAACACGACTGTATTATGTGTTTTATGATATTTTTGGGGTGACAGCAACTCTGCTACTGTAAGGATTACTTTCTTATTGTTTTCTTGATGGGTGAGTGAGCGGCATGCTAATGCGATGACCCATTAAAGGGGGTCCCGGTGTTCTGAACACCGGTGGATCTACTGTTAATTGAGGTTGGCAATAGACCCAGTAGGCTATACAACCCACTTACCTATGGCGTTGTGCAGCCTGTGTCAAAAGCACTGAAGGTGAGTCCACTGATTGACTTTCACGGCCTTGATCATATTTGTCCCAGCATCGGTGGTCTTGCAAACCATTTGGTCTTCTGTGAGCTTCCAGGATGCCAGGGATTCTTTCAGCCCTTGAGCTATTATTTCCCCTTTATGGTCATCAGGGAAGTAGGACGTCAGGAGGCAGATGCTTTTCAGTGCCCAGTCCTTAATAAAATGAACTGTCAGGCTCATGTAAGGCTGCGTGGTTCTGCTTGTCCAGAGATCCATTGTTGCAGAGTAAAACAATGCTTTTTCCAACTGCAGAGCAATTTCCCCCCCCCCCGTGTTTCAATGTACAAATGGGGCAATGCCACCTCCACAAAATATTTGCAGCTCGGTATTCTATACTTGGGGTCTATTACTTTTAGCATTCTAACAAACCCAGGCCTTTCTACTACATAAATGAGCACCATGTCTTTACTAGTATAAAATGCCACCGCATCTGTAATGTCCTTCCACCTCTGCCCTGTCTTGTCATATAGTGTGACAATGGAAAATGAGGCAGCTACAGCTGGCTGTGTTCTAACATTAGTTCTTGGAATGCGATTATAGCTAGCATCAGAATTTTGTCGGGAAACACATTGCTGCCATTCCACTGGATGCCTTTGTTTCAGGTTTGGAACAGGTTTGTAGTACTGATACTTTTTTGTTTGAACAGCTTTTTTGACAAACCTTGCACCGCACAGTGTCTGTTCCACATCTGACCTCGGAAAACCAAACCATATGCCCTTATGACTGAAGTAACATGCCTTGTTTTGGTTTTTTATTGCATCTTCTTCAACCGTATGTGTGCGCTCATTAGTAGCGGCCATTTCTCTTCAGGGGTGTCTGTCTGACACATAGGTCTCTGTACATGTGCAGACCCAGAGGTCTCTGCAAAACAACGCCAATATCCAGTTGTGGTAACTAAAAGAATTACAGGTGTAGACTTGTGTAGAAGGACTTGTGACAGAGGAAGCATTAGATTAGACCCAATCTTTCAATTTAAGCATTTTTCAAATCAATTTAAAACAAAAACTCTAATTAATCAGATTAACTCAATTTATCTCCCAGTCCTACTGTCAAATCTAAATCCATCCAGCATCAGAAAGTGTCCATATGTGAGAGTGCCTGAGCATGCCTTGCTATGGATAAGAACTCTTAACAAAGATTTGTTCCTATTTTGAGCCAAACACTTTTACCATAAACTCTGGATAGATTAATGGATTAAACCCCAAAAGCAACTAATACGCAGACAGTCATGGGTTCAAAAACAGGGACATTTATTCTAAAATTCTGTACCTCACAACAGGTTTCTTCTTGGTCACACAAGCAACAAATACACAATAGTTTTATTCTTTTTCCTTCCGTTTCCTCTATGTCTGTCCAGCAAGTGTTGCCTTCCTTCCTCCCAGCTCTGACTCACCAGAGAATGCTGGATAGCTTCCTTTTATGTTGGACCAGAGAGTACTTCCAGTGCCAGGGCATAGTCTGAAGGAAGCACCTCCGGGTCTATCCCGAAAATTAGGAATTGCAAATCCCTGCAGCACCGCCTAGCAACTTGCATGAGACCCAGCAGGATTGATTCTCAGCACTATAATTCCCATCATGCCCCTCTAGGCTCCACATGGCTACCGTAGTCCTGGGATGCTGCCATCTAGCAAATGATTTTAAGAGCTTTCCCTCACTGTTCCAATATCTTATCCTCCCATGCAGGAAAGGGTCTCATACTCATCCCGGCTGGGATGCCAGCTAATCCTGCTTGGCACTTACAATATAAATTGCTTTATTTAGCCTTAATTTAGGTTAATCTAATTTTAGGACATGGTGAGGGCCAGAAGATTGTGAGTTATGATCTGATAAGTAAAAACAATCAATTGCTTCCATCTACCTGGTCTTTTGTCTCTAACTCTCTTTCCAAGAATCTGTCTCTTGAATATTCCTCTGTTACCTTATATTTGGAATTATCTGCCTTATCTCTTCTAATTGCCCACAACAGCAGCAAAATGACCCCTAACCTCTAGACAAGAGTCACCTGATTCTCTTCCTACACTCTGGAAATCCTCTTTTTAAAATGTAGTTCTTTTGGAACTCTCAAATTTCTGGATCAACAAGTCATCTAGTGCAAACATCTACGAGTAGACAGCTGCAAGTCAATTGATGGGGAATTGGATGGCAATAAACCAAGTTATGCTTTATATTCTCTTATTTATAGGGATGTGTGGCAAAAGGCTCTTTTTATGATTTCTGATCTGTGCTTCATTAAATGTGTTTGTTATCAATCTTTTCCTACTCCAAAGTCACAGTTTTACTCTGATGGCAATGTATTTGTTAGACAAAGCGGTTTTTGCTTGACTTCACAGTAAAAGCTACAGAAAAGAAAGACTGAAGAGAACAGAGGCAAATAAAATAGAAATAAATTATGCTGTTACACTTGTTTTGCATCTAGCATTAAAATAGCCTCCTTTTTTAGATTTCTTCATATATTTTGTTATATTAAAATGAATGCTTTGCTTCCTTTTTCTATTACTTTATTTTCAATTTACTGATGCATAGCATAATGTGTTGTGATAATATTTCATAACTAGACAGACACGGACAAAGAGAGCAGGAGCCATCCTTTCAAAACATGGGCATGAGAATTATTGAGCATCATGCAGAAGGTAACTATTCAGCACAGACAATAGTATATATAAAAAAAAAAAAAAAATCAGCAATTCAGGTTATGTGCTGAATAATCATAATCTTCAGTCTGTTTTTTTTAGGTTGGGTTTTATGTGGGTGAATGCATTTTTTAGTTTATTGATTTCTTGTTTACTGTTTTTGTTCTTAGCAATTATCAAAATGAATGAAAGAGACTATGTAAATGTGTGAGGATTGACTCAAATATACAGTAATATTCTATTTTATCATTTTGAATTCATGAGTATAGTTGTTAAGCAGCTGGTACTGTAAAATTTGAGGGAAAATTACTAAATCAATAAAAATACACTGAGAAAATTATTCATTTACTGTACATTTACTAGCCACTTTATTAGGTACAAATCTTTAGTATAGGTTATTATTTGGGGCATGGGCACAACAAAGTGATGGAAAGATTTCTTAAGGTACTACAGTTTATTTACTTTACTCATTCAAGACTTCTAAATCAAAATTGGCTGGAGTTATTGAGTTTAACCTGCTACAGAATATTGGTTCCTGCTTTGCACCCAATATAGCCCAAATAAATAACCAAGAAATAAACATGTTAAAGTAATGTGCAGATCTATCTATCTATCAGTATATGAGTTTTGACATCTAATTTAAAAGTGAATTAAAATGTATGTGTGTTAGACCCAATAACTAATAGAGATGAATACAACAGCAAAATAATAACTATATTCTCAAACCCATTTAGTACAATTCAGTGTTGTGAAGGGCTGAATCCTATCTCAGCAGCACTGGGCAAAAAGCAGGAAATATTAATGAATAGGGCAGAGTCTATTGCAGGTCGTTAGAATGCAAAAGATAAAGGAACCTTTAACAAAAGGGTAAAGTATTAATGCTTGTACCATATTTTACAAACTGAAATGTCTAAAAACACATTACTGAAAATTCTCTAAGAAAACATGACAGAAAAAAACACTATTTTATGCCAATTTCCAAAACATACAAATAAGCTCCCTGTACTATAGCCATACAATACAATAAGAATCAGTCCCACTTATAATTTGTTTACAAATATACCCAAAAAGAGATAAAAAACAGAAGGTTGATCAAATACTTCAGCTTACTCTTTGCCAACTGTTTAACAGTCACTCTGCAAGTAACTGCCTGTCTTCAGATGCTGAAAAGAGGACATTGTGCGTCTCTGAAAGTGACAGTTTTGGTAACTTGTTTAACCACATTTGAAAAGGCTCACTTTAAGTAAGAACCTACCTACACCATCTTTGCTAACGCATTTTTTCACTTAGTCATTTGGGAACTGCGCCCTAAACCTTCATATCCTGGAAACATTTTCTAACCTTAAGTTCAGGTTTGACTAATGATAATTTGATCCCTAATCTTACGCATAGATATTAAAATAAGGTTTCCTTCACACAAATAAAATGAAAACACCATTAACACAATTTCAGTATGGTTAAGTTAAAAAAGTTAGAGAAAAATATTAATCTTCATTGTATGTTTAATTGAGTACTTGTCCCCTTTCAGTTTAAGCCAACATGAGTTATCAATTGGATAACGGTATAGTTGTATGGGCCAGTGGTTTGTCTTTTAATTTTTTATTGAAGTAATTTACAAACTACAAATGTTGTTAGGATTGAGTTGAAGTTTGAATATAGAGAATGTTAAGGCTTCTTTTACCGATTTCATCTTCAGCCCCACAAGCCCAAGAGTCACCATTAGTGATACCAGCTAGCCAACTGATCTTATTGGGGCGCTTCCTTTCTCTGAATATCCCTTCTCAAGCCTCATCCTATAGCAACCCTTTACATTTCCCATATTGGGCAAAACAAGACTAAAAAGAAAAGGCCTATTTTAGCCCAATTACGGCTCTTCTAATAAAGAACAAAATTAATGAATTAGCCAAGCTGAGGGACCTAAGCCATAGTGGAAAGCGTATTAAAGTTTAAACCACAAGGATTCGGATTCAATCTTCCTCTACAACTCATTGATCAAATGACCTCTTCTTTTTAATCACCGCCTGTGCAAGGTTTTCATTTTCTCCCAGCGTTTACATAGATTTGTCTCACGATAATCCATATTGTTCCCACATTCCAAGTGTGATAGGTTAAATTGTAACTCTAAAATTACCTTAATTTTTATTACTGGTCATGGATTGGTGCCCCATCCTTAGGTGGTTCCTGGTTTGTGCCTGGTGCTGCTGAGATAGGCTCCACACCCTACACCCTCCCATGTACTATATATATGTATGTTAAACAGTCTGACCAATGAATTTACGAATTTTCTGGGATATACTGAAAGTCTACAATGTTAAGAAACACCCACATTTTAAGGGATTTTGAGCTCTATGAATTCCCTCTACCAGATCAAATCTTACCAAATAAAATAATTCTATATAAAGACTACAAATTAAACAGATAGTTCACAATAGTCATCTACTGAATAACTAAAATACTATAACATGCAATACATTACATCACACTAGGTAACACCTTTTAAGTGATTTAAAAATAGATAATTTATCAGCATTTAGCAAAAGAATATTTATCTAGAATAACAATATTATTACTTACAAATGTACTATTTTCATGTTCCCCAGCAAGGCCAAACTCAATATTATAACAAGAAAAGCTGGGAATTGTAAAAGACAAACAACAGTGCTAATCAAATTTAAAAAGCAATGTACATTTTTAAACTAATAAGAACTAAATCACGCCAGATAATATTTCTGTCAATTAACAAAGTTGAGAAGCAGAACAAATTCAAAGTCTTGTCTGTCTACCTTACAAATCAACTTTTAATGTCTATTAGCTGTTCAATGCTAAAATGTTAGGTGCAAGACTGATGAATAAATAAACATTGAAAATATTTGTGCAGTGTTGTCTACAAATTGTTTTGGAAAGAAAGAAAGAAAGAAAAAGAAAGAAAGAAAGATTTATTATACTTTTTACAGAAGCTCTTTAAATAAATAAATAGGTAGATAAGTAAATATCCGTTAAAGCCTACCCACACTTGTTTACCCTAGGAGCTGGGTCATGTCGACTCTCCAACAAAAATGTGATTTGTACCAAAAGCATTGCTTAGCAGACTGAAATAGTTGTGTAGTTTGTTAAAACATTACAAATATTCAGGTTTTTAATAAAATCTAGTGAGCATTGTATTACTTACTCATGTATATTACTCTTTAAAGTATTGACATATTCTAAAAAATTGACATATTTATAGAACTTAACTTACAGCTATGTCTTCTAGCTAGAAACTTGATGGAAGTTAATTATACTGTAAAAAACACCCACGCCCATGTCTTTTAATACAAACCAAAGAAAATCTTTCAGAATCTGGGGGTAGGCCTTGATGGCCACAGTTGAATCAGTGTGGAGCTCCCAAGAAGCTCCTGTGTCTCTTTAATGATAAGCTTCACTCTGCTATTAAATATGTAGTTAGTGCATAGCAAATGGTGCTGCCTCAGAGATTTAGTATCCTTGAAACTTTCAAGCAGTCATTATCTGAAAGGAGTCAGCACATTCTCCTTGTCTCTGAATGGAACTTTCTCTGGGGACTATAGTCGTCCTCCTATATCCTCAAAGATGTACAGGTTACGCTATTGAGCGATTTCAAATTGACCCGATTTGAGTATGCACATACAGTGGTGTGAAAAACTATTTGCCCCCTTCCTGATTTCTTATTCTTTTGCATGTTTGTCACACAAAATGTTTCTGAAAAAAAAGATCAATAGCATAAGAATATTCTCAGACCTTCTTAATCTAATCCAGGCAGCCCAGGGCAAAAGGCAGGAGCAAGCTCTCAATGAAGAGCCTGTCTATGGCACTCCCCAATTCTATACATACACTTACAGTGGTGTGAAAAACTATTTGCCCCCTTCCCGATTTCTTATTCTTTTGCTTGTTTGTCACACAAAATGTTTCTGATCATCAAACACATGTAACCATTAGTCAAATATAACACAAGTAAACACAAAATGCAGTTTTTAAATGATGGTTTTTATTATTTAGGGAGAAAAAAAATCCAAACCTACATGGCCCTGTGTGAAAAATTAATTGCCCCCTTGTTAAAAAAATAACCTAACTGTGGTGTATCACACCTGAGTTCAATTTCCGTAGCCACCCCCAGGCCTGATTACTGCCACACCTGTTTCAATCAAGAAATCACTTAAATAGGAGCTGCCTGACACAGAGAAGTAGACCAAAAGCATCTCAAAAGCTAGACATCATGCCAAGATCCAAAGAAATTCAGGAAGAAATGAGAACAGAAGTAATTGAGATCTATCAGTCTGGTAAAGGTTATAAAGCCATTTATAAAGCTTTGGGACTCCAGCGAACCACAGTGAGAGCCATTATCCACAAATGGCAAAAACATGGAACAGTGGTGAACCTTCCCAGGAGTGGCCGGCCAACCAAAATTACCCCAAGAGCGCAGAGACGACTCATCCAAGAGGTCACAAAAGACCCCAGGACAACGTCTAAAGAACTGCAGGCCTCACTTGCCTCAATTAAGGTCAGTGTTCACGACTCCACCATAAGAAAGAGACTGGGCAAAAACTGCCTGCATGGCAGATTTCCAAGACGCAAACCACTGTTAAGCAAAAAGAACATTAGGGCTCGTCTCAATTTTGCTAAAAAACATCTCAATGATTGCCAAGACTTTTGGGAAAATACCTTGTGGACTGATGAGACAAAAGTTGAACTTTTTGGAAGGCAAATGTCCCGTTACATCTGGCGTAAAAGGAACACAGCATTTCAGAAAAAGAACATCATACCAACAGTAAAATATGGTGGTGGTAGTGTGATGGTCTGGGGTTGTTTTGCTGCTTCAGGACCTGGAAGGCTTGCTGTGATAGATGGAACCATGAATTCTACTGTCTACCAAAAAATCCTGAAGGAGAATGTCCGGCCATCTGTTCGTCAACTCAAGCAGAAGCGATCTTGGGTGCTGCAACAGGACAATGACCCAAAACACACCAGCAAATCCACCTCTGAATGGCTGAAGAAAAACAAAATGAAGACTTTGGAGTGGCCTAGTCAAAGTCCTGACCTGAATCCAATTGAGATGCTATGGCATGACCTTAAAAAGGCGGTTCATGCTAGAAAACCCTCAAATAAAGCTGAATTACAACAATTCTGCAAAGATGAGTGGGCCAAAATTCCTCCAGAGCGCTGTAAAAGACTCATTGCAAGTTATCGCAAACACTTGATTGCAGTTATTGCTGCTAAGGGTGGCCCAACCAGTTATTAGGTTCAGGGGGCAATTACTTTTTCACACAGGGCCATGTAGGTTTGGATTTTTTTTTCTCCCTAAATAATAAAAACCATCATTTAAAAACTGCATTTTATGTTTACTTGTGTTATATTTGACTAATGGTTAAATGTGTTTGATGATCACAAACATTTTGTGTGACAAACATGCAAAAGAATAAGAAATCAGGAAGGGGGCAAAGTTTTTCACACCACTGTAAGTGTATGTATAGAATTGGGGTGTGCCATAGACAGGCTCTTCATTGAGAGCTTGCTCCTGCCTTTTGCCCTGGGCTGCCTGGATTAGATTAAGAAAGTCTGAGAATATTCTTATGCTATTGATCTTTTTTTTCTGAGGAAGAACAGGTTTACAAGCTTTAAAAAGATTGTATCCGATTATTCAATGAATTTTATTTTCTTTTGAACACTGTGATATATTCCTTATCTTGTCATGTGAGAACACTGGGGTAATTATATTATAAATTGACTTTGTGACTACACAGTTTACATTACAGGTCTGTGAAGTCCTTCCCAAACACATGAGGGTAGGAATAATCAAAGGTCTAACTGAGAAACTACAGAGACTGAGCTTAAGTTCTTTAATGTGACAAGTTTGTAAACAGTGGCAAATGCAGAGTGCAGTTAGAGGTAATCTGAGTTCAATACGGGAAATCTACTGAAAAAACTAGAAAATGAATATATCTGTTTTAAGTTTTCTTAAAATGCAAACAAAAAAAGTACAGATCACTCTTGTGATCAACATACCATAGCTTTTTCTCAAAAATCTCAATAGTGGGGAAATAAATGGAATGACTGAAACAATAGAATGGCTCCCCTCCTTGGAGTTCAGAACTTTAATCCTACAAGCTTCCTGAAACCGAGCAACAGAGAAGAGCTCTGGAATGTGTTGCAGTTAATTGTGTAATGCCCTGGGTGGTTAAGTCCTAAAGCAGCATTAAAAGGCATGCATTAGTCTTCAAAAAATAAAAACAGACAGACTAGCCAAGTCAAAGATGTGTTTAACTACTGTTGAGTTCAAATACCTTGAACTATTTTGACTGCTTAACTTAAATATGACACTGAAATTAAGCAGATGTGATAAGAGTCAAAATTTTTGGTGGTAGATCAGTGATTTAGTGTGGCTTTCTTACTGTTCAAAGGATCCAAGTTCAATTGCTTATGAAGAGTTTACACACTCTCAATATCTCTGTGTGTTTTTTTTATTCCCTGGTACTCTCAATTACCTCATCACCAAACGGATATTTATTAATTTAAATGAAGTTTTGAAAAAGGGCAAATTAAAGATTATTTGTTTTGTGAAGGGATGGTTTGTACTCCAGGTTTATTTCTAGTCTTGCACTTTTCTGCCACAAGCCCTAGCTACATACTCTCCTGCAACATCAACATAAACACAATACCAAGCTTATCATTATTATGACATATTTTAAGATATATAGTACACATATTTCAGCACTATGAATAATGATAAATTATCTTGGATTTTAAATAAATTACAAACAATCTCAGCAGAAGCTAAGTTCCTTTCAAAAAATAAGGAGGCTTAAGAAACAGAATATTCTATGCACATTTCCCAAGAGGTAGATTTGCACAGGAGCAGTAACAGAGATGTGGGGAGCCCTGCATTCCCTCTCATGTATTGTTGTTTTGAATACTGCTTCAATGATGTATTTTATATTAACAGTGATTTACACCACCCTGCTTCTTCCCTTCTCTACTAACACAGTATCCCCAAAAACAGAAAAATTTCTGCCCTGACTTTGCCTACTGTTGCAAAAGACAATCACCAGCACCTGAACTACGCTGCTAGAGCTAAAATACATTTTAAAAGTAACAATAAAGTGCTAGCTTTATTTAATATAACTCAAGTACAGCTGACCTGGCACTGGTAAGTTTGCTGGTCACTGCTATTTTTTTTTAATCTGCCCACCAGACCTTGGCACAATGGCATATCACATGCCTCTTGTCTCTGCACTACTTACAGCATTAGTTCCAGTTGGTTTCATTATTTTTCTTTTGATTCTGGCATAACAGTTAAAGACTTTCATGGTGATCTGTTAAGCCTCTGAAAGGTATGTAGTTTTTTTCTGCAAACAACAAAAGATAATTTATTTATGAATATATACAGTATTTGTCCATTTTAATTATTGCAGGTTGGCACTTTGGTGCAGCGGTTAGTACTGTATCCTCACACCTTACATAAATTGTCACATAAATAAAGGTAGCGTGAGAGAAATGCTAATCACTGTACCACCATGAATCATTACTGTTCAACTGTACGTTATAAATAACAAACAATATTACTGAATAAACACAAAGAACACAGTAAAAAAATATTTTGACTATGGAGCAAGTTCTAAATTACATAAACACTGCACAGAAAAGAGAGGTGCTGATCACGAGTACGGTACATCATTCCAAACTTTAAACAACCGCCGTCTGAAGTCAACAGGACGCCTGGTCTAGAATTTTAAATTCCCAATGTCTTGCTAGGCACTTATCTTTTTTATCTCCTGACATCTGGCATCAATCGACGGATGCCACTTAATGAGCAAATTAGACTACAATGATAGAAGAGTGTGAAGGCCCTCGACTCAGCAGAGTTGTTTGAAGTGGCCTTGACAGCCCTCTCAGTAGACCGTCTCAACTCTCAGTCGTATCAATGGGCAGAATTGTCACCTGACTGTGGTCGTTGTATAATAAATTCAGTAGGGAACTTCACAGGTTCACACAGCCAGCCACAAACTTGTCTATCAACATCCTGCCAAGAAATATAAGGTAACAAAACGTGTTTGCACAAGAACTTCTCAAAGCAATGATAAAAGATAGAGTAAATTTGGTGTGGCGTTTTCTAAGATATGAGGTCACAAATGCAATGCCGAGTATCCCCAAAACATTAAAGCAGTACAGAAGCGGCGTTTGAAATCAAACGTTTCGTTGAGTAAAACGCAACAAGTAGTTGCCCTAATTTTAAGGATAGCACTGTACAAGTTTTAACGCATGAAATCACCTGAAAAGTGCGAGGTCCGCCGCAAAGAACACGAAGGCTGCGTATCCAGGGACACGCCCCTTTTCGATGGCGGGATCACTAAAGCAGGCGTCCGCTGCCACGTGACAAACAAAAATGGCCTCAGCGCAAGAACGCGCCTACGAGTGGCCGAGTAGAAAAAATTTGCAAGCTAAAAAAATAAAGTTAGAAATAATTGGAGCAACCTCTTTAAAATGGAAAAGCAACACTGACGTTAATGGAACCGCTTTACACTTAAATTAGACGAGTGTGCTGGTGACTCCATGGTAAACAAGATTCTCAAGCCTAACTGAAAAGTAATATACTTGTATTATGAGAAACATAGATGGGAGGCAAGCGCCGTTTTTTTCTTTCTGAATGCTTTTCTTTCTAATGTTAAATCCACCACTTAAAGCACATCCAGCAGCGTCTCATTCCTGAGGTGCAACTGACCATGAAGAGTTGTTGATGCACGTCAAGCAGCAGCTCCTTTGAGTCAAAGCTATCGGGCTGGATCCACACACGGTTCCTTTGTGGATTTGTTAAATTTGAGGGAGTGCTTAAAGCTGGGAAGTAAAAACATTTATGAGTCTTGGTGGACTGAACGCTGTCTATATTCAAAGAGTATAATTTTAAATAAGATACATCCACATGCAGACAGGTTTACAAAAAGAGCCGAAAGACTTATGCCAGGGTAGCAAGTGTGTGAGCAATTCGGAATCACATAAAAACAAAAAAATCCTATCAAAAATATACAACAGAATTGTCTTAACATAGTAAAGGTAAACTAGTATATGTGGGTGCTGACTCCTAGCATTTTTGCCACCTTAGGTGAAGTTGCAAATGCCCCCACCCCACCACCCTCTTTGCTGTGAGTGGAATCATCACTGCCAGATATGTAACCTGGAGATGATTGAACTCGGGATAGTGAAGTTTTGGGTTCAAAACAGTAAATTTACAATTTAAGGGAACCGTTGATTATTTATAGCAACGTCCATTTACAAGGCTTACTCAACAAATATGTTCTTGAAGGGTGCCATTTGAGAAAACAAGTAGGAATTGGGCTGTATTAGCAAGATTTATTTATTTATATATTGCTTTTAAAATTTTTCTAAATTAATCTCTTTTTTATAATCACATTATAACTTAAAATACAATTAAGAATCCTATGGGTCTGTGTTTTATCAAAATTTTAGCAAAATGTGCCTAATGATGATGGTGACAATCTAGTTGTTATAATCTCACCAAGGCAGGTCCATAACTAATACGTATTATTTTTATTAGTAAAATAAATTGACTTAATCACAAAAGTCATTGAAATTGACATATGATTATCTTTAAATATGAATATTTACCTACAATTCCTGTTTACTGTATCCTCATGTATGCAAATGATGCAATATAATTATGTAGTCAATGCACAATTTTAGAGAGTTATTTTCCAGCAAGAGATAGACCAGGGGTTCTCAAAGTCGGTCCTTGGGGCCCACTGTGGCTTCAGGTTTTTGTTCCAGCCAGATTCATAACCAGTGACAATAACTGATAACACTGATCTCATTTAATTAGCTGGTATTTTTTTTCTCTTATCTCATTCTACAATCAGAAAAGCACAGCAGCATGATTTTTACATTAGGATATTTAAAAATATTTCTATTTTGCTATAGATTTAAAGTGAGACCTGGAAGGGTGTGATTGGGAGGAATGGTCCACCCGATCTGAACCCGAGCAGTGTTTTGTTATTGGACATCTGTGCTTGTCACAGATTGTCCATAACGAACACCATGTTCAAGCATAGGGGTGTTCATATGTGCACTTGGCACCAGGACACCCTAGGCCTCAGTTCGATGATCGACTTTGTGGTCGTGTTGTTGGACTTGCAGCCACATGTCTTGGACACTTGGGTGAAGAGAGGGGCGGAGCTGTCAGCTGATCACCACCTGGTGGTGAGTAGGCTTCGATGGTGGGGGAGGATACCGGTCAGGCCTGGTAGGCCCAAACGTGTTGTGAGGGTCTGCTGGGAACGTCTGGCAGAGTCCCCTGTCAGAACTTCAACTCCCACCTCCGGCAGAACTTCGACCACATCCCGAGGGAGGTGGGGGACATTGAGTCTGAATGGGCCATGTTCCGTGCCTCTATTGTTGAAGCGGCTGACTGGAGCTGTGGCCGAACCCGTTGGTGGACACCGGCGGTGAGGGATGCCGTCAAACTGAAGGGGAGTCCTACGGGACCCTTTTGTCCTGTGGGACTCTGGAGGCAGCTAATAGCTATCAGCAGGCCAAGCGGAATGCGGCTTCGGTGGTTGCTGAGGCAAAAACTTGGGCGTGGGAGGGATTTGGGGAGGCCATGGATAATGACTTTCGGATGGCTTCGAGGAGATTCTGGTCCACCATCCGGCGTCTCAGGAGGGGGAAGCAGTGCAACACTGTATGTTGTGGGGATGGTGCACTGTTGACCTTGACTCGGGACATTGTGGGTCGGTGGGGGGAGTACTTCGAAAACCTCCTCAATCCCACTAACATGCCTTCCAATGAGGAAGCAGAGCCTGGGGACTCAGAGGTGGGTTCCCCTATCTCTGGGACTGAGGTCACCGAGGTGGTCAAAAAACTCCTTGGTGGCAGGGCCCCGGGGGTTGATGAGATACGCTCGGAGTTCCTCAAGGCTCTGGATGTTGTAGGACTGTCTTGGTTGACACGTCTCTGCAACATCGCATAGACATCGGGGACAGTGCCTCTGGATTGGCAGACCAGGGTGATGGTCCCCCTCTTTAAGAAAGGGGACCGGAGGGTGTGTTCCAACTACAGAGGGATCACACTCCTCAGCCTCCCTGGAAAAGTCTATTCAGGGGTCCTGGAGAGGAGGGTCCGTCGGATAGTCGAACCTCGGATTCAGGAGGAACAGTGTGGTTTTCGTCCTGGTCGCGAAACATTGGACCAGCTCTACACCCTTAGCAGGGTCCTGGAGGGTACATGGGAGTTTGCCCAACCAGTCTACATGTGTTTTGTGGACTTGGAAAAGGCGTTCCATCGTGTGTCCCTCGGGGAATCCTGTTGGGGGTGCTCCGGAAGTAAGGGGTACCGAACCCCCTGATAAGGGCTGTTCAGTCCCTGTACAACCGGTGTCAGAGCTTGGTCCGTATTGCCGGCAGTAAGTCGAACCCATTTCCAGTGAGAGTTGGACTCTGCTAGGGCTGCCCTTTGTCACCGATTCTGTTCATAACTTTTATGGACAGAATTTCTCGGCGCAGCCAGGGCATTGAGGGGGTCCGGTTTGGTTGACTCAGGATTGAGTCACTGCTTTTTGCAGATGATGTTGTCCTGTTTACTTCATCAGGCCGTGATCTTCAGCTCTCTCTGGATCGGTTCGCAGCTGAGTGTGAAGCACCTCCAAATCCAATTCTCAGCCGGAAAAGGGTGGAGTGCCCTCTCAGGGTTGGGAGTGAGATCCTGCCCCAAGTGAAGGAGTTCAAGTATCTCGGGGTCTTGTTCACAAGTGAGGGAAGAATGGAGTGTGAGATCGACAGGCGGATCGGTGCGGCGTCCGCAGTGATGCAGGCTCTGCATAGGTCTGTTGTGGTGAAAAAGGAGCTGAGCTGTAAGGCAAAGCTCTCAATTTACCAGTCGATCTACGTTCCTACCCTCACCTATGGTAATGAACTATAGGTAGTGACCAAAAGAACGAGATCGCGAATACAAGTGGCTTAAATGAGTTTTTTCCTCCGCAGGGTGTCTGGGCTTTCCCTTAAAGATAGGGTGAGAAGCTCAGTCATCCGGGAGGGGCTCAGAGTAGAGCCACTGCTCATCCGCATTGAGAGGAGTCAGATGAGGTGGCTTGGGCATCTGATCAGGATGCCTCCTGGACGCCTCCCTGGTGAGGGATTCCCCCAGAAGAGCTAGAAGAAGTGGCCGGGGAGAGAGAAGTCTGGGCATCTCTGCTCAAGCTGCTGGCCCCGCGACCCGATATCGGATAAGCGGAAGAGGATGGATGGATATTTTGCCATTTCTCTGTGCAGTTTGCCCCCTTCATTGTATCTTAATAATGACAATTAAAAGCGAGCAGAGTAGGCACCCAGGCAAACAACACTGAATCATGAAAGATCCACTAATTAGTAAATAATAGATTAATTAATCAATTAAAATACCTGGAAAAGTAGAAGGAAAATCAAGATGAAAATATTGTTAAAATGAAAAAATACACTATTCCCATATAACTGCTTAGAACATTGAAATATTTTTTTTTACCAAACTTAAGTTTCTAATTTCTATATTGTTCCCAAAACACAGAATCTCAGAAATAACAAATCACTTAATTAGCCCAGGAGTCCAATTAAAAACAGAAGCTGGTTGGAACAAAAACCTGCAGCTACAGTGGGTCCCTGGGACTGAGTTTGAGAACCCCTGACATAGACTATGAACAACTGCTTTAGCATGCCACAAGTGAATCTCAAAGATTGTTCTGAACAACAGAGAACAATATTTGCCAAGTTTTTACAAAAGTCTTAATGTAAGCCCATTTGTGAGAGGAATATAGTTTGCCATTTAGCAATATGAAACTTCAAGATAATCATCTTTCTTTGTGCCCCCTTATATAGCCTTTACCAATGCATTCAAGAGCTGCAGTCTTGTTGACATTTTAATTGTTTCATTTTATTTTGCCATGTTTATGTCTCTATGCTATAATTTGAACATTATTATTATTACTGTTATTGTTGTTGTTCTTGTTATTGTTGGATTGTGTAGGCCATCAGAAGATAAGTCCAGACATCAGTAGTATGTGAAAATAATATCAAACAATATAATCTGATAGTTGTATTAAATCCAAGTGTTTGTAGGTCTGTATCACATAAAAGATGCCACTCCCCCCTAGTTTTGACACCCTAGAAGACTGCCTAATTTGCCTAAATGATAGGTGCAACAGTAGATACCATTATCGATTCAAAGAATTGTTCCCAGTGTGCCCTCAGTGTGGAGTTTGCTTGTTGTTCTCCGTGTGTTTATTTGGATTTCATTTGAGGATTTTTTTTTTTTGTAGAGTTCATAAAGGATATATTTACTCCTAATTAGCTTACTGTTTGCCAAGTGTTCTGTACAGTAGTGATTCCTACTTTGCATCCATTTCTACTGGGGACTCAGTAATGGAATAAGCACATTCAGATCATGAATGGGTAGAAGTATCAATACAGTCATTCTAAGAATGGAATCTAACTCAAAAAACAAAACAAACAAAACTTTGCAATTCTAAGATCCCTTGCCCCGAGTAATTCATAGTATCAAAATCTCAGTATTCCAAATATATAGCACAAATAGCTTGATAGTTTATGTCTCTTAAGACATAAGGGGGTACAAAGAAAGATGACTATCTTGAAGATTTCTATTACTTAATGTCAGCCATGTCAAATATTTGCCCTCAAGGGGAAAAAAAGTTTATGAATACATATAATTGTAAAATAGGGTGGTGATAGACCCTTTAACTCTGCATCATGTTTAGATAGTATGAAAGTAGAAAGGAAACAAAACATGAATCCCCCCCACCTTTTGGCTGAGTTTTATCTTTGGACAACTCCAGAAAAAGTTCTTGATTTCAGATGTTAGTTTTAATAGGATTTTCATTTTTTTGTCTTACATTTATGAACAATTTTATGTTTTTTTTTTTTTTAACTTCAACATTTTGCCGTTATGTCTAATTTTTATACAAAAATAACAACTGTAATAACAAAAAACAGTAGAATAGACACCATTCCAAAAGCCTGACATTTTTATCATAATTTAAGATCAGTATTCTGGATTATTAGTTAGAAACAAAACACAAAATTGACCACAAGGACTAATTATTTGATTTTTTTTGCATTAGGTTTTAATCCCTGTCTGGTCACTACTGTGAAGTGTGCATGCTCTTGACTTTACCATGTTTCTTTCCTGTAGCTACTATGGTTTCCTTTTACAATTTAAAAATAAGTAAGTTAGCATAATAGATTACTTTGAATTGCCCTGTGTGAGTAAATGTACAAACTGATGTACTATCGAGGTTTAGTTTCTTCCATGATAAACATGAACTCCACTTACCTCCATAACCCTATATTGCAGAAGGATGTTGGGAAATTAACAAATTTAGTTAATATTACTGTCAGAATGAAGAAACACAAAATGTGCACATTCTGAAATATAATGAAATGACAAAAAACAGGTTTATATTATTAATAAACTGATTGACCTGTTTCGGAAGTGTACCTCATGGCTAAGGAGCTGGAATTTAAACCCCAAGGATCACAGTTTAATCCACACAATTTCCTCAATGCGTGACCCTTAATGGATCATTTAATAATTCTTTACTTACATTGTAGGTGGACAGATTTACTTCTTCCATGTCAGGGTCCTCAGAATCAGTTCCTGTAGGGCTGCATTGATAGTAACCTTTTCAACTAGGTCTTTAGTTAAAAGCCAGTAGCATTTGTTAACAGAGTGTGCCTTTTTAATTAGGTCGCATATTCCATCTGTCTGTGTGTTTTACTTATTTTAATGCAATAGAGTTTATTGTTGGCACCACAGCTAAGAAGATTAAGCTTCTACAATTTTTTGTCAAATTTCTTAATTCTTACATGCTCTCTTTATTCTTAACCAGATGATAATTAATAACAAAATACAAATAACAATGATAGCCAAGGGTAAAGCAACTAGTATAATGCAATATGCTTCTGTGTGTGTGTTCATCAAAGAGTAACCATCTGAATAAAATATGTAAAAAAATGAGATTTTAAAAGTGAAGGCATTAATGAGGAGTATTAGTATCCCGTCCAGTTCCAATAAACATTTTGAAGAAATTCTGAAGAAAATAAAATATTCCATGGTAAATATGCAAACAGTAACAAGCCTTCATATTAAATGCTAAGCTGCATTATCAGCAAAAATGGGTCATATTTGAAATCATCTTAAAATAGAAAGTGCACTCAAAATGTCCAACTGGAGCTGAACTTGTTGTGCATGTTCGATGGTACTTAATACTCTATGGTGCTTTAGAAAAATGAATTTGTAGTACATGCGAGATGGTGCCTAATACATGATAATGTTATAGAAATAATTTACAGTGTATCCAATGTTAGTGTCATAGAGGGCTACAGACTACCAGACACCAAGGCAAAGACCAACCTTGGACATTGTTCTAGTTCACTATGAGGCACACTAATATTCATTCATACTGGGCCTATTTAGAGTCTCCAACAAATATTACAGGTGCAACTTTGGGTTGTAGGTGACTGTAGGTCTTTGTTTAGGTCTTGACTCTCAGGCCTTATCAATTGTAGCATTTATCACCCACCATTTTCGTTTTCTTTCTTTTTCAGTTTACATCTCCTATGTCTGCATTTATTCCTTATTACAGCTTGTACCCATTGTGCTGATGTGACTCTGCAGTGCTTTGTATCAAATTGTATTTTGGTTGACTATTTTATATTCTAGCTTGATTCTAGTACATTTGCAGATTTCGCTCAGCTATTTCCCTTTTTGAATTTCCTTGTGTTGTACCACTGGCTTCCGCCTGATGTTGGAGGGTTAAACTCCAGTTCTCAAGACCCTAAACTGGATTCTGCAGGTACGATGTTAAATTAGTGGATTATATCTTTTTAGTCTCTTATTTTTCCTTTGTATTATATTCAGGAGAGCAGTATAAAGCTAATGTCAGTAAAAGGTGTTATATTAAAAAATATTTACAATAGAATGTAGTTTTCCTTATTTTTCTGTATTTAGAAAGAACCAGATTTTATTTTATGTAGTTCCATTCTGTGGAAGATATAATCTCAAGGGAATTTACAAGTGCAGAGTGTGTGCACTTTATTTGCTTGTATGATTTACAGTTGGATCCTAGACATGTGAAGTGACTTGCTCAGGGTCACTCACTAAGTTGGAAGTGGGTAGTGAACCAGCAACCTGGTACTGAAAAGTTTAGTTTTCTTATTTCCTGTGTCACACTAATTACCAGTTTCTGTTCTAACTGATGTAAATTATGCCCTGGATTCAGCATCGTTGTGGCAGACTGTGTTGAGTTGACACATTATGTCCATACGTGTCCCTCTGGGTATTCTGGTTTACTTCCACATAGCAAGTGCATTCATATTAGGTTAAATGCTGTTTCTAAGTTGTCCCTCTGTGAGGGATTCTGTGATGGACTGGTGACCCATTCAAAGCTAGTTTCTCCTTGTACCCAGTTTTGACAGGAAAAGCCCTAACCCACCAAGAACCTAAATTGGATTAGGCAGGCAGGGGAATGTTATGTTTTGTAGTGCATTACAGAATTGTGTCCAATCAGTGCCATTTTCCCTACTCTCTCCTATGATTTTACTACCTACTTGAGGTGTATTGTAGCTGCAGGGTGGAAGGAAACTGATCAACATTTAATTTGTAGATGGAAAAGTGAAAAATTATCTAAAAGCTATCAAGCATAGTAATTCAAGTATTTTTAGTCTAAGACATCAAACAAATGGACACAGATACAAATGCTTACTTTCATGTCATTTTCAGATTGGAAATAAAGAAACATTACAGAAATTGACACCCTCATATAACTATTTGCAACTATCAACCAATAGTATGCATATGGTTTGCAACTCTTGCTGGTAATATTATGTGTTTATTGTACATACAAATGACAAACATTCAATTAGCTACTTATTCAGTTAAATAATTAAAATGTTTTAAGGCTAATAATGTTGTCCACAATAAGTACAATAATGAAATGTCTCATGCCAGATTGGTCGACAACTAATGTAAGGTGTCAGCATGTTGCTCCTTCAAAATGACATGAATTAATTCACCTGTATTGTGTTGTAATTTACATATAAAAGTACTTTCTGATGGTGTCTTTTATAAAAGGCTCTATATACAAATTGACAGACAACTACATAATTCATATGTTGTTTTTGGAGATGTTTTATTAACAGTGTCAAAAGTAAAAAGCAAAAGAGGAAAAGTTACAGGATAGTAAAAAATTATAATACTTTTAAACACATAACACCATACAGAATACAGATCACTAAATAAAGCTCCTGTAAAACTGCAAGACTTGGGAGAATGGTTTGCTGTTTTGTTGTAATGGCACTAAAGCAGCAAGTATACAAGTGCAGCATGATAGACTTCAAACCCAAATTTGTGCCGACAGTAACAAGTGAGTGAAGAAAATGATTGTCAGTGTATGTAAATACCTTTGGGGCATCGGAGGCTTTATCTGGCATGTTGTGATGTCTCAGTAGCCTATTCAAATGGAGGGCTGCTTTTTGTTTGCAAACCCCAAATAAAGCCTTTAACTGCTGAACTCCTGCTGTTCTTGACTAGAGTGATTCATTAATTGAGCAGACCACAAATCTTATCATGTGAAAACAGAAAAGGTGATCATCTTGGACATAGTAGCCAGAATACTTAAATGGAGATTGATTTGCACAATTCTTATGCAGTGACAAGGCTTAAGGATATTTGCCATACAATGGAAAGTAACAAGCATAGAATGATTCAACAATTGCTTATACCAGTATTGCTATACTGTAGCACCCTTTCCTACAAAAGCAAAGTGAAATCCAGGCTTTTAAATTATTAAAGAGGTGACTAAAGAATACATTTGAAGGATACTATTTTTATTGTGTTTTACTAGAAAGGGGGATATTATTATTAGTATTTGGTGGTGATGGGTTTGAAAACAAGATTATAAATTATTAATATAAAAACCTGCTTTTAGATAAAACATTAATTAACTTGTTCACTCAGGATTACACAGTAAACCAGTTTAGAAACAGCTATAGAAGAATGCACTCCTAGATGCATAATATGGTATAATGCAAAGTAAAAGAAAAATGCATACTACCTTTAACATAAAGCAGCTAAACAGGGATGCCGGATTAAATTAATACATAAATAAATTAATAAAATCTGATCAGCTTCTTAACTTTAGGAAAGACTTGGAGTTAGGCTGTTATTAGTTCATATCATTATCAAAGAAAGCAAACCAATTAATAATCAGTGCCTTTGCCAAATGATAGATAGATAGATAGATAGATAGATAGATAGATAGATAGATAGAT
>JANRMT010062819.1:27181101-27201320 GCA_026402145.1 Polypterus bichir lapradei
ATAGATAGATAGATAGATAGATAGATAGATAGATAGATAGATAGATAAAAAAATCCATTAACCAGCCTTGCATGACAGAGAGAAGTGAAAGATTGCAGGTCCTTTGTTTTTAACAGTGTCACACCAACTTCATTGTCCCTTGTGAAAGAGCAATCTCCTGTAACAGTTTGGAAGAAAACATTTAACTGTTGGGAACATTTGTTATTCAATAGGTGTGGGTTAAACAATTTGCCTGATAGCTGATCTGACCAAGTGTTTTCCTAACAAAAGAATTAAAGGGTGTGGTACTCAAAAGCATTTACATACAGTACTTATGGAAAGCAGACTATTTTTGATGACATTACCCATAAGCTTTCACTAACAGCATACTACAGCTTGTTCAAACTGTTCATAATATTTATTTTGCTAAACAAGCTATAATATGCAATTACTTACAGAATGATGTATACAATGATGTCCTTATGATATACACTTTGAAGGTTAAGAAAAAACTCTGTTTTCAGGAACCTTTTTGTCTGTATTGACATTGCTTCTAATGCACTTCAGTGCATGAATGTGCCCATGATGGACCGGTGTCCAATCCATGGTTGTTCCTGCACCCCAGCAATAGAAATGAATAAAGCAGATTCAGTGAAAGGGTTAAAGTATGAGTTGATGTTTGAAACTCCCTTCTCAAAATCTTCTTGTATCACCCCTGTCCCAAAGGTATCACGACCTAGTGAGCTGAATGACTTCCGGCCTGTTGCTCTGACGTCACATCTGATGAAGACCATGGAGCGGCTGCTGCTTCACCACCTGAGGCCACAGGTCCGCCACGCCCTCGACCCTCTGCAGTTCGCATACCAGGAGAAGGTGGGAGCGGAGGATGCCATCATCTATATGCTACACCGATCCCTCTCCCACCTGGACAGAGGCAGTGGTGCTGTAAGAATTATGTTTTTGGACTTCTCTAGCGCCTTCAACACCATCCAACCTCTGCTCCTTAGAGACAAGCTGACTGAGATGGGAGTAGACTCACACCTGGTGGCATGGATTGTGGACTATCTTACAGACAGACCTCAATATGTGCGTCTTGGGCACTGCAGGTCTGACATTGTGTTCAGCAATACAGGGGCACCGCAGGGGACTGTACTTTCTCCGGTCCTGTTCAATCTATATACATCAGACTTCCAATATGACTCAGAGTCCTGTCACGTGCAAAAGTTCGCTGATGACACTGCTATTGTGGGCTGCATCAGGAGTGGGCAGGAGGAGGAGTACAGGAAGCTAATCAAAGACTTTGTTAAATGGTGCGACTCAAACCACTTACATCTTAACACCAGCAAAACCAAGGAACTGGTGGTGGATTTTAGGAGGCCCAGGCCCCTCATGGACCCTGTGATCATCAGAGGTGACTGTGTGCAGAGGGTGCAGACCTATAAATATCTGGGAGTGCAGCTGGATGACAAATTGGACTGGACTGCCAATACTGATGCTCTATGTAAGAAAGGTCAGAGCAGACTATACTTTCTGAGAAGGCTGGCATCGTTCAACATCTGCAGTAAGATGCTGCAGATGTTCTACCAGACGGTTGTGGCGAGTGCCCTCTTCTACGCGGTGGTGTGCTGGGGTGGCAGCATAAAGATGAAAGACGCCTCACGCCTGGACAAACTTATTAAGAAGGCAGGCTCTATTGTAGGAGTAAAGTTGGACAGTTTAACATCTGTGGCAGAGCAACGGGCACTAAGCAAACTCCTGTCAATCATGAATAATCCACTGCATCCACTGAACAGTGTCATCTCCAGGCAGAGGAGTAGCTTCAGTGACAGACTTTTGTCACTGTCCTGCTCCACTGACAGACTGAGGAGATCGTTCCTCCCCCACACTATGCGACTCTTCAATTCCACCCGGGGGAGTAAATGCTAACTTTTTTTTTTTTTTTTTTTCATTTTTATTACTATTTAATTTAATATTGTTTCTTTGTATCAGTATACTGCTGCTGGATTATGTGAATTTCCCCTTGGGATTAATAAAGTATCTATCTATCTATCTATCTATCTATCTATCTATCTATCTATCTATCTATCTATCTATCTATCTATCTAAATAGCTGATAACATTCTGCACAGAAACAAGCCATACTGTATAAATGAACACATTCATGATTTACAAATGATGGAACAAGTTGTACTTTCAAATAAAAATAACCACCTGCTGTTCATCCAAGAATCCTCTGTTCAGCTTTGGCCTGTCAACTAACTGTGTCTCCTCTAATTGGATGTATTAAAAGTATATAATATTTCTCATTTCTGGCTCCCACACTGCTCTCAATTTATTGAATACACACAACTTCACAAAACATTATGGGACTGTTTAGACATTCTACCCTTCTGGTCTCTTTCTGTGCAAGTTCAATCAACTTTACACCATCTGTGGTTTTGTTAACCAACTAGTTTTTAACTAGTCTTGGTTCTATTTGTAGTACTAAATTTCATGTGTGCTAGTTTAAATTTTACTCTCTGCTACTTGTTGAATTGGTACTTTTCATTTACCTGTCTCGTGACCTACTGAGTGCATGGCAGGTATCCACACTGGATGGGCTGCCAGCCCATGGTATGACAGACTCACACACTCTACTCACTGCACCACCATGCCACCCAAAATTCTACTTTTCAAAGTAGAATAGAAACAAAGTAGTATATAGTATATGAGAGTGTGTGTGTGCACATATGTATTTATAAATGTATTGATTTTTGTAGGTTACTTTGGATAAAGACTTTAGTCAAATAAAGCATGGAAATAATAATATGATATGACTTTTATGTTACTGATTTTTCATTCAAATTAAACGATGATCATTCAGGTTACTGTTATTAATTAATGAATTTATTGAGTAATGCAAAGTTGTACTATCTGAAAACTTCGCCAAGGCTTCCTTCCTCCATTTACTTTATAAAGTGAAAATTTAATAATGGCATCAAGAGACTGTATATACACTGTGGATACAGTTTATATCTGATAAGTACAGACATGATCTGCATTACCTCTAAAAATACAGTCAGTCCCCTGTATCTATGGGTTCCGCATCTGGGTAGTTAACAAACCACAAATTGAAAATATCCGGGGGAAAAAATACAGAAAGTTCCAAAAAGCAAAACTTCAATTTGCCATGCACTGAACACTACGCTGAGTCCATGTGGATGAAGTAATGTGTAAGCATACCCTGCTGTAGCCCCACCCCCAACCTCTTTCACACATCCTCAGTCTCCCTCTAGTCCTTGTTTTTTTTTTTTGAGCGTTGTTCACCTTGCAACTCTTTCATTTGCTACTTGTGCTGTGTGCATCCTTTGTTTCTGTAAAAAAATGTCTCCTAAAAAGCAAGTAAGTAATCAGAGCAATTCCTCTAAGGGTAAGAGTGAGCATAATGTGTGAGCTCCCAATGAGAAAATTAAAAACATAGATCTTTTGAAAAGTGGCATGTCAATTGCCAAAGTGAGCAATAAGAATGAATCGAATGTTCACATGATAAAGCAAAGAGAAGCTGGAAATTGTGAAAGTGTTTGTGCCTACTGCAGGGGCAAAAATGGTCTCTCTGGTTTTATATGAGGCACTTGAATATCCAAGGATTTTGGTATCCATGGTGGATTGGTTCCAGAACTGAGGAACAACTGAATTTATTTCAAAATGTATCTGCCTCTTTTCAGCAATATCATTATTTTAACACTTTTATATATTGTGACGCGAAGATAAAACTAACTTTGTCATGAAATCAAGTTTATACTGCTGCTTTCCCTTCATCATTACCCTAGGAATTTCTTCCTCAGCTATGTGTGAATCTTATATACACTAATAATGTGCTAAATGTGAAATATGTGGGCAATTTAGGAGATCTTTCTATTTTAATTTTGTATTGGTCACTAATGTGGCTCTGCCAAAATGATGATGTTATTTACTATGAAAGAAAATCAACAATAACCATATGAATTTCTCACAATTCTTGATTAAAACTGACTTTTGTTTAATATTTCTACCTTATGACAGTAGGAATCACTTGTCATTTCCTTATCTGGTGAAAATGGAATACTTTTTGCAAGGTTAGGCATAATTTTATACCTGCCATTTTTGTCATAAATATTATCATTATTTTTAAACTTGAAAGGCTCTATTCTGAAGACTCAATGTTTAGTTGTTATTTCTTTTTAAATTATTATGTTCATACATTATTCTCTTTCATTTTCATAACAGTTGGTCAACATCCTTCAAGTCTCTTAATTCTTTATTCCTCTGAACTTACTGAAAGCACATTTTTCAAAAAGTTAACCTTCATGGATGTCAGAATGCACTTTATCCTCCTAATGTTTTAATTATATTTTACTGTAAGTATTGTTACTTGTCTGCTTTAGATAACTGAGTCTCTTGTCAAAAGCTGAACTATGTAATGTAACAAATAAATTGGTCATTTCACGTGATGAACATCCACAAACACATTTCTGTCTTCCTTAAAGCTTTCAATATACTTATAGATGCTACTTACATTTATACAGCTCCCCTATATGAAATATCCATTTACTGTAAATTTGTATGCCACTGTAAGCCTTGGTGCCCAAAATCTGACAACAGAATCATAGTTTTGAAAGGTTCATTTTTTTCATTAGGGCAGCAAATATGTAAATTTAAATGTCCTCATTATACCATAGTTGACCTTTCTTGGTGCATGTAGCGTATTATTATGTTTACATAAAGAATGGCCTAGCACTTGTATACTTTAGTGAATGTTGTTTTATATTTCATTTTTATTTTTCCAAATGTGTGGACTGTGCTGAGGTCATCAATATAAAGGAGTGGTGGCTCTGAGGCTAGGGATCTGCAATGGCAATCGGAAGGTTGCCTGTTCGAAATCCCGTAAATGCCAAAAGGGACTCTGCTCTGTTGGGCCATTGAGCAAGGCCCTTAATCTGCAATTGCTGAGTGCTTTGAGTAGTGAGAAAGTGCTATGTAAATGCAAAGTGTGATTATTATTATTAATATGAAATATGATACATAAAAAAGAATTGGACTGGACTGGAACCTTCAACAGTATATGTGGGTTCAGGAAATGAATGAACAGTATGGACTTGCATCTCAAGGAAATTTAGTTTGAGATAATTGACATCTCTAAATTTAGTATGAAGAATTTAGATTTTTTTTCTTTGTTAATTAAGATGTGGAAAAGCTAGAAAAACTGCTTTCATTAGAATAATTAAATGTTAAAACGCTTAAATGTTCACTAGTGTGTAAGGCATTGTTATCTAACTAAGGCGTTCAGCATGTTCCAAAAAAGCTTCATGCTCAAAATGACATGAGTTACTTTGCCAGAATTTTCTTATGGTATAATTTACATATAAATATTATTTGGATTAGTGCCTATTTTAAAAGTTTTTATATAAAATTTCTGACTGATCAATTGATTAATTAACTGATACTTAAATAATGTATATAATACATGTGAATCTGGGTGTGTGAGAGTGTAGCCTAACACAAGCTGATGCTCTTCTCAAAGTTGGTTTTTAAGTTACATCTGATGCTATTGGGTTAGGCACTCGCTCCCTGGAAACAAAAATGACAGGATCAATCTAACCAAAAGCTTTAACACTGGAACTTTATAATGAAACTATCTTTTAACAAAGGAATCTCTGTACTTGAACACTGCCTGTAGTTGATCTTCACACTATCTTTAAATACACAGGATTACTGTTTTGCTTTTTAATGCATCTTTTCTTAAAATAGCTCAGAAAGACACTAAGAAAAATAAATTACTGAAAATAAGGCCTGGCCATTTGGTGATTCTGATTGAAGCAGTTTCAGTAATTGCCCTAACCATAAACTTTTGTATCTTTCTGTTTGCTCTTAGTCACTGTTCAATCATTCGGCATCTTTTCGTTGTAATCAAGAAATGCTTTATCAGAGGTAGTGACGACAGTAAGTTAGCTCTGGGAATAAACACAGTTTTAAAATGACTACAGCAAGGAGTTTAATCAACAGCTACTAAATGTTCTGTCAAATAAATATTAATATCACTTACTAAAGTGAAACAAATGCCATTATTTGTGACTGGCATTTTTTCCATTGAGGCAGGAAAAATGTATTTGTTTCTAGTGCTCACTTTTTGATACAATGAACCCATGCCGTCTACTATGTTTTGTACAAGTTTCCAGGATGACGCGGCGCGTCTGTCTGTCAGCTGTTGGCGGGGGCGGTGCCACAGACCAAGCACGCGGTGCAGTGTTTGTTTTAGGTCAGTGCGCGCGCCCGCTAGTAAAAGAAGCTGGGAGAAAAAACGAAAGATTCCCCTGAAACGGCCGCCAAGCGCGTGACCGTAGATGCCGCTGTACGCGCTTTTTGGAAAAGGGACGGGACTATCTTGCTCGGCCATGATTGTTATAAGCGTCACGGCTGCGTGTCGTGGCCAACTTCCGTTCAATCACAGCATCGTGGAGTGGCGGTACAACCGAAAAGCAGGAATGGTACCACTAATAATTATGTCTTTGAATGCGAATACATTTTTTATTTCGATTATGTATAATTAACTGTGAAAATACGTCACAAGTAACTTTCTGCGAGACTGATGTACTAACCTGTAGAATCCCACTTTAAGGACGACATTTAGAGCACTATTGCCAAGAGTAATACAGTGAGGTTCGTTTTAAAGTTAATCATACATACTTTAGTATGCTTTAAAAGAAAAAAATAACGGCCAACGTGAGCAAAAATAATATTCCAAAAGCGGGTTAACGGCTCGCACGCTTTGCTACAGTCAGGAAGAAAAAGTTTTCCTTTCAGTGACTTTCTGTATGCTGATGTCAGTGTTCTCTTTTTCCCCCCTCCCATTCCCTTTCTTCTTTCTTTTCTTCGGTGGGTGGCGCCTAAGGGGTTGAGTCACGCAGCTGTCAAAGATAGCTGTCACCCAGTTTAATGATCAAACGCACATTGAGCAAGGAGCCGACAGGGGAGACTTGAGCACATCTCAGGTACAGGGGGACGATGCAGCTTGGTGCGAGGGCGCCGCCGGAAAGCTTGCTTGGGCAGCAGTGATACGAAGAACAAGGACCTCGTTTCTTTTTTTTTTTTTTTTGTTTTCCGTGTGCGTTTCTCCCTCAGTTCGGTCTGAACTCATTCTCAATATCCATCCAACTGTGGCGGAGCTGCCTTTGCTTCTGTTAACGATCGCCCCCTCACCACTTCCTCAAGTTTGGAATATACAATAGAGGCGCACGTTTTTTGTGGTCTTGTCTAAAACTCCGTCTGAGATGAAGGCGAAAAAAGGTAAGCAGAGATTGTGCATGGAGCGTTAATAAAGGTGTGCTTGTTGTGTTGTATGACTAGCCTTGTTGCGCTACCAGACAAAACATTTTATGTGACCCACACTTACGCTGGCGCGCTGTCAAAACTCTTTCAGCTTTCCATCGCTGGCACTATTTTCACCTTCCGTGAACTACTTTTTGTTAGGCTTACAACTTGAGAGTACGCGTGACGCCTTTTAAGTTTTGGCTTAATTGTGCGGATAGCGCGTTTAAAACTTAATATTGCGACCCCCCCCCCCGTGAGCCGATGAGGCGAAAATCGGTTGAGACGTTGAAGAGTTTGTGTCTCTCTTGTTTCTTTGATTTGAAACTCGGGCACTCGGAGCCATTCTCTTTTTTCAAGTTTTTTTTTCTTAAGAGTTTGCACAGGTGGACCTTCTCGACCTGTCCATATTAGGTCCAATGGTAAAAAGGGCTGAGGTCCTTTGTGAAGTGACTCCAGCCTCGGGCGTCGCTTTAAGTTCTCCGACCGCGTGCTGCGGCGCAAACAAAGAAGCGTCGCGTACACGCGCTCACGTCGCGTTTTTCAAGTTACCACTAAAATTAGCGTAAAGCAAGTTCGTTTTATTTCAGAGGCACCCAAAAGACAGAACACGAAAGTTTGTGGTTAAAATAATGTGAAGTGACACAGATTCTTTTTATGAACACGGGGGGATGGGCCTCTCCTTTGTTATGTCTGGAGTTCCCCGTCTTCAACAGGTCCGGTTGGGGGGGGGGGGTAGCGCGCAAATCTATCCCATCGCAAACTAAAAACTCGAAACTTTTAACTTAAAAGAAGTGTCGGTTCCATTTAAATTTCGTTTCACGTGTGTGGAGGCGTTATATTTTGGTATTAAAAAATGGGACCCTGCATGGTAACCTGGAAAAGAACGGAGCAAGAGCTATGTCAGGAAACCGAATAGTCAAATGCCAAAGAGAGGCATTTTTTTAATCGAGTTGAGTGATCATTCAGTCTTAAACTTCTCTCTCCGACCATAAAGACGGGAAATAGGAGGGCAAGATGGATTTAGAAGTACACATAAAATGAGAGTTCACCTCAATGTGAGGTACAAAATGTTAAGTCGGTGTTGGCATGAACGAAGGCGAGGAACGTCAGTCAGAAACATCTGTAGATTTAAATTCGGTGTGATACTTTATGCATATTCTGGCTATTTTGCCTTTTCGACACGTGACATTTCTAAGTTGCACAAACTTCAAGACACGAGGCGACGTGAGTATCTTGGGAGACAATAAAATTGTACCTAGTCCATTTCTAACTGTTAGACAAGTGAGATGCGACCAAAGCCACTATTTAAACATTGCAGCCAACGTGCCCTTTAATAATTTGATTCATGTGAAATCGTAATACAAACCGAAATATGCATTAGTATGCTTCGTCTAACGGCATGGTCTCTAGAGTGTTTGATATTCTTTGAATCGTGATAGTTATCAGAGATAAAGTCCTTCGTCACTGGTGTATTTAAATAGGTGGATGATTTAATATGATCGGGTGACTCATCAGATTGATTCTGATATTTCTACGTGAAATTTGCCCAATATATTGGGCACCGAAGACTAAACTGGGAAAATTCTTGGGGAAATGTCAGTTTGACGGTTCAGTCCATTAGTGGACATTGTTTGTCAACGCTACACCAACCCGTTTTTTTTTTAAGAAGAAAAGTGGTTTGCCTCATACCGTTAATCGTAATTAAAGATAAACGTTACTTTAACCCGCACCTTTAGAACACCATTGTTGTTAAGACGTTCAGGTGACGGTGACTGGAAGCGGGAACATTCAATCAGCTGGGGGTGGCTTGTTTTTTGTTTTGTTCCAGTGCACGATAATCCTGTACTAAGAATCTCAACAGAGAAAAGTTTTCCTTACGATGGCGGTATAGGTGCACCTCCGCAACTTCAGGTTGTAAAGTTTAACCGTAGGTTTGCGTTATTTTCTGAGTAAGCGTTTTCCCTGGTTGCGAGCTTACTTTTGAAACTGGAACCTTAACTATAAAAACTCACGAACACAAAACCACATGTTAACGAAGATGGGGGATGGGACTGTTGTGTGCACGGCTCTTTGTGTGAATGCCATTTCTGTTATTTATCTAAAGGGTGCAGTCATGTGTTGACGACCCCACCATGAAAAGCACGTGCATTGTTAGGATCAGAAATGGATCCTTACATTTTCCTGTTTTCCCAGTACGCTGTAAGATTGTGCTCACGATAGTGACATTTTTGTTTGGTTTAAAACTTGCAGAGACCTGTTGCTAAGGAGGAGAAAGTTCAAAGCATTGTTCATAACTTAATTGTAATAATAACAGATTATCTATTGTAATTTTGTTAAGCATAATATTGGAATGTTAGTGCAGAACTTGCTCTTTCACAACGTTTTGCCCCTTTCGACAAATTTCCATGTCAGAAGGTGTTAGGTTAGCACAGTGGTTAACCCTGCTTATTCCGAGATCCCTTGGCCTAGACCCCACACATGTGGAATCTGGACATTCTCCCAGTCCTGGTGTGGGTTTTCCTTCCAGATCAGTAAAGACATTTGGCATGGATTACTTTGTAATTCTAAAATGGCCCATTTTGAGTATGGGTGTGTTCTTGACAGAGCACCATTATGAACTGGTGCGATTTTGAGAATTGTTTCCTAAGTTGCACAAAATGCTGGGCCATTGCTACTCACAGCCCTAAACTGGATTTAGGTGAGTTTGAGAATGTTATATTGATGCTTCCTAATCGGTAGCAATTCTTGCAGAAAACAAAAAGATATCTGTCATCTTGCAGTAATCGAGCATAGTTACTGAAGCCTACAACAACTGATTTTGACTTTTGACCATTATCTGATTTGCTGCTTTCTTTATCCAGCAGGCAATCTTTATAACTTTAGGTTAGTGTGGCAGCTCCAATTGCTAAGTTGCTGCTTATGTTCATTGCAGTGCATCTCAATTAGGGACCAATTTTTGCTAATAAACTGCTCTAATTCCACGTGTAGTTGGACTGCTCAATAACATCGCATTAGTGTCCAGTCCAGTTAGGAGTCTACCACATTCTGGTTTTTCAGATTGTAGTAAGTACAGGTAGTACACCACAGACTGAGATTTTTTTTTTTAAAATCTAAACCATGCAAAACATGTAAACTAAAAGCTAATGAAGACAATGCTTTCACCCGAATTAGTTACAGATTTGTACTGTATTTGCACTGTTATTAAAAATTACAATATTATGCATATCAATTTGGGGCTCCATTTTTTTCCAAGAACCTGTTTCTTCCAGCCCTGGGTTGCAATAATGTCTTGGCAGCAAACCCTGAAAAGGTGCATGTCCATTGAAGGCACACACCCAGCCTCAAGCATGCTAAGCCAGTTTAGATTTACCTATTAATTTCAAGTACTTATCTATGGGATATAGGACAAAATGTTGAAGCCTGGGGAAAACGTAACATGAAGCAATGATAGAACTTCTGTTATTAATGATTGGGCCTCAGATTGATCCCAGGTTCCCTGGAGCCAAGAGGAGCATTGCCAAATACTATAGAACTGTACTCTCCATATACATTTCATTTTAAATAAAAATTATAACTTTCAGAATCCAAAATGTTTTTGAGATGAAACACAGGCAGTTTGTGATTTGCTTAGAATTGTGTTTCAGTAAGAACCTGTGCCTGCCTTTCTTCAAATATGTGTTAATAGAATTAAATCACAATTGTAACACTAAGCAGACAGCCTGAAAATTTCGTTGAACAAATGAAGTATTATTGTGTATAGCAAGTTTGAATGGTAAATTGAATATGCTGATTCCGAAGCCATGGAACAATTTCAAATGATGCAAGGAACACTTTTTTTTGTGCTTTCTAAAAAAATAATTCCTCCACTTTTCTTCTTAGGTGTGTTACTACTGTCTGGTAGTGAGACAGACGATGATGACAGTATGGATGTTCCACTTGACCTGTCATCTACAGGCAGTGGGAAGAGGAAGAGGCGGGGAAATTTACCAAAAGAATCTGTCCAGATTCTCAGAGATTGGCTGTATGAGCACCGTTATAATGCCTATCCATCTGAACAGGAGAAGGTACTTCTGTCCAGACAGACAAACTTGTCAACATTGCAGGTGAGATATAAGAAGGTTTTGGGCACTATCATGAGGACGGAGGCACCATTCATTGCTACTGGAGGCAGCAGTTATTTATGAGCCCTGCTACAAGCTAAAGATAAATGTTTGTGTGTATGTTACAATTAAAGTTTCACAAAATAAATTTATTTTTTATGTTTAAAAGGGAGGTTTGTGCAAAGAACATGTAATACTAAACCGGTTAGCTATTCCATAGTCTTCTATTATAAATCACATTTATCATTTTATAAATAATTGGTTATCTCATGACGTTTTATCTATTGTCACTAAAAGTCCTCACTAACTTATATGAATGCAAATGGAGAAGATACTAATTAGCTGTATTACAGCTGATCAGTGTGTTGTGGTAGACTTCAAAACGTTTTAGCAAATGATCAAATGACCCTAGTCATCCCTGGAACTTTATCTTACTTTCATAAAAGACCTTTATGACAAGAGATGCTTGAAGAAAACTATTTTGTCTCAGATCCCACACCCCAACAAAACATCTCTGCCATCTGGCAAGCAATTCTGGAGCATTAGATGCTAATCTGCAAATAATTTAGGTTCTAAAAACTTAAGTCATAAAATGCAATCTGCTTAACCTGTAGCAAAATTTCCAGTATTTAAGAATATACATGACCGATTTGTTTCAATGATTCAGTTACTTAAGTTGCTGACAGTTCTGGAGTTTAGTTACTTTTTGTTACCTGATTTTTAACTTGTTATGCCTGTTGTATGCTACATATTTTATTTTTAATTTGGTACTGTGGTATATTTGTGTTGTTTTTTTGTTATTTATTTTTAAGTAACTTGTCTGATTTGTGGTTGCTCAATGAACAATAGTTTTGCTGCATTTAATTTCACCAGTTGATTTTAACAAATCATTTTATTTGTGCCATGAGGTATAATGTCAGTGAAGTGAGTTGAAACTCTTATTGCACAGAATAACAAACTAACCAAAAATAAGTGCTAAGAGGAATCAAGTTGTTCCTCATTATAAAAGCTGTGGGACATTTTACAGTTTTTTTAAAACTGCTGCTAAATGAAATAATTATTTACATGCTGTACTGATGGCACATTCGTACTCCTTTTAAACCCTCAATCACTTAAGAAAAGGTGTTTTGTAAAACTGTGTTTTAGTTCAAAACAAACAAAAAAAAAAAAATTTAGAATCACCTGTTTTACTAGTAAAACTATCTTATATGCTCTGCTGAAGTTGTGTTAGTAACTTTTTTTATTTGGTTAAAAAATTAAACCATGCAAAGGCTGCTTATGTTACCTGCAGATGAGTTGATTAGTGTTCTAGACAAGGAAGGAACTTAAAATCAAAGTGATAAAAGTCAGCCTTGGATGAGGTAATTCCTGAAACTGAATATTACACACTCAGTCGAGCAAATAAAATTACTCCCTTTCTGTAGGAGGTGCTTGGGTATCCACACAGGAATTTCAGTTCTGTTGTTCATTACCCTGCTGCCTGGGAGCACAAGCCTGACAGTGATGCATTTGCATTTTAGGTTCTCTCTTCCTTTGAAATTCTCTAGCCTGAAGCTAGAAAACTTACCAGACCATTTTTTCTGGGCAAGTTTTGTCAGGGACTGTCGAAGAGCTTCTGTAATTATTATTTTTTTTCCTTCAGAGCTTTACAAACGTCTCTAAGTCTGTCTGCTTGAGAGTGTATTTAATCGCAGTGTGCCAGTACTCCTGTGATTTACTGTAAACAGAATTTGGACTCCAGATTATACTACATTAGTAGAGTTTACCCGGATGCCTTGTTCTATCTCTTCAGTCAGGAGAGTGTTGCTGTTTCTTTAAGGACTGGGGCCAGTCTGTAACGGCCCACATAACCCAGATGTCGACAGCTATCAGCTTACTTTAAGCAGTTAAGATTCTTTTGTTCAGGGAAGACGCTTCTTACCAGCAGACAATTTATTGTAAAGTTTACCTTGCATGAATACTTTTCATCACATTTTCTTGAAATCAGTTTTGCATTATTTGTTTACTTATTTGTGATTTGGTAATGTTTTTGGTTATTGGATGTTGTACAAAAAAAAAAAAAAAAATTTGTGATTTACCTTTTTATAGTACATGTATCAAAATGAGTTCTTAACTAGATTCTAGTAAGTGATTTGTTGAGGAGGTCTATCAGATTTTCTTTGCACAGAACTTTGTATGGCGTACTTGAGTTTGACAGCTGGGTGTGAACTATTTTAACCCGTTTCGGTTAAATGAATAATACATCACGTTTTTATGTGATAATGTATAATAAAACACTATAAAAGGCAGTAGCAGTGATTTAATGACTAGATGGAGCCTAAACTCATATACTCAATTGCAAAAGCTCTTGCATTTATCATATTTATTAATTTAGAAACTTGCATCGTCCAGCAAATCAGTATCACATCTGAATGCCGAGACCCCAAATCTTGAGAGAATTTTGATAAATAAAAACCTCATTATCTTTTTGTAATTAAGTAGTCTGCATTTTCAAAGGCTTCTTTTTATTTCCTTTTTTTTGGCAGAAATCAGTGATTAAAACGGGTGGGGCTATGGCGAATACAGAATTGTCCTGTAGTTCATGGCAAATTTTAGACTGGCTTACACAAATCTTTTCTGTGTTATGTTGGTAATGGTAGTTCTAATGCTGTAGTACATTACAAATATAGTCATTGTAAGTACTTGTCAGCAACTTCTGGCTTTGAAAATGCATTTGATATTAAGTTTAAGATCATATTTTTAACAAAATCATTGTGCAAATTAGTTACATTTACAAACACTGCATGATTTAAGCAGCAGTGTTTTAGAACACACATATCTGATATTTGTATGTTGAGGATTTAAGTGATCATTTTGTTCTTGGTTGCCATTGCAGTATATTACTTCACACCAGTGCATTACAGAGTCAGTATCTTGGATTATAATTTTTTGACCAGACATTATCAATATGGAGTTTTCACATTCCCCCTGTGTTGCGCAATGGGCTTTCCTTTGGTAGTCCAATGATGGGCAGTGAGATTAATTTGAAATTAGATCTTTGTCAGTGTGTGTGTGTGTGTGTGTGTATGCGGGCTCAGCAGTGGACCAGTGCTCCGTTCATAGCTGTTTTTTTTTGCCTTCTACTCAGTTCTTGAATAGCCTCCAGTCCACTGTGACCCTGAATTGGATTAAGCAGGCTTTAGAATGTTGTATACTTTTGTTTTTTGAATATACTGTCTTTTTCCTTTAACTGTATTTCAGTGAAGGAATATTTAAAGTGACTCCTTTTTTGTATAGAAGTAAATAATGTTTAATTAAAAAGTCTTCTGTTGAGAACTTGCCTTACTGTAAAATAATGCTATATAAAAAGTGAAGCAATGTCTCCAAATAGCTTACAATTGTTTGGATTTGTTGTATCTTGTTCATCTCATTTTGTACATATTTTATTTCTTTTGAATATTATTGCGGTGGAGTGTCATATTGCTCCTCTTTCCAACGAGGCTGTAAATGAGACAGCTGATTTCTTAGTATGAAAACTGGTAGACAACGTTTATGATGAACATACTTTATTTGTCAACACTAAAATTCTATTTTAGTAAAAAATGGCATTTTGCTGGCATATGAACATTTAGTTAACAGAATAATACAGCAATAATACATGAAATTTCAGTAATTACTAAAAATGAAGGTAGTACAGTGGTAAGTGTTCCAGGGAATGAGTTCCCTTTCTCAGGGAACACAGTCTGTCTGGTGTTAATGTGCTCTCCATGTGTACATGTGAATTTAAAAGGATATTCCTGACTCCTAGTTCATTTCAGACTTGTGTATGTTACTTTAATTGATGCCTTCAAATGTGGCTCAGTGTGTTTGTGTACATACCATTGTCTAGAATGGCATTAAGTCGAGGACATCAGTTAAAAAATGAAAACAGGTTTCAATTTACAAATCCTCCTTATTTCATATAAACATCTTAATCTCCTAAAGAAATATGTTACAAACAGATAGGAGATATACATTTTTAAAATTATGAAAAATTTTATATCTGGGACTTTAACCCAACACATTTGTTAAATCCCAGTTGGAGCACTAAAGGAATAAGTGACATAACATGAGTTGGTGATGAGACTGCACTAGCAAATATATGGATTACTTTCGATCGGCTTAAATGTTATCTGGATATTGATGTGTTTGTCAAACTAATCCAAACTTTCTTTTTTTAGTATGTTGATTCAGGTATTTGGGTAATTTGGTGTTTTCTCTCTAAGTGTTTTAGGATTTTTTAATGTATATTTTTGGTTCAAAAATTGGTTTGGTTTGTTGGGGTGGGGCACATCTATATTTTAGTTATGTATAGTTTTAAAGTGTTCATTATGAAAAATGCATGCCAGCCATATCAATTAAATCTCTTAATTTATATAATGTGCTTTTAATATTTAGGTGTGTAACTGGTTCATCAATGCTCGTCGGAGACTTCTGCCAGATATGTTGCGAAAAGATGGCAAAGACCCTAACCAGTTCACCATCTCGAGAAGAGGAAGTAAAATTTCAGAGACTAGTCCACTGGATGGTTCCACAGTTTCTAAACCATTCCTTTCAGAGAGTGTGGATGAAGGGCCATTCCATCCCTGTAACTTTGGACCAGATTATGCCAAGAAGCCCCTTTCACCAAAAACTCCCTCTCCAGGCCCTGTTCTTCCTAGACCTTCTGTAATTTGCCACACTACGATTACTGCACTGCATGACAGCCCTCTGCATTACTGCCGTTCCAACAGCATGGATGAAACAACAGATCTAAATTGCACAACTGCTCCTGACCTTTTTAAATGCCACAGGCAAGCAGATTCAGAAGGTACTCCAAGCCCTCAAAGTGGTCTTTTCAACACTCCTCCCCCAACTCCACCAGACCTCACGCAGGACTTTAGTGGATTTCAACTTCTGGTTGATGTTGCACTGAAACGCGCTGCAGAGATGGAAATGCAGGCAAAACAACTAGTGTCTTAAAAATACTGGAATTTCAAAAGAGACTGCGAAAGAAAAGAAAAACAAACTGTTGTATACAAAATTTATTTTTTGGTTGGTGTCATGGATGATGTATACATTTCATGGATTACAGCGCCTTGTTTATTTTTGCACATGGGACCAAGAACAAGGCCACTTATAAAGTTTGTCTGGATAGACTTTCTTTTTTTATATAAATAAGGGATGTTATGGCTACTGTAGATAAAAAAAAAAAAAAAAAAAAAAAAGTTCTTTATGTTTCTTACTAAATAGAGTATAAATGGGGGCTCCTAATTTACAGTTTTTTGGCTATGTATATGTATATAAATATTTATATACATATATTTTGGTACTGATCTGCATTTACTTTAGTCTGTTTGCACAAAAGGGGACCACAGTAAGGATACCTACATGTCTTAGTTTTTATTTTATTTTTTTTTCCTCTCGGTTAAAGACAACTTTAATCACTACTGTAGTTTACTGTTAGAACAAGTTTTGTTTAATTTTCACTTTCTTAATGTGAAAAGTTTTTTTTTTACACACCTATTTATTGCTTTTTTCCAAAAAATCACTTTAGCCATGCATGTAGCAATTTCTATACCTGTTTATTTACTGAAGCTCTGTACAGCTTGCAAGTGGAATTGTCTGTGCTAGTGGTAAAATATTACCTGCTAGGTGCCTTGCTCATTGAGCTTTCGGGCTGTACTCTGTGCTGCTAACCATACGCTGTGAAGATAACACTACAGAATGATGGCGTGCACTAGAGCTGGAAGTGTTTGTAGCCCATTTCATTTTTTTTTTCTTTCATGTCCTCAATTGGGGGAAAAATACCAGCAAATACTTAAAATTAGGACCTAAAATAGATCCCTATATATGTAGATATGCTGTAATACATACATATAAATATACATATATGCACTGTATGCGTGTACGTATGTAAATTTATATATACAAAGTAAATGTGAGAAGATACCTGATGATGTGAGTTCTTACTCTCCTGCTGTGCAATTGGAGTGGCAAACAATGAAAACATGTTGTTTGTTTAAATAAAGTTTCATTTTGTACAAATATTTTTTGTCATGATGTAATGCATATGATGCTGATAAATCTTTTTTCTGGACAAAGTGGTTGTTTCTTAGTTCATATCTTCAGTGTATGTTTGAAAAGCATAGGGTATATGACAAGTGACTAATTCTAACAAGACATTTCAGATTATACAGTTAAAATGATAAATGTTAGGGTCATGTCCGGCATATTAGAAATCAAGAGAAAAAGCAGATTCAGTTTTACTTGAATTACAACGGAACATTGAAAGGGATATTTTCATCTCCTAATTTAATTGATTTGTAAGTTGCTGAATCTGACATAGTTCTAATCCATAACTTCAATATTAAAATTAACTAGAAAAAATGTAACTTTAATTTAAAACACAAAGGTATCAGTTGTAAATAGGAAGGGAATTATTTAAATTATTCTTTTAAACCCTTTCATTTCAGTATTATGTAATCAGTCCCACCTAAAAAGGGGAGAGTCTTTCTTGCATTAATGAAGTGTGTCATTTGGTCATTGTTAGCTTAAGGATGCCAGACATGCTAGGAAAAACAACTGTGAATGACAGTCACACATTCTTCAGCAAAATAAATTATTTAATTGGGAGAATTCTTTGAATGGGCACCATACGGTACGTTGATTACGAATCGACAGTGGTAATGCTACTATTCTTATGCATATTGAACTGAACTGATAGTTTGAGGATACTTGCATTCTCTACAGTGAAGTCCCTTTCAAAGTGGTGAAAAATAAGTGATCCAAGGTACATGAAGTTGTGACATGGAGCAAAAATATACTTCTGATACAGTAACTGATGCCCCAGTCCCTTCTTCCTTCTTACTTTCTTTCTCAAGTGATGTTTTGAAGTAGCTTGCTCCATTCTGTTTAATATTTAGTACACATACTTCCCATTGCTTTGGTCTACACTCAAACCTGTTTTTATCGGTGACCCTTTAGCTTTGCTGAAATGTAGCTTTGATGCTCAGTTTTTTGCCAGCTGTCTTTGCAAATGAAGACTTTGTATGTGTTTAATTAATCACTATATTTGAGGCTGACTTGAATTTGGAATTAAGTCTAAACACGTTGTAAATGTTCACATGTTCCTCACTGATCAAAGAGAAGTTTCCCATTATTTTTGTTTTACATTGCAGTCAACCTGTAACCAAGTTATGCAAGTTAATACAAAGAGAGTTAGATATAATTAAATTGAGCTTGTATGCATTTTCAGAAGGGTCAAGGTGGAACACAACAATTATTTTGAAGCAGAAGGCCACACTCAAACATAGTCTCCTGGCATCCCCTAGTAGGATTGTTTTTTGAGTAACGTAAGCAAATACAACAAACATAAATGTCATTACATGTGAAGTCTCTCAAAATGAATTGATGGTATCAGTTATGTGCAGGATAACACTGAAAAAGCAATACTAGTAGTACAAAATCCAATGTAACAACATCCAGATGTAGCATTGATAGTAGATAATGTTTTATTAATTAAATTATTTTTTATTACTATACCACTACCATAAATTTGATACTGTCCATTTTACGGTTGATGAAAGAGAAGTTGTTTTAGGTGATGAAAATGGCTAAAATATTTATTCAATGTAGTTATAATTAGTGCTTTTGTATTCATTGTGGCAGTTGCTGTGGTGTGTTTTTGGTGTTTTTTTTTTTTTTGTTCTTGTCTCTTAAAAAGGAATGTATATAATTTATGATTAGGGCTGTGAACTTAAAATGACTACTTTTTAATTTTTCACTGAGATTTGAACCACAGTGCCATATTCAAGATATTATGTGCTTTTGGTTTGACAGCAAAGCTGTTTTTTATTTTTTTGTGCTCTCGGGCTGTGTTTAGTTAAAGCATATTTATCTTCTACATGGTGAACACAACAAAGGAAGTGTCCTTGCAAAGAAAATAGTATCTGATATAAATGCCTTAATGGAAGAAAAGTGTCAGACTATTGTACACAAGAAGAGCTCTGTGTTTAGAATGTCCTTGAAGGGGATACTATTCCTGATGTTGGCCCAGTGCTTATGTAACACAGTGTGCGAGAAAGTACTTTATTGCTGTTGAGTAAACTAACTATAACGGTGAAGCACAGGGAGACATTAGCTAAGTTTTTAATTTATTTTCTGAAAGTCAGTAGTAGTTATTTTTTGTAATGTCAATAAATCACTTTCATGTAGTATTTTGCATTTTAGGGTCTTTAAAGCCAAGAGTATTTGTCACATGTTAAAGCTGTAAAATATTTCCAGTTCTATAACTTTAAACCTTAATATTCAAATAAGAGATTTTGATGAGGGCAATGAAAACACAGAGGGAAGAAACACTTTTTAAAAGTACAATATTGGCTGTTTACATTAATAGTTACCCCTTTCCATTCTACGAAAAATTAAGTTGGGTGTTGTTTTCAAGTTTTGATAGTACTTAAGGACTGTTCATTTATATGAATAGATACTAGTTAACAAGGTAGAGGTTATTTGGCAACTTTGAACCGGCCCACTGTATATGGGGTTGGTGTATGGATGTGCTCTGTAATGGACTGGTGCCCCAAGCTGCCAGGGTAGGCATCTGCTCCTTGGGGTGGCTTGATGATGTTCAGATTTTCCAGTATTACATAAGGAAACATTTTTGGAGGGGAATTAGCATCCAAGCTTGTCTAAATTTTTATAATTGTATTGCTTCATTATGTTTAAAATACATTTTTGGTCCTTATATAGTGTGTGTATGTGTGTATGTGTGTATATATATATATATATATATAAGAATTTATATATATATATATG